>CM028348.1:13499579-13822534 GCA_016618105.1 Dendrobium huoshanense
ATTCTTTCTCGTTCCTCGATATGGTCCGTTGAAAAAAGGATCATATGCTTTTGGCAAGCATTTTTTTTTTTTTTTCATCATCACATAATATGGTTCTTTTTTCAAGCATATCCAGACTAGAGGATCCCTCATTTTTTTCTAGAATTTGGATTCGTCTTTTCAATTCATTGTCAAATTGCACTTTTTTTTTTCATTAGTATAAATCCAAGAATTATAAAGATCTTCGTCGTATAGTTTTTCTATTATGTATAAAGAAATTCTTTGTTCTAGCATTTCCGAAAAAGTCGATAAACTGGGCGGATATGTAAAGGATATTATTTGTTTCCATCACTTGTACATGTAAAAAAAAAAATTGTGACATTTCATTGCGTAAAGCATTTTCTAATTTCTTATTTTTTAAATTCCTAACATAATTTTACAATTGTTTCGTCCTGGAGTATACGCAGTGGTAGAGAAATATAAAGTTTAGCGTCTTAGCATTATACGAAGATCTAGCTCACAAGCAAATAAAAGAGAGGGTGTAGCGTTCATAAGAGACATTAGAGTTTCTATGTGGAAACATTTGAAAAGGGGAAAAACCATGGGGTCTGTCCCAATTTGAATGAATATGCTAGTATTTGCAGTAGATTATAAATGAGGCCCTTCTTAGGGAGAAGACATTGGCTTGATGTCACAAATGTACATCATATAGAGCACATTACATGATGGGAGTTATAATAATCAACATAAATATGTTTGTTTGGTCAGCATGACCATAATTGATAGGATAGAGGTAAGAAAGATAGTAGTAGGCAGACCTGGGTCAAAAAGACCATTGTCTGGCGATGTAGGTCAGAAGGACTGTAGTAGGCGACGGAGATCGAAAGAACCATTGTCGGCATGAGACAGTGGTCTAAAAGATGGTAGTTGGCCGGAGATCGGGGTCAGAAAGACCTTTGTAGTATGGCGATACTGTCACGACCCGACCCGAGACGGATCCCGCCCGCACCGGGTCGCGACTAGCTTAACGAAAAGACTAACCAGGATCTGGTTTTGGAATTTGTTTCGGAACTGAATCTTCCAAATATTTCAACTCAAAACATACACACAGACACAGAGCTACTATGAATCATCAAATGCAGCAGAACAAAACATCTATATTTTCTTTTTCTCAAAACAATCATCTACAAATACAATACATGGCTTTTAGACATAATGAAAGACAGAACAGAAAAGCCATGACTGTACAAAAATCAAAATGTACAAAATAATACCTAAAGATCAGACTCTGAGAACTCTAGTCCAATACCTCATTCCCTTTCCCAGAACCTGAAACCCACCAGAAAACAAGAGTGATCTCAATAGCCCAGCAAAGCAACAAACCTCCAATCAAAACTCTCAGAATCCAAAACCAAACACATCAGACAAATCCGTACAGAAATCAGAACAGAATCGGACAGATCAGAACGAAACAGATCAAATCAGAACAGATACGGACAGATTTCAAATCAGACAGAACTGTACGGAAACAGAAGTCGTATCAAATCAGAAACAGAATAGATCAGACATATCAAATCAACAGAATCAGAATCGTACAGAAATCAGAAATTCAGATCTTATCAGAACAGAACAGAATCAAGTCAGAATCGTATCAAAATCATATCATACAGATCAGATCAAATCATATATATTAATTTAGCACATAACAGATAACATAACAGAATCCCTGACACTGACAGAATCTCAACGGATTCTGGCCCCTTATGCCTCCCTTCCTAGACACTGACAGAATCTCTCGGATTCTGGCCCCTTATGCCTCCCTTTGTGCTCACGGCATCAGAACAGATGTGCTTATAGCACCAGAACAGAATTCATCGGATCCGGAACAGAACATATATCAGATTTCAGATTGAGCTCATTTCAGATTTCCCAGACACTAACTGAATCTCTTAGGATCCAGACCCCTTATAACTCTCTTTTTATAGCACATACAGATAGCATATCAATTCAGAAGAAATCCGGGCAAATTCAGAAATCAGACAAAAATCGGGCAGCACAACGGCAGTATACGAAATTTACACAATTTTCCTGCAAAATTACAAAATACCAAATTTGCATAGAATGTAGATAACAACATTGCAAGACTTTAATTCTACTACACAGACAATTTCCGACTACACAGAAAAATACAGTCGAAATAAAACCCCGCCAAATTCAAAATACCCGGACAAAAATCTCCAGAAAATAACCAAAATGTGCACACTCGGCACGTCAACAACATACAGAAACTTACGCGGTAAAAACTGAACCAGACAGAAAATACGGACGAAAAAGCCTCGCTAAAATCAAATCCGGACAGAAAATACCGCCAAACACGACGGTTCTGAAAATTGAGAAAGGCGGATTGTGCCTTACCTTGCATACAACAATATCTCGAACAGTCTCGTCGGACGAAAACAGCTCCGCGTTGCCCGAAAATCAACTTTTTCAAGATTTCTCTCGACTTTCTCTCTCCTCAAAAGATATTTTCGTTTTTTATGATTTTCTCTCTCTTCAAAACGATTGATTTCTACTTTATAATACACAGATTGGCCCGGCCGATCGCAAGATCGTCCTGGGACGATCTGAACAAATTCAATCGTCCTGGACGGTTCCCAGGGCGGTTCTCAGGATGAAATCTTGCACTGAACTGATCGTCCCGGGACGATGCCCCTATCGGCCCGGACGATACCTACAGGAATTCATTTCTGGAGCTTCTGGACAAATTCTGGAGCAAATCTACCACTGATCGTCCCAAGACGATCCCAGATCGTCCTGGGTGATCCTGGAGCAAAAACAGCACTTTACAGATACTCTGGTCCGATATAAATTCGGGAGAAATTCGGGCCTCAAGTGGTGGTCTGGCATAAGTCTGGGTGTCAGGTGGTGGTCCTGCAGAAGTCCAGGCCTAAGGTAGTGGTCCGAAAGAAGTCCATGCCTCATGTGGTGGTCCGGTAGAAGTCCGAGCCTCACGTGGTGGTCTGGTAGAAGTCCGGGTGTCAGGTGATGGTCTGGTGGAAGTTCGAGCCTCAAGGGAGGGGGTCTGGCGGAAGTCCGGGCTTCAGGTTTTGATCTGGCGGAAGTCTGGGCTTCATGTGGTGGTCCGACAGAGGTTTGGGCCTTAAGTTGTGGTCCGACAGAAGTCTGGGCCTCATGTGGTGGTCTGGAAGAAGTCCGGGCCTCAAGTGGTGGTCCAACAAAGCTCAAGGCATCAAGTGGTGGTCCGACAGATGCTCAGGCCTTCAGGGGGTGATCCGGCAGAAGTTCGAGCCTAAAGTGGTGGTCCGGTGAAACTCAGGGCCTCAGATGATGGTCTAGCGGAATGCATGACCTCAAGTGGTGGTCCGGCGGAGCTCATGGCCTCAAGTGGTTGTACGGCAGAACTCCAGGCGCTGGTCGAGGAAGAGCAAGAAGGCAAAATCGATCTCTGATATCTCTCTTGCTCTCTTGCTTGGAGCCTCCCATTCAAGCGGGAGGATGGGTCTATTTATACATTTTCTAGAGTGGCATGGTCCGTAAATATGTGGTAGATCAAGGGCATATTGGGAGAGGCTTGAATGGACCGATGATGTTGAATCCCTTGATCATGGACAGTTTGATGGACATTTCTATGCCTTAGTGATGTCGGAATTCATTTATCTTGGTCTTGTTAGATTTGTCTCGTCGAGCCACTCGATTTGACTATAAACATGTCACATTTGGAAACCGTTTGGTAATCCAAGTTGTGGTTTGAACCTTCGAACAGTGCTTCGAGACCTTGATTCGGATCCATTTGGGCTTGAATTGAGTCAAATTTTGTGTCGTTGGGTTTATACTTTTGAGACCTTCAGTTCGACTATATGTTTGTTGAAATCGGAGGTCAAATGGTCTCCGATTTAATTTTTGAAGTTTCCAACTTGATTTTGCTTTGAGATTCGTGCCCGATCAATATAATTTTTGATGATGTATCAAGAATTATTTTTACAAAATGCTGCATCTTCCGAACAAATTCTTAAATTTATCGTTGCTTTGCTTTTCAATCCACTGTCATTTAATTTTTTTAAATATTTTTAAGAAAATTATATATATATATATATATTTGAGATTGAGAAAAATCAAACCATTGAGAATTTAAGAAATTAAATTAAAATTAGTAATTTTCAAACTTTAAGTTATATAGGCAAGCAAAATTTGGTGTAACAACCTATTCAAAAATAGCCGTTATCACGGCTATCAAAATGGTTCTTTGAATAAGCACCCTACCTGCCACCGTTCTCAGCTAAAAAGAAGCCTAGAAATTTGAAAAAGCTAACTGCATACGAAATTGAAGACGAAGATAAAGCAATTAATACAGGAAACCCCAATCGCTCTATTTATATACAGAGAGTATATGTCATGGTTCCTTATGCGCATATTTATTGTTATTATTTTGATTGAATATGTCTGTTTGATACATTTACAAGCAAAGGAAGCAGCAATCTTTCTCATCTGTTCGCCAATGACTTCGGTAAAGATACCTACACTTCTCTATATACTTTTGTCAAAACTTAAAATTCTGCTTTCTTGAGTGTTGAAAATGAGATTAAGCGCAGGAAGATGGTGAGATTTATGTAAAGGGTTGTGCATGCGGATTAACCTCTGAGTTTAGTAGAGTTCGGGACTGGGATGATGGCTTCCATCTTGCCATTCGTCGTATTTACGTTTGCTACTCTGAGAATTCTGTCAACTCCATCCAAGTTGCATATTTAGATCTCAGTAACGCTACAGTTCTTTCACCCAAGCATGGAAACACTCTCTCCAGTGACTTCTTTGAAGAGATTAATGTAAGTATTTCAACAAATAGAGAGATCTTTATATATAATATCGGTTAAAATATTCAGAATATTAGATGGGTTTGTTTCATTTTTCAATATATGAGTTTGTTTCATTAGTTAATAAGATTATTTTGCAAATTTTAAAAAATCTAAATATACAAATTTGTTTTCATTATGTATAAAATAAAAAACTTCCAAAATAATTAATTCTTATTTAAATTTCAAAAATATTAATCATAATAATAATTATTATGATATATTCTTTTTATTATATATATATATAATGTTTATAATGTTTTGTAATCACACTATTTTATGACTTATTCATAAGAGCTACTGTATTAAACATTATTGCAATTCAATAAAAATGTTATAATTCTAACTTTTCTAGCAATTGAATACGGTCTTTCTGTGCTAACTTGTTAAATTGTTAATAATTATTGTTAAAGAAAGGATACTGAAGATAAGAATTAATGTTGAAATGTTCTATAATGTGCAGATATCTCCTGATGATCTAATTGTTTCAGTTAGTGGCTGTTATTCTACTGAGAAAGTTGGATATGATTACAATCAATTGTTAACGTCTCTCAAATTTGAAACAGCCAGTGGGAAAACTTATGGGCCATATGGAATTAATGGTCCCGATCGCTCATATAATCCATTTCATCATCAAAAAAATAAGTCATTTTGCTTTAAGACGACTAGCGGCGTGAGGGGCTTCCATGGAAGTACAAATATTTCCATTGGAAGTGGAAGTACACATATTTACAGCCTTTGTTCCATTGGAATTTATGTTGAGTAAGAAGCGTCTTCCGTCCCTTAGATTTATTTATGAGTGAGTCGATATAATTTTCTTTCTTAGTTATAAATAAAACTTATGGCCATGTATGTGGGCTATGCAGACAATGGTGAAAGGTCCACACTATAGATTTTCTTTGCATTTGAACTTCAATTTTTGCAACCAATTTTACTTGAGTAATATGATCCTAATTTTATTTAGGTTTTTTTTTGTGTTCCTATTTTGTGGTTATCTGGTTGCAAGTATTTATAATTTAAAATTAATGTGTAAAGTAAATATTTTTTAGTAGATTATAATTTTGATTGGTTATAGAATAAATTTGAGGTATTATGTTATAGGCGACTAGTGGCGGCTAAGATGATGTGGTTGATGGTGGAAGGAAGCGGAGATGTTGGAATTGGTAGTGGGTAGCAGTAATGATAGCTGATAAGTGGTAGAGTCCAACAACGATTAAAAACCGATAGGTGGTGACGGCTTGCAAGAGGTCAGAAAAATAACTAATGTATTTAAAAATATCACAAATTTGACTATTTTGGAATTCATTAGGATGAACTAGAGAGTGATTTCAAAAATTTTAATTAAATATTTTGCATTTGATTTTCTACCAATAAAAAATCCAAAATTTCAATATTCTGTATATTTAGTTTACACTCCAAACTCCTTTGAACAAAGATGATTATTTTAAAAACAACCTTTTTTTCATCGTACAATCGTGAAATACTACGGTGCTGTTTATTTTTTGTTTGTTCAAGTGAGAACGACTCAAGGGTGAATATAGACAATGAGAGGTTATGAGTTAAGAGAGCTGATATGCATTATTTCTCTCAAATCAACATAATAATTAGTTCGTAAATTTTTAAAATAATTATCATTAAAAGTTTAATTAGTTATTAAATCAACAAAAATATTAAATTTATAACTAGCCAAAGTCGCCCACTGATTGGGCGACTTGCTTAAATTATAAAATATTGAAAAAAAAATTTACGAGAGAAAGTAGTAGAGAGAAATAAATTAAAGGGATAATTAAATGATGAGATAGAGAAATAAATTATGAGATATAAATAAAAAAAATCCAAAACAATTTCTTTTTCAAGTTGTGTGGGCGAGGTTAGACCTGTCAATATTGGACCCGACCCGAGAACCCGACCCGGAATTTTCGGGTTTGGGTTGACCCGAACCCGAAGCGGGTCGGGTTCGGGTTGACCAGACGGGTTGCCGGGTCAACCCGAAAACCCGTTTAATTTAAAAATTTTTTATTCCCTCCCTTGCCCCTTGCCCGCTGCCCCAGGCCACCAGCCCGAGCTGCCCGCTGCCCCAGGCCCCCAGCCCGAGTTGCCCGCCTGCCCGCGCCAGTCTGCTCTTCTGAGCGGTGCGACCCGCGTCACGTCGCACAGCCTGCGCGACATCTCCCGTGTCACGGCTGCATCGCCTGCGCGGCAGCTCCGGCGCTTGAGCCTCAGCCGCAGTTCCGCGGCCAGCGTCTGCGTCCGCCGTCCGGCTTCCCACGTCTGCGTCAGTTCCGGCGTCCGATGTGCACGCCAGTTCCGCGCATTTCCGGCGTCTGCGCCTCAGCCGCGGTTCCGCGTCTCAGCAGTGTCCGTGTCACTTCCGGCGTCCGCGTCCGGTAGTTCCACGGGTCGGGTCGGGTTGACCCTAACCCGAAGCGGGTCGGGTTCGGGTCCAGAAAATTGACCCGTTTGCAAAAACGGGTCGGGTTGACCGTTTGGTAACTCAAATTGCAGTTTGAACTTTCCAACAGCGCTTTGAGCCCTTGATTCGGACCCATTTGCACTCGGATTGGGTCGAATTTGGTATCGTTGGATTCATATTTCCGAGACGCTCAATTTGACTGTAAGCTCGTTGAAATCGGAGTTCATATGTTCTCGAATTTAATTTTTGAAGTTTCCGAACTGTTTTTGCCTCAAGATTCGTGCCCGATCAAGATAATTTTTGTGATGCCGTATCAATACATATTATTATTTTTCTTAAAACAAGATAAATTTAAAATAATAATAATGTATTATGAATAAATTTTTTTAGAAAAATACGTATTTTTAAATTGATTAAGAAAGATTAAACAGTGAAACTTTTTGACACATATTAACTCATAAAAAATATTTTATTCTTTTTTTTTTAGAAAATAAAAAAAATATTTGAATTTAAGATTTTAATAAAAAAAAAATCTGATATACCTCATCTTCATAACACCGTGAAAAAAGAAAAAATTGTTTTGAATTTTTTTATTTATCTCTTATTTTTTATTTTTCTATCCGTTAGTTTATTTCTCTCTCTTACTTTCTATAAGCAAGTGGCCTATTCATTGGACGACTTTGCCTAATTTTAAATTTATTTATTTTGTTGGTTTAATAGTTAATTAAATTAATTTTAATGATATTTATTTTAAAATTTTACCCTTAGTTCAATAAGAAGTATGAGACAAAAAAAAAAAAAAAATCAATCCAAGAATTCTATAAAAGGCATGATTAAATATCTATTTTCAGAGTTGAAAGCATCCAACTTAGGTAGGATTCATTATCATTATCCGCCACTAGTCGGTTTGGAGGGTTTTCTTTTGTTCAGCTCAAAATTAACCAAACAATCAAATTTAGTAAATACATGTATTTGTTTTACTTTACGCTCCTAATTCAGGCAACCAAACAGCCCCTATATATGTTTGCTACATTTACAAGCTAAGGAAGCACCAATCGTCCTCATCTGTTCGCCAATGACTACGGTAAACATACCTGTACACTTCTATTTACTTCTATCAAAACTTAAAACTCTGCTTTATTGAGTGTCGTTAAGTGCAGGAAAATGATGAGAATTATTATATAAAGGTGCCTGCGTGCGGATCCAGCAACGAAAATAAGGTTTGGGAGTGGGACGATGGCTTCCATCTTGCCATTCATCATATTTACGTTTGCTACTCTGAGAATTCCGTCAACTCCATCCAAGTTGCATATTTAGATCTTAGTAAGGCTACAGTTCTTTCACCCAAGCGTGGAAGCGATTTCTACAGTAACTTCTTTGAAGAGATTAATGCAAGTATTTCAACAAAAAGAGATAGATCTTTATATATATGTATACTATCGGTTAAAATATTCAAAATATTAGATGAGTTTGGTTCCTCAGTTAATTAGATTATTTAAACTTTTAATATAATTCTTACTTAAATTTCAATAATATTTTTGACCTCGCGTAAGATTTTAAGAAGATTCCAAGATCATTTATATATATAATCATACATAGTTATCACTTCATGAAATTTCATTGAATACCGGCAATTTTACCGATAGTCATTTGATCGCCATAATTATTGGCGATCGGATTTCCAGTACCAGGCGGTGAGCTGATTTGGCCACCAGTATTGACTAGAGTTTTCCTGCGGTTATTGTGCTGGTAAAGTCCAATAGTTTCCTGTGGCCTTGTCACCGGAGATTTCCGGCCATTATAGCCGTCGGAAACTATCAATGATGGTAAAAGACCGCCAGTTTTAATTTCCCACGCGATTTATTCCAATGACATTATAACCGACATAAAACCGCCTGACATTATAACCAACGGAAAACCAACGAAAATTTAAAAAGTTACCGAAAAAGCTATTTTTTGCGGGAAATTGCCGTCGGTACTGAACGATTTTCTTACAGTGTATTAAAATAGTTCATTGTCATATAAAATTAAATATATATTTAATCTTTATAAAAAATTTATAATATATTTTTGTAAATTTTTTTATTGTATTTTTTAACTCAATTTTAATGCTTACTTATAATAACTTTTATATCAAACATATAATTCCAATTCAACAAAAAATATTATAATTCCAACCTTTATGGCATTTGTATACTATCTTCACTACTAAAAAATGTGGTCTTTCGCACACTTGTCATGGGCGGTTTGAAAACCTCTATCAAAATTGGGTATTAGCAGCGGTTTTAATCGTTGCAAAAACCAATGGTTTTAATCGATGCAAATAAGCGGCAGTTTAAACCAATGCTATTGCTGAAACCTAACTTCTTAGCCTGCTGGACTCTCGCGACTCGCGATCCTGCATCTTCTTTTTCTCCTCCGTGTGCCCACCATCTTCTCCTCCGTCCGCTCTCTTTCGACCGATCTCATTTCGATCAATCGTCCTCGTCAAAGGCCGCAGTCTGGCCATCCGCTTGTGTCCAACTCCTTCGGATCTCTCTACTCGCGATCGGTTTATCACCTAACCTAGTTTTTTTTTTTTTTTTTCAAATGCTTGCCCATTAGGTTGAAGAAATATCATGCTCTTTTATGATGATGACTAAGAAATGATTTGAAGTGAGAAACAACTATGATAACAATTAATATTGTTAATAATATATTATGTGAAAGAAATGAGAATGAAGATAGGAATTAATATTGAAATGATTTCTAACGTGTAGATATCTCCTGATGATCGGATTGTTTCAGTCAGTGGCTGTTATTCTACTGAAGACGAAGAATACATGACAAACAAACCAAAGCTGCAGCTGTTGACATCTCTCAAATTTGTAACAGCCAGCGGAAAAACTTATGGGCCATATGGAATTAATTCGGCTTATAACACAACGACTGATTCATTTTGCTTTAAGACGATAAGTGGCGTAAGAGGCTTACATGGAAGTACAAATGGTATCAGCCTTTGTTCCATTGACATTTATGTTCAATCACAAGCACCTTTCGTCCCTTAGATTTATTTATGAGTGAGTCGATATAGTTTTCTTGCTTATTTAGAAGTTTTAAGTGATTTTTGCATAAGAACTTATGGTTGTATTTGGATTGTGCTAACGTTGGTGGAAGGTCAACAGATCTATAGATTTTATTTGCATTTGAACTTAACTTTCTCCAACTAGATTTACTTTAGTAATATGGTTCTATTTTTTGTGTTACTCTTTGGGGTTGTTTAGTTGCAAGTATTTATATAAATTTAAATGCATTGTGTATTGTAAATTCATTTTATTCGAAATACTTTATAAGTTTGAATGGTCATTGAATAAGTTTGAGAGATTGTGTTATTGGAGCCTTGGATGTAGATTAGGGGTGTCAATTTCGGGTCATGGGTCGGGTTCAAGTCCGGGTCAGGTTAGATACAGCCAGGTCAAATTCGGGTCTGACTCGAACAGGACCCACAGACACGAATTGACAGCACTATTTTTTTGTTGGCACCAGGTCATTCGGGTCGTGTCGGGTTGACTCGACCCGAATCGTGTACGGGTCATGGATCTTATTTCTGGTAAATTCTTTGGACCCGAACCCGACCCGAAAACACGACCATCACGAAATTTTGAAAATAAATCTCAAAGGCGCGGGTTCCAATTGCTACTTCCAGTTCCAGTCCCAGCAGCGCAGCAGCAGCGGCGCAGCGGCAATGGCGACCGTAGCGGCAGCACGCGAACGTCGAGACTCGCGATTCGTGAAGCGACACAGCGCCAGACTGTCAGTGACTCGATCGGGACTTCGACTCAATAATTCAAGCAACACAGGCAGCCGTGCTGGCGGGTAGGCAGGCACTCGACACTTTGGACAGGCTAGGAAGCAAAATGCAGGCAGAGGATTTCCGGGTCATTTTCGGGTTGCCGGGTCAATCCGAACCCGACCCGATTTTTTAAACGAGTGGGTTTGTTGAACCCGAACCTGACCCATTTCACAAATGGGTCGACCCTAGCCCGAATTTTTTCGGGTCGTGTCAAAAATTTATAGCCCTAAGAAAGTTAGTTTTTGAGTCCCAATCTAGGATTGTCGGGTCAAAAATGGGTATGTTTTGGGTCAACTACGGGTCAAAGGGCCAACCTGAATCCAACACAATTTTTTAAACGGGTTGAATTGTGTAACCCGAACCCGACCCATTTTAGATCGACCCTAACCCAAAATTTTCGGGTCGTATCAAATATTGACACCCTTAATGTCGATGGTGGATGAGCTGGCGATGGTTGATGGCAGAGGGCTGATGGTGGTGGTTAGGTGGCAGAGTTCAACTATAATAAGTGATGGTTAGTAGGGGTGTCAAAAGTTGACCCGACTCGAAACCCGACCCGAAAAAATTCGGGTTCGGGTCAACCCGTTTATGAAATGATCGGGTCCGGATTCAGATTTCTGACCTGAAAAGCGGGTCAGGTTCAGGTTGACCTGACAACCCACGGGTCGACCCGAAATGACTCGTTTCCCGCCCGTGACTCAGGTCACGTCCGCGCTGCCTGTCAGGTTTCGTTGTGTTAGGTCGCGCCCGCATCATGGTGTTAGGTCGTGTCTGCATCCTGCATCACAAGCCACATCCGAGACTCCGAGTCCAGGTGTCCTGCGTCCCTGCTCGGTGCTTCCCACCTCCCGTCCAAGCATCTCGCATCAGGGCGCCTCACGTCCGGCGTTCGCGTCCAGCACTTTGGCCCGTCCATGCGTCCAGCGGTCCAGGCATCCGCGTCCGCGTCCAAGCATCCCGCATACGCTCCGCAGCCTCCGGCCCTCCACTTCGCTTGGCACCAGCGCTCAGCAAAAGTTCGCGGGTCGTGTCGTGTCAACCCGGTAACCCGCATAGGTTGGGTCCGGGTTGACAAACCTGACCCGTTTGCAAAATCGGATCGGGTTAGGGTCAACTCATTTAAGGTCGGGTCAAGTCAAGTTCGACCCGAACTCGACCCGTTGACCCGAATTAACACCCCTAATGGTTAGTGAAAGATGGCAGAAATTTCTCCAATTTGATGAATTTGGAGTTCACCAAGTTGAACTAATAAGTGCTTCCAAATTGTTTAATGAAATATTTTAAAGAAATATTTTGCATTTGATTTTATACCAATCAGAAATTCAAAAATTCAAAATTCCTGCATTTAGTTTATACTCAACCTCTCCAAAAAATGGCCTCTCAAGTAATGATGATTATTTTATGAATTAAATCTTGGACACATACCACATATATAAGTCTTGAACCTATGACCTCTGGTAGAAAACCTATGCTCCCATTCAATAGGTTATTGTTAATTTTATTTTTTATTATTTGATGAATAATTAATGATGAAATTCTCAATTTGTATAGATATTGTGCTATTTATCATCTTTTTATAAGTATATTTATGATACAAATAGTATATTTCAAAGAAATAACTATCTCAAATTAGAGGTATGCATAATTTACTTTACTGAAAAAATATAATGTTCTAATCTTAAAAGTAGCACATTGAGAAATTTTTTATTAGGATGATTTTTTTTTTTCCAAAAAACCCGCAGAAGGGGCATACAAGTTAAAACAAAATAAGGATACAACTATACAAGTCCTTAAAGAATCTAAAGTCCTCTAGAAATACATCATTTAAAGGAAAACACATGAGTCATAGATTCAAACTAAAGACAAGATCAAACAAAAGAAGCTAAAAAACACAAACACAAAGCAAAGGTAAATAAGGCTCAATCACACAACATAAGGAAAGACAACTGGAAACAAGTCAAACCAACACCAAACAAAACCAAATCAGTTCAAACATCCGAAAAGACTGCATCAGTATCAATGCCAGCACCAAAACAACTCCCAAAAACAACAATGCCAGCACCACAAAGACCAAAAAGAGCATCACTTTTTTTTAGAATTAAGAGCTTTACGTTTGTTAGGAGGATATCATTAGAGAATGAGTCTAACTCTAAAAGCAAATTTCGGTCGGTTTAATACTAATTTTTATTTTAAAAATAACAATATTTCAAGCATTAGGAGCTATGTCAACCAAAGCAAGATACAATGACACGAGAGTAAAATATATTTTTTACTTGTTTTATTTCATAGAATACGCGATTCAAATGTGATGATTTCATGTATTTGAGAAATGATAATAAATGCAAGAATATTATCTCTGTCAAGTTGTAAGTCCTAATTTCTAAAATAACAATAGGTAACCTATTAGCTTATCCCAAGATGAAAACACTCTTCCTGATTTCTTCTCACCCCGTCTCTCTGGTGATTCTTAGAGTTGGAGATGCAAGAAAACGAACCTCTCAATATAAAGACTGAAAAAAGATTGAGGAATTGACAAATTACTATTACCAAAAAAATATTATTTAGTATTCATTTGAGACAGCTTTAAACATGGGATCATCAGAACTCTGATTTTAGCAAATTTATAGTCAAACTGAACGTCTCAAAAATAATATGAACCCAACAACACTAAATTTGACTCAACCCGAGCCCAAATGGAACGAAATCCAAGACTGAAGCGCATTTGAAAAGTTCAAACCATAAATTAGATTACCAAACAACTTCCAAACATGAAATGCTTATAGTCGAATTGAGCGGCTCGAAGAGAAGAATCCAACGAGCCCAAGATTGCCAAATTATGATATCATAAGACATTCAAATCACGATAAAGGGACCACCAAACTTACTCTTTATCTCCCTCCTATTTATTATCATGTCACTCTCATAAAACTATAAATAGATACATCATTCCTCATGGAAAGTGACCAAAAGCAACGAAAAGAGATGACCTGGAGTTCTCTTGCCACCAACTATTCCTCTCCTATTGTCAGACTTCTGTTTGGCCATCGATTGTCGTCGGACCTCTGCCCAATCACCCATTACCGTCGGACTTCCGCCCCATCACCGACTGACGCTAAACTTATCGGCTGTCATCGGATTTCTTCTCAGTCACCGACTCTCGTCGGACTTCTGCTCGGTCGCTGATAAGCTTTGGATTTCCGCCGGGTCACCGACTGACGTCAGACTTCCACTCGACCGCCAACTAACATCGGATTTCCACACGACCACCGAAGTAGGGCTGCAAGCGAACCAAACGTTCGACGAACTACTCGTTGTTCGGTTCGATTAAAGCTCGTTCGTGTTCGTTTAATTAACAAACAAACAAACTTGAACAATATTTTAAAAACTCGACTCTTAAATAAACAAGCTTGAACACTAATGCGTTCAGCTCGTTTATGTTCGCGAACAACTTCATGAACAAGCTCGATAAAAAGATCGATTCGAGTTCGATTAAAACCGCTCGATAAAAACTTAAATAATATGTTATTATAAAATTGATAAATATTCATAATATAAAAACTTTAATTATAACATAATAATATAATTATTTTTTATTAATAACAAGAAACATTTCATATTTGTTCATGTTTGTTAGAGTGTTTGTTTGGGATGTTCATGAACAAATTTAAGGTTTGCTTGTTCAATAGATTGTTTTCGAAATATGTTCACGAACATAGCTTGTTTAAAGCTCGATAAGCACTAAACAAACGAACATGAACCAAACATGAACACCCTTAAATTAAACGAACCAAACATGAACACAAATAATAAAGCTCGAATCAAACACGAACCAAACCTGAACAAGCGAATGTTAAACAAACACAAACATGAACACTCACATACTCGGCTCGGCTCGGTTCGTTTGCAGCCCTACGAACGTCGTTGGATTTGCATCCGATCTCCGCTAGTCACTTGATTTCAACCCAACAGTTGATTGTTGTAATTTGATTGTTCTTAATAGGACGAATTAATCATTTGTAATATATTCAAACACTAGTGTAATCATTTCAACTTAGTGTGACCCATGATTATTCCCTTATTTTAGTGTTTCTCACATAAAAAAATCTTACGTTTCTAAATTTTTTGTTTGTGTGCTGGATATCCATACAACACTGAGACGAAAAATTCTAACTCTATTGCTGCGTATATTCTAGCCTGCAACAAGGATCATGACTAATAATGTAACAATTGGCCTGTTGGCAATTCAAGAATAAGATCCCCCATTAATCATTTCCAATCCAAAACATTGACGAAATATGACAATCTTTTAGTTACAAGCAGTGAAATTAGCAGAACTGAAAGATTTCTATTTCCTAATTGATGCTTTGCATTTTCACATGAATTAACAGCACTAAAATAAAATTAAGAAAAAAAAAAAAAAAAAAGTTAATCAAATCATCTCTTGAAGAACATGGGAGGAACGTGTGGAGCGTGAACAGGGGCGGAACCAGCCTTAATTTTCAGGGGGGCAAGCTTATAAATAACTGTCGCGGGTGCAAGGGGGCAGCGCCCCCAGCGGGGTTCGACCTACCCGATCAGGTCGCGGGGTCAAGGGGCAGCGCCCTTGCGGGGGTTTCTGGGGGCAGCGCCCCCGGAATAAATTTTGGTTGTAAGAATATTTTTGGAATTAAAATTTAAAAATAAAATGATGAATGCTCTTTAATATTTGTTTGGGGGCAATTGTCTAAATATCATAGTATTTTAAAAGTTTTAGGGGGGGCAATTGCCTTAAAACCCTTATAATAAAGATTAAAAAACCTAAAAAACCATGCAATAAAAAAAATTTATTTTTTTAAGGGGGGGCAATTGCCCCCACCCCCCCCCACCCAAAGGTGGTTCCGCCCATGAGCGTGAAGGTCACCATCTGGCAACTATCAAAGTTGTGGCTGGATTACATAATTTCCTCAGCAATATTCTCTCCTTTGCCGACCAAGAAAGAAGTACCCCATCAAGGCCGTGGTTTCCATATAACACATCAATCTCTTTCCAGTAGCCAACTAAGCTCTATCTACATAAATCCATTGATTAACAAAAAATCGAATAGAACTGAATAATTTAATGCTACAAGAAGTATATTAAGCCATCTAAATAAGAAGTCTCTCCTCTGCTCACATAACGGTCGAATTCTCTGGTAAACTATAGACGTCGGAGATGGCATCGAATCCAGCGAAGAAGCCGACGGTGAAATTTGCTCGGAAGACGTCGAGCGGCCGTTATGTGAGCCTGTCAAGAGAAGACGTGGATTTGATGAACTATACAGTTCACATGCCGCCGACGCCGGATAACCAGCCAATTAACGAGCCCGCCGCCGCCGGAGATCGGTTTGATTCGACAAGCAGGAACGCGGCGAGCCGGCCTCCGCTGCCTGGAGGTAAGAGGGGATTAACATTAACGCCGTGTGACATGCCGGAATGCGACGGATCTGTGGAGAAGGATGAGCAGGGGCAGGATGCGCATCCCTGTGAGTGCGGGTATGGTTTGATTCGTAAATGTTATGGCAAAGAGCAAAAATTTTACCTTTTTAGTCTTCTGATTAATGTTATTTGCTTATTAAGATAGAGAGAGGATTTCAGGGAAATTTAAATAAAACAGCCATGCATCTATTACTAACAAATCAGCATAATAATTAGTCTAATAAGAAATATGAGGCAAAATCAATTAAATCAAGCAAATAATTCAATAAAATGTAAGAGAAAATATCTATTTTCAGAGTTGAAAGCATCCCATTTAGGTAGGATTATCATCATTATCCCTTTCTATATTGTCTGTTCATTGTATGTAAGATAATAGAATGAAAATTTTGCTTAAAATTCTCACTTATTTAGAATTCCAAAAAAAGATTTTGAAGAATCAAAAGAATTTCATCAGAGAACAGCCTCAAAATATAGAGAAATTATTCCGTACACAGTACGGATGGGAAGTTTCATTCCGTACTATGAGTGTATACACTGTATACAAACAGTGTATACACAGTTTGAACCAAACTGTATACAAAAATTATACAATATACACAGTATGTACATTTACAATTTGGATGAAAACTTTTCGTTCGGACTCCGTACTAAATAATTTCTCCAAAATATAACTATTGACTTTAATTGAAAGAGTTGACTTGTTTATTGTAACAAAATGGTAGGCTCCAGCACATCAAAGCATAAATTAAGCTACTAAGAATAAGAAATGGAAACCTTCCCGATGCAATGTCACAGCCAGCACTTGGAAAGGTGGTGGTTTTCAAGTAGTTGATGATTGGCATTTTGAGCACTCCTCCACCATCTTCTCTACATCCATATCTCATTCATTTTTTTTAGAAGACCGTTTATTCCATAATTATGTTTATTTTTTATTAATTAAAATACATATATGCATATAATTTGTTCCAAACATTTGAAGGTTTAAGATATGCAATGACTGCTTCGTGGACGCACAAAGGAGCGGAGAAATCAACTGCCCGGGCTGCAAAGAACTCTACAAAGTGCCGGAGTTTGATGACAACGAATCCAGTTTCTCCGCCGTGCCTGCGGCGCAACAACACTGGACGGCGAGCCGCGCCATGTCGGCTTTACAGAGCAGCCAACCAGCCAAATTCGATCACAGTCAGTGGCTCTTTGAAGCACAAGCAACGTATGGCTACGGCAACGCCTTTTGGCCAAAAGACGACGCCTCTGTTGACGGCGGCGGAGGCGAAGATAACGGCATTGGCAGCTCTGATGGCGATAAGCAGTGGAAGCCTCTCGCTCGCCGGATTCCGATCTCCGCGGCAATCATTACCCCTTACAGGTCTGTAGTTCTCCGGCAAATATAGCATTTTAATGGTTGCTCAAATTTATTGAATTAATTTTAATTTTAATTTAATATAAATTATGTATATAACATTAATTTATAATAAATATAATATAATTTAAGTTTAATATAATGTAATTTATATCCCAATATAATTTTTTTTGTTATATTCTGTTAACATCAAAAAATTATTCACTGTGCCAAATCAAGCCTTAATTTACTCTATGTAGTATATTGTTGACACTCGCAGCAAAATAAATGAGAGATTATTATGTGCGGATATCAAATATAAAGAACTGTTCATTTTTATCTTTATGAATAATAAAAGTATAATAATGAATAATATAAATATAGTTCACCCACAGAAACTAAGCAGACTTCTTTTTGTTCAGTCTTCGCACGTAATAATTTCTACAAACGATTAAAAGCAATATTCAACACATTTTTTGTTCAATTTTGCTTGCGTTTATAAGAATACATAATATATATAAACATATATTTATTCCAATAACAGTTACTTATTAAAATGTTTTGGATAATTAATAAATCATTACATTCAGGCTGCTAATTCTGATACGGCTCATAGCACTTGGCTTCTTCCTCACATGGCGGATAAAAAACAAGAACCACGACGCCATCTGGCTTTGGGGAATGTCCGTCGTCTGCGAGATTTGGTTCGCCTTCTCATGGATCCTCGACCAACTCCCCAAACTCCACCCCATCAACCGCTCCACCGACCTCTCCGCCCTCCGCGACCAGTTCGATCCCTCGCCCACCTCACCCTCCGACCTCCCCTCCGTCGACGTCTTTGTCTCCACCGCCGATCCCGACAAGGAACCCCCTCTCGTTACGGCCAACACCATCCTCTCCATCCTCGCCGCCGATTACCCCGTCGATAAGCTTTCCTGCTATCTCTCCGACGACGGCGGCTCCCTCCTCACCTTCGAGGCTATGGCTGAGGCTGCCGCTTTCGCAGCCTTATGGGTCCCCTTCTGCCGCAAACACGACATTGAGCCGCGGAACCCGGAAAGTTACTTCGGCCTGCGGAGGGATCCTACGAAGAATAAGCGGAGGCAGGATTTTGTGAGGGATCGGCGGAGAGTGAAGAGGGAGTATGATGAGTTTAAGGTGAGGGTTAATGGCTTGCCGGATGCGATAAGGAGGCGGTCCGATGCGTTTAACGCGAGGGAAGAGATGAAGCAGATGAGGAGGATGAAGGAGGCAGCGGCGGCCGGTGATCAGGATGTGATGATAGAGGTGGTGAAGGTGAAGAAGGCGACTTGGATGGCTGATGGGACGCATTGGCCTGGGACTTGGGCGGTGACGGAGCCGGAGCATGGCAAAGGGGACCATGCTTCTATACTTCAGGTACCTAGTCATTGGTTTTTTTAATTCTCCTTTAATTAAGTATTGTTAAGCATGGCGCCATGTCCTGAAAGTAATGGAGGGGGAGATCTTGATGGAAAAAGAATGGAGAGTATAATACAAAATTATTTAATATTTTTATTGCATAATGTATCGATTCAGTTGATGTTGAAGCCGGCAATGGCAGAGGCTATCTACGGCCGGGAATCCGAGGAGCAGCTTGGGATAGACTTCACAGAGGTGGACGTGCGATTGCCGATGTTGGTTTATGTGTCGAGGGAGAAGCGGCCGGGGTATGACCACAACAAGAAAGCTGGAGCTATGAATGCTCTCGTGCGCGCCTCTGCAGTGATGTCAAATGGGCCATTCATCCTTAATCTTGATTGCGACCACTATATCTATAATGCAGTGGCCATCCGTGAGGCAATGTGCTTCCTCGTTGATCATGGCGGTGAGGATATTTGCTTCATTCAATTCCCGCAACGCTTTGAAGGAATTGACCCAAATGATCGATATGCCAACAATAACACTGTATTTTTTGATGGAAACATGCGTGCTCTTGATGGTTTGCAGGTGAGTCGCAAGAAAATTTAATAAATTATTTTGATCTAGTTCAGATTCTAATAACAATTTTGATCGAACTTCCAATTAGCGAAAGTCAAAATTTTTTCTTTTAATTTGTTGTTATTTACCCAGCTAAATTTTTTAGTTTTGACAATGGAAAGCAATTGTTAATGTGCAAGCAGGGTCCAATGTACGTCGGAACCGGATGCATCTTCCGCCGCTTCGCCCTCTATGGTTTCGACCCGCCGCCCGCCGCCTCCGATTCGACGCCTTCCGCCCACCCTCACTTTGTCGCCGAAACCGACTCCTTCCGCCCTCAATCCTTTTACGACGCCGAACTCAATCCCTCCTTCCTCCCCAAACGTTTCGGAAACTCGTCTTCTCTAGTCGAATCTATCCCCATCGCCGAGCTCCAAGGACGCCCTCTTGCCGACTACCAATCCTCACTGTATTGCCGGCCCCCCGGCCTCCTTCGCATCCCGCGCCCTCCACTCTCCACCTCTACCATCTCCGAAGCCGTCGCAGTCATCTCCTGCTGGTTCGAAGACAAAACCGAGTGGGGTGACCGCGTTGGCTGGATTTATGGCTCCGTCACCGAGGACGTCGTCACCGGCTACCGCATGCACAACCGCGGCTGGCGCTCCGTTTACTGCATCACAGCTGGCCGCGACGCATTTCGCGGCTCCGCGCCCATCAATCTCACCGATAGACTGCATCAGGTGCTCCGGTGGGCCACGGGCTCCGTCGAGATCTTCTTCTCCCGCAACAACGCGCTCCTCGCCTCCAACCGTCTTTACTTCCTTCAGCGCGTGGCATATCTCAACGTCGGATTATACCCTTTCACCTCTGTTTTTCTACTGGTGTACTGCTTTCTACCGGCGCTGTCGCTCTTCTCCGGACATTTCATAGTGGAGACGCTCAGCGTCTCCTTCCTTGTTTACCTTCTCGTCATAAGCATCACGCTAACTTTGCTCGCTATTTTAGAGGTCCGGTGGTCAGGCGTCGGGCTTGAGGAGTGGTGGCGTAACGAGCAGTTCTGGCTCATCTCTGGAACTTCCGCTCACCTCGCTGCAGTGATGCAGGGGATGCTGAAGGTAATTTGTTAAACAAAATTCAGGCATTTCCATCGGATTAAAAACACTCATTTTTATTTCGTACGTTAATCTTCAGGAGTGTTGCATTCTATAAGATAAAAATAATAATTTTAAAAATTAGAATGAATCATCGATTGTCTTATGATTAATTATATAACAGGTGGTGGCGGGAATAGAGATCTCATTCACGCTGACGGCAAAGTCAGCAGTGGACGAGGAAGACGACGCCTTCGCCGACCTTTACGTGGTAAAATGGACGTCTCTAATGATACCGCCCATCACCATTATGATGGTCAACATTATAGCCATTGCCGTCGGCTTCGCAAGAACAATCTACAGCACCCGGCCGGATTGGAGCAAGCTGCTCGGCGGTGGCTTCTTCAGCTTCTGGGTACTGATTCATCTATATCCCTTTGCCAAAGGATTGATGGGGCGGAGGGGAAAAACGCCTACGATTGTGTTCGTCTGGTCCGGCCTCATAGCGATCACCATCTCCTTGCTTTGGGTTGCCATCAGCCCGCCGCAGGGTAGCGAGGCAGCCGCCGCCATGGGCGGCTTTCAGTTCACTTGATGACCAAAGAACAGAGTAAGAATGTATTTTAAGCTCTACAACAATCAAATATATATCTTTACTGGGACCGGCCGTATAAATTCTTTTCTGATCAAAACAAATATCAACATAGATCTGCGCATATTTTGGTGCAACAAAACAGTTTTGTATCATTTAATTCCAATCATTTTCATCCAATATAAACACAACGCAATAGATCCATTTGCAGTAACATTCTACTCAACAAGTTGAGAAGGCTGAACCAAATTTCGGAACAATTCACGTTAGCATTTGAACTGACATAATCCATTTTCACAATTCCAAACAATGAACTTTTATTTGGTCCAGTGAACATACGTAGAGCTACGTTCGGCAAACACTAAGATCGCAGGCACAAAACGAGGAATACCGAGCAAATACTGAGCAATACCAACAATAACAAGAAATATCATTATGTGAAGACAAAATACCGAGCAATACCGAGTAATACCAAAAAATAGAAAAAACTCGGTATTTTTTGGTATTACTCGGTATTGATCTTCACAGAGCGGTATTCCTCGTTATTATCAAACAATACCTAGCAATACCGACCAAATATCAAACAAAAACCGAGTAACAATCCTCTGACCAAATGTAGAGCTACGTCCGATCAGAGGACATAATAAAAGTTCCCAAACAATACCGGAGAATAGATCACAATATTTGTTTAATAAGTTAGTTGAGCCTTCCTATTTAGGCTTAGTTTGGGACGGCTTTTTTATTGCTTCTTAAAATAGCTTTCTAGTATAAAATTTTTATTTTTAAACTAAAAAATTGTTTTAAGAAGCAAAAAAACCATTCCAAACGAAACCTCGGTGAGAAAGAGTTGGATTACAGCACACAAACATGCATATAAAATTTAAACGAACAAGTATTGTGCTGGAAAAGAATACAAATTATTCAGCCTGGGCTATTACAAGCTCTCAACCAAAAAGTGTTCACTGATTAATGAGATAGAGTGGCAACAGAATCTGCACCTGATTGTTTCTCAACGTTATATGCTTCCCAGGCGATTTCCCTCAGCATTTTGAACCGTTCATCTAATGTTTTAAAATTTGCTTGTGGACTGATTACACCACAAACCCCAGCTTTATATATTAGAATGATACTGCCACCCATTTCGGGACCATGAAGTTTTCCTGTAAGCAATAACCGAAGAGGCATGAAGAGAGACTTTCCCTGCACAAAAAATTCAGACATGAGAGTTTTAGCCTAGATAGACTTATTGAAGGAAATTAATTAAGGCTGCTGCAACGTCTTTTTTTTGGGACATTTAGGCCATTTAAGGCAAACTCACACACACAACGCATACACATGAACTCGAACTTTGGACCTCTTAGTTGGAAGCCTAAGCTCTCAACCAATAGGCCAAGGGGAGTTGTGTATGCTGCAACGTCTCGGTTACGGAACAATAATGCTCAACATCGCGGGAAATTAATTATTTCTAACAATTTAGCTTCCTTGGAAGTAGTGTTAGACTATCTTGTTTTGTTTGTTTAATCAAGCATCTTTACGATCAGCCAGTAGTGAAAGTTTCTTTAGTGAAGCATAATCATGTGTTTTTGAAGAAATAAAGACATCTAATACATCCTTCCAGACCTAAATAATGGCTAAGGCTGATTGTAAATTTCTGGTAATTAAGGGTCTGTTTGGCTTGATAAAAGTGAGTGCAAAGTATTTCAAATGTAGAAATTTTAAAAAAAATATTTGAATTGATGAAAAATGAATACATAGTTAAATTTTGGTGAAATTCAAATTCACTTCATTGTTTTTTTTTTTTTAATTCAAAACTCCTCCATTTTTGATAAATTCTAAATACAAATGCAAACTAACTCTGCCGCTCCTGCCGACCATGACAACCCCACCCTGGCGGCCTCCTCTACTATCCATTATCGCCCACAACTGCCAGCCATCATAATCATTAAGTTTTACGTTGCATTTATTTTACTCCAAACCAAATAAAAAAATAATCACTAGCATTTGCTTCACACTCATTCAAATAACTCCAAAATTTCAAATAAATTATATATATATATATATATATATATATATATATATATATATATATATATATATATATATATATATATGATTGAGTTCTTTGCACAACAATTTTAATAACGGACGACACAACTTGACAATCACTAGGGGGCTCTTAACAAGCCCAGCATCCTCATTGCCAGCTTCGACAAAAGCATTTGTGATGCGGTGCATTTTAAGCTAGGATAGTCCTTAGGAGTACTTTATCCATTTTTGTTCTAGAATACTCTTTTGCTCTCATAAGTAGGAGGTCTTGTAGAAGAAAAGGGGATTGAATGATATTACACTCTTTGAAGCCTTTGAGCTTGCCTTTCTTCTTCTTCCCTGGATTGGGAAAATCCTAAAATCCTTCTTGCAGGTATCATCTTCCGACGATCCACTACATCAGTTGGTATCAGAGCCTGGAGCTTGTGAAGATCGATGGACTGCGGAAGAGGGTCGGCTGTCGACGACGATCGAAGCCGCAAAACAAGATTGGCGGTCGACGACGATCGACGCCAAGGAAGGTGGGCTGTCGACGATGCTCGAAGCCGGATCGCCTTCTAACAAGCTCAATCGAAGGAATCGCTCGATCAGGTAGACAAAAACCTTGATCGGATTCGCGAAACCCTTCGGTCAATAAAGAAGATGAGGATGTCGTCGGCAACCATACCGAGATATTCTTCTTCTTCGCTCTCCTTGTCCTCCCCATGTAAACGCCATCAGTCCCGCCACGAATACCCTCGGCTCGAGCTCCCTCTCCGATGGCGTGATCCACCGCCGAAGTATTCTTCGCTCGAGCGTCCGATGCGATGGCCAGATCCTCCGCCTGATCGCGAAATTTGCAAACATTCCTTGCCCGATCATTTATTCTGCAATCAACCCGTGACTTTCGTCCGGGACTCACCTCCGCTCATCAATCGGAGCGTCGCTGACACCGGACCGGAGGGGGCTCGACGAATCCACGTCGACGATCCGGTGGCGGTCTCCGGACACCACTCCAAGAACTCCTTCTTGGAGCAAGAACCACCACCTAAGAACAATCTTAGGATACAGAAACTCAAAAGAGAGAAACTCAAACTTTATTCATATCAAAATCTATCCCTCTTACAAGCAAAGACTACCTATTTATAGACAAATGTAACCTATAATAGGCTACATTCAATACAAGAGAGCACTAACCTATGTAGCCATATATGCTACCAATCAAAATAAAAATATCCTGAAGTTAATACAATTAATGACTCAGCTCCGGCGTCATACTACCGGGGTAGGAGGAACTTCAGGCCCATTGGAAAATGTTTGGGTTGCCACAAGGAGGTGGGTTTGGTTGGCTAAACCGGTCTGGATATTTCCACCCGGTGTCGTTCACCCCATAAGGGAGATACTTCCTCATAAGCTGGAGTTGATGAAGGTTGTTGATGATTTTAATTGTTTTGTTCTTTCTCCTTTCTTTCTCACCCTTATAATTAGAAAACTCCTTAATTAGCTCTTTCAAATGGCACTTTTCAAGGTCTGAATCAAACTTGAAAAAAAATGGATCAACTATGCAAACATCACCATTCCTCGCAAGCGCGTTCATGAATTTTGTGTCGGACTGTGCCAAGGTACAACGGAGGTTGCCATGTTCTTGTTTGTTCATATCAATTTTGCTATCAATGACGGTGAGCATATTTGTTGTCTTGTTCGGAACATTGTGAATGAACAATTCCGGTTGGACATTTGGCTCCGACTGGCCATCCAATTTGCCCTCATCATCATCATATGCGGGCTGATCAATATCAAGAACTCCATCAAGCATGTCGTCGTCATACACGTCATACACCGGCTCATCGTAGAGAGGCAAAGACGACGAATTCGGCAATGGATCTTCAACTTCTTCAAAGCCGAGCTCGATCGAAGGTGTGGGGGAAGATTGACGAGGTGGTCTGTCAAATACGTCTTCGTAGATAGAAGAGATCTGATCATCTCGTGGATGAATGCCATCAAATTCCCGGGCAAGGGGGCTCACGTCTTTCCTTCGTTCAAGCCTCGACAATCGTCGTTTGAGTAGGACAATTTCTTGTTGAAGGTCTTCAATTTTGGCTTCTTGAAGTGGTCGCTGTAACGTCCATCCAAGAGGCATCTTGTCAGACTATTCTTGGAGATGTTGTGGAGAGGGAAATGGGTTGTCCTTTAGGAAAGAAATAGTATGATGACCTAGAAGAAGGTTGACAGCATATGAACAACTCCAGTTGGGTCCTACAAGTTGTGAAGGTGGCTGATAACAGCAAGACAGCCACGTTTGAAGGTTCTAGAAAGGAGTGAACACACGAAAACAGATCCTAATCTTCAGAATGACGCCTGACATTCACTGTCGAACAGGGCTTAAAATCTTGAGTCTTTGACGGTCCCCGTTTGGATCCCAGACGCACTTCGCCAAGGATCACTGCTCATGGACGATCCACTCGGGCAACCCGAATCCACAGGTCACTTCAAGAAACGTCCCTCGGTAGTTGGGCGACTACTGGTTTGCTCTTTCGAGGCTGAGCTGCTCGGAAACGAGAAGAACCTGATGACGCCAATCCAGAAACTTGGGGGATTGGCTCTGATACCAAATGACACCGGACCGGAGGGGGCTCGACGAATCCACGTCGACGATCCGGTGGCGGTCTCCGGACACCACTCCAAGAACTCCTTCTTGGAGCAAGAACCACCACCTAAGAACAATCTTAGGATACAGAAACTCAAAAGAGAGAAACTCAAACTTTATTCATATCAAAATCTATCCCTCTTACAAGCAAAGACTACCTATTTATAGACAAATGTAACCTATAATAGGCTACATTCAATACAAGAGAGCACTAACCTATGTAGCCATATATGCTACCAATCAAAATAAAACTATCCTGAAGTTAATACAATTAATGACTCAGCTCCGGCGTCATAATTCATGGACCCGGTGATAGAACTCTCACTCAAGGATTAAAGGGAGATCCTACTTATCTTGTCGTAGAGGCTGATAGATCTCTTGCAACCTATGGAATCAATGCTGTATGCGCCCACGTTGGTTGTGTTGTTCCATGGAATTCGGCTGAGAACAAGTTCATCTGTCCCTGCCACGGATCTCAGTATAACTACCAAGGCAAGGTTGTTAGAGGTCCTGCTCCTTTGTCTTTGGCATTGGCTCATGCTGATATAGATGAAGGGAAGGTTGTATATGTTCCCTGGGTAGAAACTGCTATCATCTATCCAGTGGATTCGGTGATCAATGCAACTTCACATAAGGCCCATTTTATGAAGGTATGTAATGGTCTTCATTCCCTTAGCATTGATGAAATAAAAACAAACGGTATTGAAGTGTGTGGTAAAGCTACTGGATGTGGTACTAGGAGTATTTTTATTGTATGTGTGAAAATTCCCGGTTTAAATTCTGCTGAGAAAGTTGATTCACTGCAATGCACCCAAACTGTTCGACGAAATGTCAAGGATAAGGAGCTTGTTATGCAATGGTCAAGGAAGTCATCAAACGAGCATCCTGTAATTGAATTGTACAGAAACATTTTTCCTCTATCCATAGTGGGGCATGGTGGTATCAGAGAGACAACTCTCTTGCAGCATGTCTACGAAGATGAAATGACTGAGGAATTTGATCTTAAACTATGGGGTTGTGTATTCAACAACTTTGATGTGGACAAAATCATTGAAGATAAATGCCGTGTGGGGATACAGAAAAGATTTGCAGTCCTCCTGCTATATGGTGGTGTAGCGGCTGGTCCCCCATGTTTGGCTGCTCAATCGGATGGTTCATTTGTTCCAAAAAACAACTTGGAGGAGGCCATCTTGCTCTTAATGATTTTGTTGAAGAAATGGTATCTTGGTCAGATTCAGTGGGATCCGTCATTGATGAATCATTTTACATTTGCCTTATCTCAATGCAGGCAGACTATTATTTTGTCAAGGCACATTGAAGAGGTCTTACCTGGAATGTATTCCAGACGTGATAGGTGGTATACCTTATCTCTTTGCCTCTGCGGAGCAGGACATGATGAAGAGGCTTTAAATTTACTAAGAAAAGTTCTGCATAAGCATGAAAATCCGGGTGATTTGAAGGCAACAAGCATGAATGTATTTGATATAATCTCTTTCTGATGGATTTGATCTTTCTGGTTTATTTGAGGACCTTGACCGCAGAAAAGAAGCTCGTTTCACTTCTTGGCTGGCTGCAGCAGCCATTATCTCAAAGCTTGAGGAAGTTGTCAAAAGCCTGAGGTTCAAAGTGCAGAAGACGGATGTTGTGAATGCTGATGAACTTGAGTACAACGATCAGGTGGATGATTCAGTCTCCAAGCACCAGGTAATCCGTCCCTTGTTTGCATATGGTTCCCGGCTGGTATTCCGCCTATCTGGAACTGGCTCAGAAGGTGCCACAATTAGGCTCTACATTGAGCAGTATGTGAATGATTCTTCAAGACTTCGAGGGACTCTGATAGGAAATACTCGTTTGCACAAGTAAACCTAACCCAAATCAAATACCTAAGCCAAGTAAACTGCTGTCCGCAGCAAGAACACAGCTCAAACAGTGAAAAAACTGAGAGAAAACGTAGGGAGAAACGTAGAAAAACGATGCAAACGCTTTTATTTCAATAAAGGATGAAAAGCACTTGCAAGATACAACTTTCCTTCAATTCGAGAGGAAGGAAAAACTCTCCAACGATCTCCGGCAACGCCAAGAGCCCAAGCAAGAAAACCTAGAAGACAAAACTCATTCCAAATCCAGATGAAACCCTAATCCCCTCATAACTCCCTATTAATACAATCTAATTCAAATTAAAAGCAAAAGGACTACTCTACCCTTCCTTCTCCCTCCAAAAACACTTAACCCATGTTTGAATTGCAAGTGGACCCCACTCCCTGGCTCCCTCTCTCTTCCGCGCGGCTCCTCTGCGTCCGTCGCGAATAGCACTGGACCGGCTGGGCCGGTCCAGGTAGAGCCGGTCCAAGCTGGACCGGCATAACATTACCCCCCTCCCAAAGTACCACCTTGTCCTCAAGGTGGAAGGCAGGAAACTGCACTGCAATCCTCTCCAATGGCTCCCATGTGGCCTCATAATCTGGGAGGCCGCTCCACCTAATTTTCACTTCCTTTTCCCCCTTTTCATTGATGCGCACCCCTTCTACCGCTAGAGGCTCTAGTGTCACTTCCATGTCTTCCCTCAATGTGCTGGGCAGCTCTGGGCTTACTGCATGCTCCCCCACCACTTTCCTCAACTGTGATACATGAAAAACGGGATGTATTCTGGCTGTTAGAGGAAGCCTCAATCTGTATGCCACCTCCCTGATTTTCTCCTCCACTTCGAAAGGGCCAAAATATCTCGCTGCTAGCTTCTCATTTCTCCTTTGGGCTATAGTCCTCTGTCTGTAAGGTCGGAGCTTCAAGTAGACCTTGTCTCCCACTCCAAACTGTATATCCCTCCTTTTACTGTCCGTCTGTTTCTTCATAATCTGTTGGGCTCTGAGAAGATGCCTCTTGAGCTCGTCCAACACTTGATCTCTTTCCTTCAAGTGCTGATCCACTGCAGATACAGGGGTACTCCTATGGCTGTAGTGTACCAGGTGTGGGGGGTCTCTTCCATATAACACCTTAAAAGGTGTCATCTTGGTAGCCGAGTGATAGGAGGTGTTGTACCAGTATTCTGCCCAGGCCAGCCATTTGGCCCACTGCTTCGGTGTCTCAGACACAAAGCATCTCAAGTATGTCTCCAAGCTTCTATTCACCACCTCCGTCTGCCCATCAGTCTGTGGATGATATGCTGTGCTTCTCTTCAATACTGTGCCCTGCATCCTAAATAACTCCCTCCAAAAATGGCTCAGGAACACCTTGTCCCTATCAGAAACAATAGACTCAGGTACCCCATGCAGGCGGACTATCTCTCTCACAAAAGCTGTTGCTACTGATACTGCAGTGTATGGGTGTCTCAAGGGAATGAAATGAGCATATTTGCTCAATCTGTCAACCACTACAAATATGACCGTGTACCCTTCTGATTTTGGAAGCCCATCAATAAAATCCATAGTAATCTCTTCCCAAACCTTCTCTGGTAGGGCTAGAGGCTGTAGTAATCCTCCTGGTGCCATCGTCATGTACTTGTTCCGCTGGCAGGTGTCACACTTAGCCACCATCTCCTCTATGTCTTTCCTCATCCCTTTCCAGTACAATTCAGCAGCAATTCGACTATAAGTTTTCTGCACTCCTGAATGCCCACCTATGGCACTCCCATGAAACTCCTGTAGCAGTTGGGGAATATGAATGGAAGACCTAGGGATCACACTCCTTCCCTGATAGTACAGTCTTTCTCCCACCACTGAGTAGCCTGGGTGGCTGTTCTCATCTGATAGCACCTCCTCTTTAATTCTCCTTAGCTCCTCATTCTGGATGCTCTCCTCTTTGATGGCTCCCCAATCTATCAGAACAGGTACTGATACCGCCATCCCCTGGAACTCCTCCATACAGCGTGATAAGGCATCCGCTGCCTTATTTTCTAGCCCTGGCCGATAGTGGATCTCAAAATCATATCCCAACAGCTTGGATAACCACCTCTGATGCTCTTCTGTGACCATCCTCTATTCCAACAAGTACTTCAGGCTTCTCTGATCAGTTCTGACAATAAAATGTCTGCCCAATAAATAAGGTCTCCACTTTTGGATGGCCAACACAATAGCCATCAGCTCTCTCTCATATACTGACTTCAGCCTAGCCCGGGATGACAGTATCTGACTGAAGTAAGCTATGGCTCTATGGTTCTGCATCAACACTGCTCCCAATCCATAGCCTGAAGCATCTGTCTCCAACACAAACACCTGATTGAAGTCTGGCAGAGCAAGCACTGGCACCGTCGTCATGGCCTTCTTCAGCTTCTCAAAAGCCTCAGAAGCTGCTTCCCCCCATACAAAATTATCCTTCTTCAGCAGCTCTGTCAGTGGTCCAGCTATGGTGCTGTATCCTCTCACGAACCTCCTGTAGTAGCCGGTCAGTCCCAAAAATCCTCTGAGCCCCTTCAAGGTCTTGGGTTGAGGCCAGGCCAGCATTGCCTCTATCTTGGACTGATCCGCAGCCACTCCCTCCTGGGATATCACGTGTCCCAGATACTCCACTTGTGCCTGAGCAAAGTCGCACTTCTTGAAATTAGCCTTCAGCTGATGCTCCCTCAGCACCCCCAACACCACTCTCAGGTGCTCCAGGTGTTCCTCCTCAGTTCTGCTATAGATGAGAATGTCATCAAAAAATACCAACACAAACCTGCGAAGGTGTGGCTTGAAAATTCGGTTCATCAATGCCTGGAATGTGGCTGGTGCATTGGTGAGGCCAAAAGGCATCACCAGAAACTCGTAATGGCCCTCATGAGTCCTGAAGGCTGTCTTCTGCACATCTTCCTTCCTCATCCTGATCTGATGATAGCCTGACTTCAGATCAATTTTGGTGAACAAAGCAGCTCCATGCAGCTCATCCATCAACTCGTCAATAACAGGGATGGGAAACTTATCAGGCACTGTCTCTTTGTTGAGAGCTCTGTAGTCAACACAGAACCTCCAACTCCCATCCTTCTTTTTCACCAGCAGAACTGGGCTAGAGAAAGGGCTCACACTGGGCTGAATGATCCCCCCTTCTAGCATTTCCCCCACCAATTTCTCAATCTCATCTTTTTGCACCTGAGGGTATCTGTAAGGTCTCACACTGATAGGGGAGACTCCCTCTTTCAGGATGATCTGATGCTCCCGTTCTCTGTCAGGTGGGAGTCCCACCGGAGGTTGGAACACATCCTCGAACTCCTGTAGAAAGGGCTGAACCAACGCAGGAATGTGTTTTTCTTCCCCCTCTTGTTGATCCTCCAAGCTCTGCAACTCCACCAGGAAACCTCCTCCTTCCTCATGGATAATTTTTACCATCGACCTGAGTGACACTCCAGCCCTGGACAAACCTGGTTCCCCCCTCAGCTTCACCCTCTTGCCTTCTACCATCAGTTCCATCACCATGGTTCCCCAGTTCACCTTGGTTTCACCCAAGGTCTGTAGCCATTTCATGCCCAAAATGACATCGGTGCTACCCAACCTCAGGGGTAGGAAATCCTCTACCACCCTGATCTCCTGTAGGCTCATCTCCACTCCCTTGCAGATCCCCGTGCTAGACTCAATCTTTCCTGTCCCCATCATCACCCCATAACTGCCTGTCTCAGTAGGCTCTATCCCCATCTCCTCCGCCACCTGGGTGGATATGAAATTGTGGGTTGCCCCATTATCGATCAGTACTACTACCTCCCTCCCATGGATCTTCCCCTTCACCTTCATAGTATGACTAGGAGTAAATCCCATCACTGAATTGAGGGATACCTCGGCCACCTCCAACTGGGGGTCACTCTGCTCCTCCTCAGAATCATCACCCTCCTCAGGCGCCTCGTCTATATAGACGGTGAGAGCCCGAAGAGCGCGATCCTTGCATCTATGCCCTGGAACAAACTTCTCCTCACATCTGAAACAAAGGCCCTTGGCCCTCTTCTCCTGCATCTCCTCCTCAGTCAATTTCTTGAAGCTTCCTGCAGTTCTAGTCACTCCGCTCTTCTCCTTTCCACTCTCTCTAGGGACACTAGGGCTTGGCCCTTTTGGAGCCAAGTAAGTGGTAGTGGTCCTGGTGGGACCTCCTGAGTGGTTGTTCCTCCAACTTCGAGCGTTGGTCTTCTGGTTCTCCACCAGCTGAGCCAACTCCATTGCCTCCCTCAGGTCTCTCGGTCTCATGACCTTCACAGCATCTCTAATTTCTGGCTTGAGCCCCTTCATGAAGTTTCCCCCCAACGTGCTGTTCGATAAGCCCTCCATGTCTCCCACCAGACTCTCAAATTTCTTTCTGTATTCCTCCACTGTTCCCTCCTGAGTGAGGGCATAGAACTGCTCGGAGATCTCCCATGGGCTGCTCCCCCTGAATCTCTCCCTGATAGCTTCCTTGAAATCCCTCCAAGTCCTCACCGGATCCCACTTATCCATGTACTTGAACCAGGCAAAAGCCGCCCCTTCCAAGCACATACTGGCTGCCATCAATCTCTCCTCCTCCATCAGGCCATTCACTGCAAAATACCTCTCCACCTTGTGGATCCACTCATCCACATTCCCCTCTTCGAAAACTGGCATTTTCTGCTTCCTGGCCCTCGTGTCCATCCCGTACGCCCTGTTTCCCCCATGACCTCCTCTGTCCCAAGCAATGGGATCTTCCCAAGTTCCTCACTCTCCATATCGGGGCTCATCATCCCTCCTCGGTCGTCGATAGCCATCTTCCCCCCGCGCCCCGCCATGGTGGTTATGGATCCCCCATGGCCGGTCCACTGGGTCGGGCCTCCGACGACGCCAATCATCCTCTCCTTCTTCCCGCCTGATGGACTCCCGATGCAGCATTCTTCCGTTGCTACCAAGCAGTTCCACCTCCTCTTCCCCTTCCAGCCTTGCCTTCTCCTTACCCTTGCTCCCACTACCTTCTCCTCTTTCCTCCGCTGGCACAGCTCTTGCTTGCCCTTCCAACAACTTTTTCATCATCTCCTCCAATGCCATGAATTTCCCTTCCATATTCTCACTCAACGTCGCCATCTTCTCCTCCAGATCCGCCTTAAATTGACCCACTTCGGTCTCCAAGACTTCTACACGTTTAGATGCCATGGGAACCACGAAATGGTCTCCGGATCTCTTCCGAAAAGCAAAAATCTGCAGCGAAACAGTGGAAAACAGCCCCCCACCGTCCGGATCTTGGCTCTGATACCAATTTGATAGGAAATACTCGTTTGCACAAGTAAACCTAACCCAAATCAAATACCTAAGCCAAGTAAACTGCTGTCCGCAGCAAGAACACAGCTCAAACAGTGAAAAAACTGAGAGAAAACGTAGGGAGAAACGTAGAAAAACGATGCAAACGCTTTTATTTCAATAAAGGATGAAAAGCACTTGCAAGATACAACTTTCCTTCAATTCGAGAGGAAGGAAAAACTCTCCAACGATCTCCGGCAACGCCAAGAGCCCAAGCAAGAAAACCTAGAAGACAAAACTCATTCCAAATCCAGATGAAACCCTAATCCCCTCATAACTCCCTATTAATACAATCTAATTCAAATTAAAAGCAAAAGGACTACTCTACCCTTCCTTCTCCCTCCAAAAACACTTAACCCATGTTTGAATTGCAAGTGGACCCCACTCCCTGGCTCCCTCTCTCTTCCGCGCGGCTCCTCTGCGTCCGTCGCGAATAGCACTGGACCGGCTGGGCCGGTCCAGGTAGAGCCGGTCCAAGCTGGACCGGCATAACATACTCACAGGAAGCCTCTTCATGTGGTAATTTTAAAGTCCGCATTCAAAGTCTTTGATCCGGGAATCTGCCGTTTGCAACTTCTTTGTCAATAATGCGTCTCGACGGAGTCGAGCCTTTTTTACGCTAGGGGAGAATGATGCGGTGCATTTTAAGCTAGGATAGTCCTTAGGAGTACTTTATCCATTTTTGTTCTAGAATACTCTTTTGCTCTCATAAGTAGGTCTTGTAGAGGAAAAGGGGATTGAATGATATTACACTCTTTGAAGCCTTTGAGCTTGCCTTTCTTCTTCTTCCCTGGATTGGGAAAATCCTAAAATCCTTCTTGCAGGTATCATCTTCCGACGATCCACTACATCAATTTGGAAACATTTAGAATTTTCACTAGTAAAACCTCTTGAATCTTCTTTTGACGTCCATTTCTAGTTACTAAAAGCCTTATGAACTTCTAAGAGGGTTATAGCTCATTACTACAGAAGATTCGCCACCAAGTGATAAAATGGCTTACAAATTCTAGAATGAGGCTATTAAAAAAAGAGAGATCTAAATTGTAAGTTGAACTAGCTCGGGTACCATCCGAGTCAATTGACATGTGAAAGTATCAACCTTCCAATAAAAATTTTTGTATGCATAAAAAAATTCATATTCGGAGGCGTAAATACATTAACAAGGAACAAATTCTAATGGATGGTGTGGCTAACCGCTAAGAAAAGCTTAAAGATAACTCAATTTGAAACAAACATTGTCCAAATTTACTAACCTTGCGTTTCAATTGCTTGCCAAAAATTTTTACCCAGTTTTGCCAGCCTATGGGACCAGCCTTGAGGGCTTCAAGCAGCTCACCGCTGTCATAAGCAGAAAGCAAGCTTGTTGCCAAATCAAACAACTTGTCTTCAACAACGGGTTTGCATTCTGCACTGAAGGTCAAACATGAAATCCGGTTAGAAATACAAGTTCTATTTTGATTGCACGAATAGGAGGTTGAGGTTTGGGTGTAGAAGTTAGGCTTCATCTGGGACGGTTTTCTTATTGCTTCGTAAAGCAGCTTTTTAGAATAAACATTTTATTTTTTGTACTAGAAAGCTGCTACAAGCAGCAGTAAGAAAGCCGTCCCAAACGAAGCCTTAGTCTATGATCATCACAAATTACCTTGCTAAAGTAGATTCAAGTGGATAAGACAGTAAGTTTGAAAGAACTGCATCAGCATCTGTAACCAAATCAATTCCATCCTTTAACAGTTCAGTTGCTTCCTGACCATAGATTATGTGGTACTAGTATTATAGTATGTTCCAAGTACAATGTAAGACGTATTTCAGATTGGAAAAAAGAAAAATTGAAGGCAGTTGGAAGGATTAAAAAATTGTTATCCCTTAGATTCATCGTCAATGCTAAATTAACCATTCATTGTGTACAATTCAATTTCTAACTTTCACAACCAAGCAGTTAAAATATGAAAATGTTAAGAAAATATGGCCCTTCTTCAAACGTGCACACCTTCAGACCAGCAAAGCCCAGTTTAACATTTTTACCCCTTACAAGAAGCACAGACTAGACATTATTTGGTCTCAGGCCATCAAATGCACAATCAAGCTCATAATAGATTGATTATGGCTAATGCATTAGACATACAAGGAAACATTTCAACCCATCATTTTTTAATGAAAATTTGGTTTGTAGCATAAAAGTGCAATATATCTGATTGGGTAGATGCTACACCCATGCGGAACGCACAAAAGAGGTCCATAAATTTCATAGTACTCAATTAGAAGAAATTTCACTTGGTAAGACTTCATAAACTTAGAATAAATTGCATGCTGACATCAAAGTGAAAATTAAAATAATTAAAAAAGTCCACCTTCACGAACATGCCTCCTGAATCTACAAGTAAGCCCATGCTCTTCCATCTTTCCCCCAAAATCTGACTCAGCTCTTCAGATGGAAGAGCTCTTAAGTGCTGACCATTCATCCATCTAGTCCAAAGAGCAAAAGTTCATCATGACTAGAAAACAGATTGATTGATTTAGAAATAAAAAGCTATTTCAAAAGTTTTAATGATAGAAAATTCCTCATCATCGGTCAGTAATTCATGATTAAAGATCATGAGCCAAGATACACAAATGCGGGTAATATAATATTCAAGAGAGATGTAAAATGATGTTAAGCAAGTAGTCATTATTACGCTGCACTTGGAATCATGAATTCATCTAGCACGCTGGATAATTCAAACAGAATCCATGTAATTGCTGAAACTCTAGGGAAAATTACATGCACTATTGATGCATGCGTTTTAGCCTAGAATTAAAATGCAAGTTACAATACGAAAAGCAGAAACTCGTCAAACAAAGTTGCACATTTTGCATGTCACAAATCTTAACATGTAACAATTATTTGTTAACTGCGTTGGAAAGCAAAAATACAATAAAAAGCGGTTCATATGAAAAAGCCAAGTAGCCGACTATAATAACAACAACACCAAGCCTTTATCCCATTACGTGGGGTCGGTTACATGAATCCTTTTTCTCCATTGTATTCTGTTAAGAGTCAAAATTCTCATTTAAAACTAATAAAAATAGGTTATTTTTTATTTTTTTTTAATCAAGTTTAGTTCTACCTCTATCTTTCTTAATATAAGACAAATCTAATACATCTATTTTCCTAACCAAGTCATCGGAAGGCAGCCATTTTATGTGCCAAACCATCTAAGGTGACTCCCTCTAATCTTATCTTCTACTGTAGCTACTCCAACCTTTTAACGTATATGCTCATTTCGTATCCTGCCTCTAAGAGTAAAGCCACACATCCACCTGAGCATCCTCATCTCTGCAACACTTAACATTATGTTTCACTTTTCATGGTATAATAATGATCATAAATTCAATCACTTCAAAATTCATGCACTTATTAAAAAATCTTATTAAATCAATTCTGATTAAAATTAATCATGCTTTCAATCAATACGAGAATTTAAAAGAAGAGAGAATAAGGAAAGAATTTACTGCAAGGCCAATTTTTTATTTATTATAAATAATCAAATAGATAGTTTCAAATTGCAACAGATAATTAATACTCAGATTTCACACTAAGATAAAGAGTTTTATTAATTTCAGTTTGGCATTTCAAATAAGCTCAAGCCCCAATTACTAATCACTCTTTTAAATAAGAGAACATGTAACCAAGAGCTTAGCGACATAAATTAAATTGACATGGTGCAAGCAACAAATTAATAGTTTGGAAAGCAACCCTGTAAAGAATTCCATCGTTCCCATAGTTCCATCATCCATAGTCTGCCTTTTAAGAACTTGTAAGTATCACAGAGGTTTGGACAAGATGTTAAGGCAACCTTATTAGCAACCATAAATTATCTCATTCAAGGAGCTTCCTAGTAACTTGAGGCTACGGGTAGTTCAGTTTTAGTTTGATAAGAAAAGCCTTGGCTTGCTTAAGGGTTTGGCAACCTAGAGCCTTAGATACAAACTGATAACGTTCCTATGGTCGTGTTTTATGCTGATGTCCAAGGTTTATAGCTACAACAGACGATCAAGATTTGATCTTGACTAAGAGTTTTAATGGGTCGGAGGCTTCACTTAAGAATTTTGGTTGGAGACCCATACTGAGAGTTCAAGCACTTGAAATGGAGGCCTAATTTGCAACACTAGCTAAGAATTTTGGTTGGAGAACCATATTTTTTTATTGATTTATTTATACTTTTAAGATAATCATCCATAAGCACTACTCAATGTTGTGTGATCATGCTCTCTACAAGAATCGCCTTACAATCTTTGCAAAATTAAAAAAAAAATATTTACTTTCAAATAAAAAGAATTATATTTATAATTTGGCGGCTCCACTTTTGTAAGAAGCTGTGTTCTTCTCATTTCTTCAAATATGAGTTCACAATAGTAAGGTCATAAATTACATCAAAATCCACTATAGTTTCTCTTATTTCTCTCTCTTGTTCATAAACCACCATGAATCCTCCCTTATGATGCACAGACACTTATTCTAAAAGAGCTGTGCAGTGTCCGACACGTATCCGACACGACAAGCCTATGACATGTGTTCGACACACCGAAAATGTGTTCGATTAAAAAATATTAAATGCAAATTGGACACACGTGTCTTAAATATTTTATAAATTCTTAAAATATAATTTCTTGTATTTTAAATTTTTATTTATTTAAATTTTTAAACTAAAATTCTTATTGTATATCCACAACACCAAAACAATCGTCTGCACTCAATACCCCGTTCATCAAATATTCTCTTTTTCATTTTCTTTGGTCGGTCGCAACTTTAGTTTCAAAACAATACCCGATGTCATCTCAACATCGACATTTCAAAGCCATCTCAACATCAAAGTCTAATACTGTCTTGACATTGATGCTTGATGCTAGCAATTTTTACGCCCATAACTTGACAACTCATCTTCATCCGACGTCGACTTAACATCGACGACCAATGCCCTCTAAACATCGACGATAAATACTCTCTTGACATCGACGTCCAATACTTACTACATAGCATCGATGCCCAACTCTCGACAACATTGTTGTCTCCTCTCTCGATGCTTGACACACGGCATCGATGCCAGACTCTCAGCATCATGATATTAATCATTTTAAGCACAATTTCTAGTTAAATAACTAGTTATTTCTAAATTATTTGTAACATTATACGTATTCAATTTTTATACTTTATTTTTAAAATATAAAAATTATAATATAATGTACAACCCGTGTCTGTATCTTATATTTTCAATAATTGATGTGTCTTATGTCTGTGTCGTGTCGTATTTATGTCCGTGTCTATGCATCATAGATCTTCCCGTAACTCATCCTACCAGAACATATACACCTATTTAAATAACATCCAACAAATATCTGATGGGGACATCGATACGAGGTTTCGACGCATCTATCAGAGGCAACACAGGATATCGATGACCATGATGGAGAGCCTTTACTTTTGATGCATTTTATGTATTAGCCATTTTTATTTTTCAGTTTTTCGTTTTTGCCCTTATGGGTAGTTGGTCACTATTGTAGCCCAAGGGGCATTCTTGTCTTTTGTTTTATTTGTCATTGTGAGGCATATATATATGGTCATCCTCTTATGTATTGGATGATGAATTATTGAATGAGAATTTTATCTTGTTTCTTCTTCTTCCTCTTGCAAGAGAGCTAGAGAGAAGTGAGAGAGAAAGCCTAAGGCAAGGGCGAGCGCAATACCCACCAGTCATCGGAAGAGTCCGTGGCTCGTGGTCGTTTTCTTTTCCCCTCGTCTTTCTTCCCTACCCGCCACCATCCCCACTTTCTCCCAAGTCGTCGCCTCCATTTCCTTCACCTCCCTCCTCAAATTCGGCCACCACCAATTGTTTGGTTATCATCCACTAAGTCCTCCCCAAATCTCTACCACCAACCTACTCCCAAGTCCCCACCCGGATTCCCAAACCCCTCTCCACCATACCGTCGACCTCCCTCTTTGCCCCCACCATTAATGAGGACTAATGGCATCATGACACCGTCCCAAAATAACACCCCTTGAGTTAGGAAAGAGAAGTCCCCAATTTTGAATTTCAAAATCTTTCCTGATTTGCCCACGCCATATTTGGAATGTTTTGAATCTCATTCAATTTAATTTTAAATTGAATAGGATTTAATTATTTCCCCTCCTTAATTAGAGGGCTGCATTTAGAAGCTCTCAAATTCCCCCAATCACCTCCCTCTCTCTCTCAATGCCGCCGGCCACCCCCTTAATGGGTTCCCATTCAATGCTTATTAATCCCCCCCAAAAAAACCAAATTAATTTGATTTTCAAATTTCAAATTGTTTCCCCCCAAAATCACTCAAAATCTGAAATTAATTTCAAATTTGGGATCAAATCTCTTCCTAACCTAAATTCCCTCACCAAAGCCACCTGCCCCCTCTACCTTAGCCGCCCCCACTTCTTGCTCCCTCCCTTGGGAAGCTTTGGTTGCTCATAGTTTTGAATCCAAGAGAAGAAGACGACGCCTTCTTGCCTCCTCCTCAATGTCGGATGGTCGATCCCGAGGTTGATCACGGTTTTGCTTACAACGATCATGGGGAGATTGACATTCTTCTCTCCTTTCTACGACCCCGATTGGGAGCACGACGAGACGGTGGAAAGATACGTCAAGTGCAGCCTCTACTGCTTAGCACATACGATCGATCTTCAAAAGCCTAAGATACCTTGGCATCTCGTTGGGATATCTACTCCTCCATCCGTGGCTACCTCTCCACCACCGTCGACCTTTCCGTGGATTAAGACCCTTGGTGTTGCGACCTTCCTCGTGGCATCGTTGGGTGTGCTGAAAACCTTTCTCCGCTAAGCAATACTTTGAGTGTGAGTGAGCATGATAACTCATAGTGAACTCTCTAAATATTAACCGTGTGATTGTATTACAACATATTTGTTTTTACTGTGATAATTTCAGATCTATCTTCAGTTGTTCCAAACTTCTAGTCTTGTAATTGCTTGCCATAATAAACTTGACGATCGAGAGCTCTTTAATCTCGCCTTACGAAACATTATTCTTAAAGTAGCAAGCATCGTAATTCTTTTAAATATTCCCGTGCAATTCTTGTTAGTTTCGCATCAATATCATTCTTCAACAAGTATATATTATAATAATTTATCAATCTCTTTCCAAAATTGATTAGAAGATCATTCATCAAACAGGAGTTGGATGACCAAGAAGCTGCATTTTCAAGCCATTTCAGATCAAATAGTTTAACTGGTTCCACTAGAATGTGAAGCTACTGCTGAGACAACAAGAAAACTCCAGCATGTAAACCTTCATGCGTTTTTATCAACATTCCACAATCACATACATGTCTAATCAAGGATAAAGTAGTCTAATTAACAGAACATGATAAATTATAATTGAATGAAAAGAAGAGTGCCTAAGGAACATGGAATACAATTATCAGGTAGATAAGAAGTCCATCATAAGCATAATTAACACAGAAAAACAAAATCTTTCAAAAAGATTAAGCAATAGAAGCACGCAAATTCTATAATTAATTGTGATTTAAGAGAACAACCTTCAATACTCTTACCTTAACTTTGTAGAATCAAACACTGCTCCACTCTTATTAACACGACTGATGGAAAACTTTTCAACTATTAATGAAATAGACTCGAGTAAGATGAGGACCTAACAAAAAACATGCTGTTTCTTGAATGCAACATAAAGAACATCACAACTAAAAACTGACCTAGCTGATCCATGGTAAAAAATTCATTGTCTGTTCCATCACCCCAGCCTAGAAGTGCTAGATAGTTCACCATTGCTTTAGGTAAATAGCCCATCTCCCTAAACTGTTATAAAGCAGCCAAAAAGAGCATAGCTTCACAAATGAACAATTAGCAGCAACAAATCTTGATACTTCAAAAAGGGCAGCACAATTTTTAATATATTAATCCAAAAACATAACGAAGAGAAGTACCCACCTGTCCCACTGAAGTTGCACCATGTCGCTTTGAAAGTTTACTTCTATCTGGGGCAAGAATTAATGATACATGTGCAAATGAAGGCATGGTGAACCCTAGTGCCTGAGACAAGACAAAAAACATATATAAGATTTAGGTTTCGTTTGGGACGGCTTTTTTGTTACTTCTTAAAGCAGCTTTCAAATAAAAAATTTCAACTTTTGTACTAGAAAACTATTTTAAAAAGCAGTAAAAAAACTGTCCCAAATAAAAAAGCTGTCCCAAACAAAACCTTAATATAAATGAAACCAGAAGGGTTTTATATGGGAAACAAAAAAGAAAGACCACTTAGAATTTAGCAGAGCAATGCCTGGTAAATAAGAGCTTGCCGTAAAGTGTTTGGTAGATGTTCCTCAGCTCTAAAGAAAACATAATAAACATATAAGCCCTGAAACCATATTTTAATATGTAAAACAAACAGATATGCATTGAAAATTTTTTAGATGGAGGGTATGTTTACCTTATAACATGTGATACACGCATAGTGGCATCATCAACCGTGACACAAAAATTATAAACAGGTTGACCATTACTTCTCAAAATCACGAAATCACCAAGCGTATTTAAGCTCCAGCTGACCTTCATGAAACTATCAGATTAATTAGATAGCATTAAAAAAAATGATTCATTTCTTTAAATGACTAGGAACTGAGATGAGCCACAATGACAAAATGATAATTTATAATATTTTAGCTAAGGAACAAGTGATTCAACAAATCTCTACATCTTACTTCACCACGAATAAGGTCATTAATTTTCAAGATCCCTTCCTTTGGTACACGAAACCGGTATGTGTAAGGTGTCATCTTTCCCAGCTCTTGCTGAATTTCTCTATCTGAAGCAGACGCCCATTTCCCTGTATATACTGGTGGCAACTGCAATTGCTGTGCACGTTCCTTCATTTTCTCTAATTCCTGGAGATAAAAAGATAGCAGAAATGAAATCTCCCTCGATTGACCAAAATCATGTGAAAAGAGATCAACTAATATATCAACCTTTAAGTTTTACTTTAGACACTTTAGTATCCTAGTTTCAAATGATAATTTAGCAAATTGAGACGTAGGGATTCAGAATCAGATCCAAAGCAATAACAGTGTGTGTGAATCATCAAACAGGAAATACCAACGATCTAAAGAAAGAAGCGGCAAACCAAGAAATGATAGAAATGTAAGAAGCAAAGCAATCCCAAATCTCAAACTTTCTCACAACTTCGACGTTCTTACATAACAATATAAACCGTCCATCTCAGAGGCCATTGTATCAATGTTAGTTAATGAATAACCACACAGAAATTTGAAGCCTCCTTTATAGCTTTATACAGGAAATAAATAAAACAAAAAGGCAGACTCAAATAAGCTTGACGCAGACGAATATGGTTTGAGATTCTATTTAAATAAAACAAAGTAATTACATAACAGAATTAAAATCTAAGCTTTGTAGAAAATCATATAAAAAACAAAAAGAAAATGAAATGCCAACCTCATTAGAGCAAAAACATCTGTAGACATGACCAGAGTTCAACAAATTCTCCGCATATTGCTTATAAAGTGAAGTTCGTTCTGATTGACGGTAGGGGCCAAACACTCCACCAACTCCAGGACCTACGATAGTTAAAATAGCTTCCTCAAATTACTTCTCATGCAAAAACTTGTCTCAAACGAATAGTTTTCTTGGATGCCAAGAAGTTCTAAGAAAAAGTTGAAGCACTTGAATTTGATAATCATAAAAACTAAAATGCTTGCCACCAAATATCTAAAAGATTTGAGTTTAGAACTGAATGTTAGTTATTTGATTCAGATATATCCTCAAAACATAGAAGCATATCACCAGCCATCGTTGCTGGAGATGTATCCTGTTAAACCGGTCCTCTATGGACCGGTACAGCCGGCCCAAACCCTTGGGCCGGCCCGGTTTACTTACAGCAGGAGGAAGCCGGCAGAAACTATGGGGGAAAAAGGGGTGGGGTCCACTTGAAATTCAAACACAATCTTGGAGCCAAAAGGAGGAGAAGCAAGGGCAATTAGGTCCTTTTGTATTAATTTTGAATTGTATGCATTAAGTAGGGAGTAAAGGCTAGGGTTAGGGTTATGTGAAATTTGGTGAGAGTTCTTTTGTTTTCTCTTTGGTGGTTGGGCTCTAGAACGAATTCTAGAGATTTGGAGAGTGTTATCCTCCTCTCGAATAGAGGATCCTTGTATCTTTGCTATTTTCCTTGCATCTACTAGTAAACTACAAGTTTCTTCTCCACTTTTTCTCTCAGATTTGTTATTTTTCCACTGTTTTGCTGCCAATTTCTGCTGTAGACAGCAGGTTTTCATTGATTATTGCTTCTAAAGTGGATTGCATTTCAAGTATCTCCTATCATATCATTCATGAAATATAAATTTATGATTGCTCTCATATGTTGAGAGCTAACATTGCTTTTTACAAAAGCAAAATAGTTAAAGTATAAAATAAAAATTATACTAGATTTGTAGCCAAGTTCATAAAAAGGTGAACTCCAAGGTCATAAAAGACGTGGTTCATCAATGTCCTTAACAAATGAAGCATGGGAAAGGAGCATAATTTCAAGAGATCTGATGGAGACAATTTACAACCATGAAAAAAAAATGTAACTTCTGCTTTTCTGCAAACCAATGGTTCCCATGTTCATAAACATAAAATAGAACAGCAATAGCGGTCATAAAACATTTACGACAACAAAATAATTTCAAGCGTTATTGAGCTTCAATGTCCTTAATAACACTTGGGAATAGAAGGAAAGTACTGGATGTTTTGACTAATATCAACTACTATAAATCTATCAGTACAAGCATACGGGAATTATTGCCCCATATAGTTCCCCCTAGAACCCTCACTTTCCAACACTATAACCCTCTACATATGACCATCCCAGAAATAATAAAGCAGGCATTCAGAACTAAAAATAGAGAAATTTAGTTCTATTCTTAAAAACTGATCATAAAATATCATAAATTCATAAAATATTGGAACAGCTGTCAGGAAAAGATAATATTTAAAGAACAAACATTTTGCAAGGACAAGGAGAAGAGAAAATCATCAAGAAATAGAATGTCTCTGGAAATCCAACCTTCATCCCAATCAAGACCAAGCCACATAAGATCATTTAGCATTGCTTCCTCTGACTCTTTTGTAGATCTTTCCAAGTCGGTGTCTTCAATTCGAAGAATAAATTTCCCACCATTAGACCTGAAGAATAAGCATTCATTATTGTAAGAGCTTATTTTGCTAAAAGGCACAAATTTCTAAATAATGTCTTGAGTTTGGAGTTCAAAAGCTAAAACCGGCACTAAACATGTAAACATTCAAATCAACTATTAGTAAACAAAGATATTGTCAGTATGGAGCATCTCACTCTATGATTCTTATTTGTAATACTTTATGTTGCACAATAGAGAGTACATTTTTCTGAAATTCTCAATCATGTTCGAAGCAAGTACCAAGCATATCAATAGCATTGAGTATTTGTATCATTCTAAATAAACTATGCGGTCTACTTGAATAGAAAAAGTTTGAAAGTACGCAAAAAAGCAACAACAACAACATCAAGCCTTTGTCCCATTATGTGGGGTCGGCTACATGAATCCTTTTTCGCCATTGTGTCCGTTTAAAAGTCAAATTCTCATTTAAATCTAATAAAGAAAGATCGTTTATAATATTTTCTAGCCAAGTCTTTTTAGGTCTACCTCTACCATTTTTAACATAAGTCAAATCTAATACCTCAACTTTCCTAACCGGGTCATCGGAAGGCCTCCATTTAATGTGATCAAACCATCTAAGGCGACTCTCTCTAATCTTATCTTCCACTGGAGCTACTCCAACATTTTCAAGTATATGCTCATTTTGTATCCTATCTCTAAGGGTCAAGCCACTCATCCACCTAAGCATCCTCATCTCTGCAACACTTAACTTAGTATTATGCTTCTCTTTTAATGGCAAAAAAGCAATTATCTAAAATATTTGCATACATGATTGTGATGCTCCATTTAATGTGACACGTCACTCTAATAAAATAAATCAAAATTGTTGGATCTAATGTTATACGTAGAGCCACACCAAGACCTTACTACAAGTATGGACTAAACTTGAACAGACTAAAGAGGGAAAAGAAGAAATTGAAACTACCAGTCAAACAATCTCTTTGCTTCATTGGGAATTTCAAATTTCTCAAGAGAAAACCTTTGGAAAATATTGAGGTTTTAGATTTGGCTAGAAAAGTACAAAATGAGATAATATGACAAGTTAAAGTTGTACCCAAGACTGGTCGGTGACTAATTTATAAGCAGGGACCAAAGTCAATGGCATAAGACAAGGCTACAATAAATAACAATAGAAATACATGAATTGTCTCAAATTAGCCGCTCTTGTTGCAGGTTAGTCAGGCTCTCAATTGTCCAATAAGAGATTACTATGAGCAAGTTTCAAGAAGGCGAGAGTAGCATTGGTGAGTTCCCTGAAGAGAACTCTTAAAAACTTCTAGCAAAAATATTGACTTGACAGGCAACTACCCTAGACAAAAATGCAATAACTCCCAGAAAAACAGTTTTGTCAAGCATGCAACTTCTCGAGTTCCTTAGGCAATTTAATGTTTCACTTCTAAGGTATCAATAGAATTTTTCAATTTTCGCAACTTATTAAGTCTCATTTCAAGATGATTACGGGCAGCAGGTAACTCATGGCCTTAGACGACTTCTAATCTTGGCAAGTTAAGCAAGTTCAAAATTACTAAGTTATAAAACTCAGTTAAGCTTAACAATTGACTTTATAAACCCGCCCAAATGAATATGGGTGTACATATATTCCATGATTCTTTTTTTCCTTTTAAAAAGATAAGAAGAACAGGAGAATAAATGTAAGAAACCTAATTTTCCATGAGAGAATTATTCATCTAAAACTTTTCAAAAAGGAATAGGAGGGAGCTTTAAATAGCAAAAATACAATAGAAATATAAAAGACAAAAGTGCCCCTAAGGGTCACAAACAACTACTCTCTCAAGCGAGGGTAAAAATGAAAAAACTACGATAATAAATCAAATACACATATAAAAATAATAAATCTAATACAAATGATAGCTCAAAAATAAAGTGGTACGATCGTGGCCGTAGATTGTCGGCCCTTCTCTGGTAGACTCTCCATGGTCGGATGACCTCATCAGCTAATACAAATTATTATAAGATTAAAGAGTTTTTTTAAGGGGGAATAATTTAACTTGTGACAATGAACCCAATCCAACTGCCGCATAGTCTTTCTTCTTTCCTTTTCTATGATGTATGAAGTTTGAGTTATATATAATGCAAGATAACTAGTCACATGCGTATTGAAAATTTTATCAATAAATAAGTGTTTAGTATGTTCCCTTTACTTTTTTTTGTAATTAGAAAAATTTTCCTTTTAAGATTTGCTATGTTCAACAAGTACATCTAAGAAATGCAAATTAATTAACCATATTCATCTCACAACAGCACTAATTAAAATAAGAGAAATGATGGACTAAAGGCAAGTGACATCGATTGAGACTAACTTACCCTTATAGGAGTCTAACTCAGACACTTGAATCTGGGGGGAGGATGGACCTCAACAATCTCGACCAATAAGGCTTTACTCAGTTGAGATGGGTGCTTTTCAAGATAGCGAAAGCGATAGCCGATGAGTTTCTATAATACTCTCCCTAGTATCTCATGAATCATAATGGGAGGAGACAGTGAAGCAAATAAAACAGAGACTTAGCGACAAGGAGCAACAAAGATAATTGAACCACACTCTCATAACGAATTCACAATAGGGATTGCTTGATGGAATCTCTTAAAGATTTTCTAGATCATCAGGCAAAGAAAATCCTCCATGTTCTAAATCTGCTCTAAAGTCATTATTATTATTATTATTATTATTATTATTATTATTATTATTATTATTATTATTATTATTATCCAGAAGGAAAGCTTTGCAAGTCACTCCATGGCTTAATTATTGACCTTTAGCATTGCTTATGCTCATTAATCTTGAAGGATATTGGATCCAATGTTGCCCATAAAGCAACACCAAGACCTTACCATAATTTTGGGGTAACCCCAAATAGATTGGAGAGAAAAGAAAAGAGAGAAACTAACAGACAAAAAATTTTTTGATTAGGATTTACATGATACCAAAGCGAGAAGTCCTAGGAAAATCTAGATGGCATAGAGTTGGTCAGAAAAATAAATAATGAGGTCAACAAATCCTTGCCCCACCATTGACTTTCTATTTCTAAATATGGTCCAAAGTCAATGATGCATGATGTGTTACAGTAAATAACAAGAAAAGTACAAGAATTATATTAGTACATGAAGCGCATTTGGAAGGTTCAAACCATAAAATGGACGACCAAATGATTGTCAAACATGACATGCTTATAGTCGAATCAAGCGCCTCAACGAGACGAATCCAATGAGCCCAACTATCCAAGATTGTCGAATTATGATGTAATTAAGACACTCAAATACTCGATAAATGGTCCACGATCAAGGGAGTCGATATCAACCATCCATTCAAAACACTCCCAGCATGCCCTTGATCTTCTCCCTATTTACTAGCCATGACACACACAAAAAAAAAACTACAAATAAATCATTCATTCTTCATTAAGGGGAACCCAAGCAAAAAAGAGAAGGAAGAGAGAAAAATCAAAATTTTATTGCTACCAGATTACTCCTCTTCGACCACCACCGGCCACCGACCGTCGCTGGACTGTCGTTGGACTACTGACAGGCCACTAATTGTCGCCGAACTCTCGCACGGCCACCAACTGACGCGGGTTTTTGCCCGTCCAACGAATGCCATTAGACTTCCGTCATATCCCTTTTCGTTCAAAGATCTCAACCTAACGGTTGACTGTTGTAATCTGGTCGTCCTCAATCTCAAGGACGAACTAATCATTTGTAATCTATTCAAACACCAGTGTAATCATTTGAACTGGGTGTGGCCCCTTTTTTTTTTTCTTCAGGGATTTTCACGTAAAAAATTATGGTGTTTATGTTATTTCTCTGTTTGTGAATTGATATTATGGTGTTTATGTTATTTCTCTGTTTGTGAATTGATACTCGTTCAACGATAAAACCTGAAATCTGATACTTTGCTGCCACAAATATTATAGCCCTCAACAAAAATAAGGAAGAAAAAAATTATGTGTCAAAGATGCATCTCCTTAGTGTCACCTGTTACAAAAAGCTTCTTAAGAGATTAAGTTTTCCATGCACTACATTAGAAATAAAAGAGTTAATTCTCAGCGAGGAAATAATAATTTCTCCATCTGTAGGACTTTGTTGACGGAGAATGCTCATAAAGTTAAAACATATCTCAGCCAAAACACAGAAATACCAACCTTACATTAAAGTTCCGAAAATTTAACAGAGACAATCTTGCACAAACTAGGAATATTCATGAGGAAAAGACTCGCCTTGCGAATAAGTAGTTAAAAAGGGCGGTTCTCGCTCCCCCGACGTGTAGATTTCCGGTGGGAGACGGCGCAAATCTGACGCGAACCTCGCCATTGATAGGACCGGCGGCAGCGGAGGCCAAGATGGAGATATTCCTACGGCAAAGAGAGAGGCGGGGATTGAATGGTAAACAGCGCCTGATGGAGAATGGCTGAAGCTCGGGCAAAACCCTAATTCGATGCCATGGCGATCCGGCTAGGCCCGCCATGTTTTCAGTATCGCTCGCGGGCTGGAGAAGGGGATAACGCGAGCGACAATTAGTTTCAATAGATTTTACTAAAATACTTAAATAGGAACATTTATTTTAATAATGTTTTCTTATAAATTTAATTATTTTTCCAAAAACAAAATAAATATAATTATTTTCGATGATCTGTAAGGCAAGTCGATGGAATTATTGATCGGCTCAAATTCTAAGCGATTTTAATTTTTTTAATATAAATAAAAACAAATTAATATTTAATTTTAATAATATAATAAATTAAAGTTTGGAATGATTAAAATTATCTTTAAATAAAAAATGGATTAATTCCTTATATAAACTTGTTGCATCCTGGAGTATCCGTGATGGGAGAGAAGTATAAAGTTTAACGTTTTAGCTTTGTACGAACATCCAGCATACAATCAGATAAAGAGAGGGGTACATTATTTACAAGAGACACCGAGATTTTATGTTGAAAACCCTTGATAAGAAGGAAAAGCACGGAGCCTAGCCCAGTTTGAATTAACCAACTAATATTTGCATTTGATTACAAATGAGACCCTTTATTGGGGGGGAAGGCCTTAGCTTGATGTAACAAATATATATCATATAGAGTGTGTTACACGGTGAAAACAGAAAGAATCATTGTTGATGTGTCCGCTTGGTCGGAAGTGCCATAGTCGGCGGGCGACAGAGATTGGAAGGGTTGTAGTCGGTGGGCAACGTAAGTTGCAAGGACTGTAGTCACCGAGCAACGTAAGTCTAAAGGACCGTTGTTTGACGACAAAAGTCGGAAGGACGACATTAGGTAGAATTCCAACGATGGACATAAGTCCGGTGTTAGATATAAGTCTGACGAATGTCCGATGACGGGGAGAAGTTCAGTGACGGGTAGAAGTTCGACGGAATTCCAGTGAAGGCGGAAGTCCAACATTGGGTAGGAATCCGGTGATGGGCGGAAGTTCGGTGTCGGATATGAATCCAACGATGGGCAGAAGTCCAATATTATGTAGGAATCTGGTGACAGGCGAAAGTTCGGTGTCGGATAGGAATCCGACGACGTGCATAAGTTTGATGTCGGATAGGAATCCAGCGACGAGCGCAAGTCCGACATTGGGTAGAAGTCTATCTCACGTCTGATAGAAGTCCGACGAAAGTCTATTCACAGGTAGAAGTTCGATGTCGAGTAGAAGTTGGGCGTAGGATAGAAATTCGTCAACAAGTGAAAGTTTGACGTCGGGTAGAAGTCCGACATCAGTCACGTGACCAGGTCGTGACTCCAATGTAAATGGCATACGGGTAGAACTCTGGCGTCGGTAGGCTGCCGGGTGAAAGTCCGACGGTGATCGAGGAGGAGTTTCTTCTTTTTCTCTTCTTTGCTTCCTTATTTTCTCTTTTTGCTTGGGCCTCCTTCTTCCCCTCCTTTGGGGTCTCTTTCTATGCGAAATAAGGTTGTTTGAAACCCATTTGGTAATCCAAATTATAGTTTGAACCCTCCAAAATCCAAATGTGCTCTGGATCTTTGATTTGGACTTATTTGGGCTCGGATTGAGTCAAATTTGGTGTCGTTGGGTTTGCATTTTTTAGACTGTTTGTGTTGAAAAGGCGATTTGCCTTGCAAGGTGCAAAATAAATCTTAATTAAATTTCTTTGGGAAAATCGAGAATTAAATTTAAATTTCAATTTTGAAGTCGAACAAACCATTAAGGATGGTATACCGCCTTAGAAGGCGGAGATAAAATCTCTTAACGGGTTCAGACCCAGAATTGTAAATTTTCACTTGGTTATTGTAGTCAAATTTAAGGGAGAACCACATATGACCCCGGAGGGTTAAAATGAAGTTCAATCAAATTTTCGATTACGATAATCAAGAGAAGTGATCATTAATTTCATATTCAAATTTATGTTAACACATGATAAATCTCCCCGAAGAAAGAAAATATCATTTGTTAGCAATCATTCGATAATGACAATAACGATTGTTATAAATTTGATTCCCCAAAAGAAATATTAATTAATTTTTTTTGAAAATTTGATGTGGATTCTAAATCTCCTACGAGCACAAGCTCTCATAGTTAATTACATCATAGGGAAATTGAATTCGTTATGAATACTCTCGATTAAAATAACGGCAGAAATTTTATTTTAAAAATTTTCTAGGAATGATATCAAGGAGGTGAATTTGGAATTTCAATCGGGATTGGATCGAATTTTGAACACTTATTTTCGGAGTCAATGGAGGATAGGTAGGAGGTACCTAGTGATTCTGAAATAATTCAGAAGTACCCCATTCTAAGCTAAGTGTTAAGCTTTAAATTTTGGACTGAAATAAAATTTAATTAGAGTTGAGCATTTTATTAAAAATTTGGGATTATATTCCCGAAGGTTGGGGTCTTATAATCAAAGATCTGCCCCAGATCCTAAATCTAAATTTGGACACTGGACCACAGTCGTCCGAACTTAACTAATGAAGTGCAAAATCTGGACTTACCCCGGCCTGGATTAGGGAGCCAGCTGACCACCTAATCGATTTAAAAGATATGAGTCCGGTCTTTTTATGAAAGAGTGGTATGGACATTTTATTTAAAGTTTTGGAGTGCTGGGGCCGACATCTAGAGATTTTCCTAATTGGCCCCTTTAACTTATGTTGGGTGCAAAATGCTAAGGACTAATGCAATTAAAATTTTGACTCTTTTAATTTATTTCTAATGCAATGCATGTTATTTGACAATTTTAAATCAAGTATGCTTGAAATTTTAAAAATAGGCTTAGAAAATAATTTTTTAGAAGACTGGGCTTCCCCAGGTCTGGCACCTCGTCCTCATAGGTCAGACTATCCAGACTCTACCCGCAGGCGGAGAAGGGTCTAAAACAAAGAGAGAGTAGTGCAAAAATATGCATGCGACCCCGGGGTTGATCCCCGACTAATTCTCTAAATTCGTTATCTTTATATATTATTTGGACTCACTAAAATTTTAAACTTTTAAGATTACGAGTATAAAAATTTTCACACCCTTACGAATCTTACATATCCAGACGAAAATAAAATCGGCACACAAATGCCAAAAAACTAAGAAAAGTAGGCAATCATCTCAACACATCAAATATAAATGAATTAATTAATAAATGTCCATAGACAAAGTTACCTTGCTTATTACAAATCAGAATTTTGCAGAAAGTAAAGTGGCCGGACACCACTGACAACAACCCAGATTCTAAACCTAGTAGAGACGCAAGTGGTTTTAAATGGGATACTCTTTGTCTTCAAGTCTTAAATCTTGTTCTCCTTTGGGTTCATCTCCTTCAGGCTCCTTGAATTCTTCATACTAGGCTACCCAAATGAATAAGAGGGCACTTTCCTTGAGGGGAAGGCCACTCTTTCCTATTTGGGTAGGAAAGAAGTGATCCAAATTTGGATCTCCAAATATAAAAGGGCTACTCCCATAAGGGGTGCCCTTTTTTCTTTGGAGTCCAAGCTTTGAACCTATGTATCCCAATTCAAAATTTCACTTTCACAACACTTGACACTTATACAAATTACATTTATATCAAATCAAAATTCTAGACTCTCCTGCGAGGTTATCCTAAGCAGTTAATAAATCAAGATATATTTATTCTCAAGCAGTTATATATATGCATAAAAGAAAGTAAACACATTGAACATGCTCTTTTTATTTGGGGGCTTTAGCAGCTAAAGTACATGTGCAAACATTTATAATAATTGAAATTTTTTTATTAACTTAGCCCCCTTTTATTATCCTGCATGAACGTGGTCACCTGCAGAAAACTATATGAACATCCAGATCGTACATATCCTAGGGGTAACCTAGTCGCCAAACACATCAACCATCCACAGAGTACAGTAAAAAGTAAGCAGACAAAACAAGGCAATTTCATCCATAACATGCAATAAAACCATGAAAACTCCGGCACACAGCATAAAAGTAAGCACCGGCCTAACCTAAGTCTAGAGTTGGTTGTCATAGCAAACCATCTAAAGTGTGTGTAGGAGGTCATGTGGCTGGGGTAAATCCTAAGTTGGGTAGTTAGTTGAAGTTAGCTAAAATTCTGGGTTTGTTCAGGCTTGAGGGGAAGTTTATGTTGAAGTTTAAATATTAATATATTAAGAGCTCATTTAAATATAATTTTATGAGTCAAACAATTACCACATTTGTTTCACACCGAGGCCTTGAAGTTTATTTCACCTTCCTTGGGGCTAAGCTAATAGCCTCATAGGTCTGGATTATCCAGTAGTAATCAGGGTTAATCAAATTAGTTTAGTTAATTGAAATTAAAAGATATATTAATATTAAATACTTTAATTTGTGACTGATTTTAAAAGGTTGGTTGATAATTTTATTAACTAAATTATGAAATTCTGGAATTTTAATGAATTAAATAAATATAGGAATTATCTGAGTGTGTTAACTAAGGGGTCAAAAGTTGACTTTTTGAATTAGAGTTAATCTTGGAGTTTTTAAATTTTTAATAAATATTAGGCCTTAATACGAGTTGTTAGACTGTTAGCACGCTCAATTTGGAGTTTTATATAAAAAGTTATGATCCTTCAAAGTTTGATCCTATATTTGAACTACAGTTGAATGATTTGTTAACTTTTTTTTTATCTGACCAGATTTTTGTGGTTTGACATTTTTAGAAAATACTAGATCTTAATTGGAGTCATTATCCATTGATTTTGACTGATTTGTAATTTTCTACAATTAGTTGTGAATTTTTTAAGTTTTCTTAATTATTTGAATTTTGAAATTCCTTAATTATGAAGGTTTTGATCATTTTGATCCAAACTCATTCCAAATTGAATGTAATCATTCCCTAAGGTCAGGTATGACTCATGAGAGTGTTTCTAGTTATTTGGGATTTTTTAATAATTTTTAATTAATTAAATTAATTAATTATTATTTTTCATTAGAAATTCAATTAAAGTTATATTAAAGGTCCAGTCAATGGACTTTTATTTATTTTAGGTGGAGAACTATGTTATGGTCAATTTGAGATATTATTTGTATTTTTTAGATTAAATTTTGATTTATTAAATTTTTTTTAAATTTTCTGAGTCCTTAAATGGGCTGAATTTTGAGAAGGATAATTTTCTAACCTAATGAGCTCCAAACTCAGTAAAATTTAAACCTATGGTTCAAAATGTCACTAATTTTAAGATGTTTGAGTTTCACCCCTATTGGGTGTATGTATAGTTTCCTAGAAATTTTCTAAGTTTTCTAGACATTTTCTTAATTATTTTTCTTAAGTGTCCCTACTGTTCAAATGGGCATGAAATTTGGTGTCTCTAACCCTGGTACACATACATTCACATCACAGAATTTAACAAAAAAAATACTAAGTATCTAGAGAGTTATGAATTTTCAAAGTTTAGGGTCCAAAATGGACCCTTTAACTTAAAAATTCATATCACTGAAATCTATTGGGTATCTGACCCTCAGAAAATTACTAAATATGTTTAAGGTACCCAATAATCATTTACCAAAATTTGGACTCCATTTGACCACTGAATTGTGAGAAAAGTATAAAAAACAAAATTCAAATAAATAAGAATATATCACAATACAGAACTCAAACCAGACTAATTTTAATTTTAATAAATACTACATTAAAATAGCTTTTCAACGAGCCCAAAAACAAAAAAATTGGTGACAAAATGGATTTTCTATGTATTTTAGAAGTTCTGGCTATTTGATTTGAATTTTTAATTGAATCTGACTGAAACATGTTCTGAGGATCCGCTGCATGGATTGGCGGACAAGACATGCTGTCCGGCGCTTCCCTGGACGTTCGATCGTGTAGAGGGCACGATCGGATGGCTCTGATTGAGCCAGATTCAACAGTTCAAAGTTGAACTGAAATTTCAATTAGTCATAACTTTCAAAATACTCGTCCAAATTGAATAAAATTTGAACCGTAGCTAGAGGACAATGTAATCTTCCAACACACAAAGTTTGAAGGCTTAATGTGTTGTAGATTTACTACAGTTTAAAATTAATATTTTAGAGAAAAGATCTGATATCTTACAATCATGTGGGCGGATTTTGCTGTACTTGGCTCGTTGGAAAGCTCTCGATATCATCTACAACTTTTCTGTATGACACAAGAACATTTGATGGCTAGATCAAAAACTGCTACAGGAATATCATTTTCTCTCTCTTTCTCTCTCTCTCTTCTCAGTTTGGGTTTTTAGCTCAAGCAACACAACCTCTAATGGCTGGAGAAGACTTATTTAGAGATGGAGAGGCTAGATTATACATTGGAGAAAGTAGTTGGCAGCTGGAATTGAAGATTTTGGAGGATAGGGAGTGAAGACAAAGCCTTGTGGCAAGAGTGAGAAAATTACATCCTTTTCATGATTGTTTGCCTTGATTAAGGAGATAGATAAGCTATAGGCTGCTTCCAAGTAACTTCCTCAGCCCCCCAAATGAATGAGATTTTGGATTATTATGTGGTTTTGACTTGCCAAGGTGGCAAAGCCACACCACATAAGCTTATAATTTAACTTTGTTGACTACTTTGACTAATCAACTTTGCCTTTGATTAATGAGGTGATAGTCAAATATTCATGCTAATTGGTTGGAGTAGTCTTAAGAGATATTTGAATGAGTTTGGAGAGGACTCAACTTTTGAGAAGGGTTTAAGAGCTTGAGGGATTTGATTTGATCAAATGGGTTGGAATAACCCATTTAAAACTTTAAAGGGTACTTTGGTCACTATAGGTTGACTTGGTCAACCAAGTTGACCCAAGTTTTGGAATTGGGTCCAATAAGTCTCAAATATCATTTGAAAACATTTAGAGAATGTTTCAAAGATTAATAGTTAAATCAAGTCGAGTTTAAGCCAAAAATCCAAAAATCTCCCTTTAAAGGCATTTTGGTCATTTTGGCCTCACGTCAATTCTGGGTCAAATTGATTCTAGAAAGATGTGGATTATTTCTTAAAAAGTCAATACCAAGGTCCTGGGAGTGATCAAAGGATTTGGAGGGGGGCTCTAGAGTCAAATTCTGCTAGGTGAAAGGCCTAGTGACATGGATTATAAATATTTGAAGGTTTTATAGGCTTTGGATTTCAATTCAATTTCTGGGGTTATAGACCTCATAATGGGCTCAGATTTGGAGAGTTTCTTATAGAGACATGTCATATCAATATGAAATTGATAGACTCTGAATCAGAGGTCATTTGACTGAGTTTTGAAGTTTTTTTTAAAAATCCTTGAAAAAGGCTTTCAGGACAAAGCCTTTGAGCCTTGGATTTATAAGTTTGAACTGGGTTTTGAGTTTGAATGAGTGGATTTGAATTACCCATATCATCTATAACCATTTTGAGAGGATTATGAATGATAGGATAGGATTAAAGTTTGATAGAAGCACAATCAAGATTTGAATTGAATTTGGGATCAGGATATGTTTAAAGTCTTAACAGATTTGAAGTTTAGATTTGATTTGAAAATTGAATTGATTGAAGTCTAGATTGATTTATGATTTGAATTGATCTGAGACCTAGATTGATTTGAATCTAGATTGTTCCTAGAGTTTGGAGGAATTCTAAGATCTAGAATCTAAAAGGATTCTAGGATCTGGATAGACCTTAAAGTTTGGAATCTAGAAGGATCTTAGGGTCTAAGAAAATCCTAAGGTCTGGGGTATGTAAGGATCCTAGGACCGAGAATAGATCATAAGGTCTGGAGTATAGAAGGATCCAAGGACCTAGAATAGATTCTAGGGTCTGGAGTCTAGAAGGATCCTAGGACCTAAAATAGATCCTAAGGTCTGGATTGATTTGGAGTCTGGAAGGGTCTAAGTGACCTCATACAAAAATGAGGTCAACATAGACATTTAGTTCGACTATAAGTTTGTCGAAATCGGAGCTTAGATGATCCCATATTTAATTTTTGTAGTTTCCAACTTGATTTTGCTTCAAGATTCGTGCTTGATCCAGATAATTTTTATGATCTTTTATCAAATGGTAGAAAAGGAAATTTAAAATCCTACAAACTTTTAAAACATTTTTTATTTATTTCATTTTAAATTCCTAATTTTTTAAATTCAGATATATAGTAGATTTAACTTAAATTTGCAGCTCTAAAAAACTTTTCTTCTTCTTACATTATAGAACTATATGTGCCTTCGATAAGAAGTTGTCCTCGTAACTTTCTTATTTCTTAGGCTAAGACTTTATACTACTTGCTAAAAACGAAAGGATGAGAAAGATGAAAGTATTATTTTGAATTTATAGTTTGTATTGATTATAATTTTTTTTAAAAACTAATCTTAATAATTATAATAATAAATTTAAATTTATTAATTTTTTATTTTTTGATATTATTTAAGAACAAATCAAGAGATTTGAATGCTTTGTGGCTTATTTAATGAATGGGTTGGCCCTAATTGAGAATTGTTTGTTTATAGTAAGAACAAGGCTTGTCCAATAAATAAATAAATTTCTACCTAAATAAATTAAAAATATCATAAAAGTGTGCACATAAATAACATACTTAACATTAATTTCCATTTTGTTATATGCCAAAAGCCAAATCTAGCTAGGCTCATAACCAGGCTTAAAGTTCATGAATTGGGCCGAACTGTCACATGCGCAAGCTATGAGAAAGCCCATTTTAGTATGGCTCTGTTTCAATTGAAAACAAGTGAGAATTGAAATGAAAACTCATTCATTATTTTATTATGAATATTTATTCACTTAAATTTATATTTTATTTATTTTCACAGGAATATTTAATGACTTTTGTGCATCTTTTTCATAATATTTTATTTAGAAATGGTATTAACTAAGGTTAATTTACAACTAACGCTGCAGTGATTTGACTAAATTTTGAAATTCATATAATACATGAATAATTAATTAAATTTTATATAATATTAAAAAAATCAAACTATATTGAGAATTTTCTTAAGAAAAAAATATTTCATACGCTATATTACTCAACTTTGATATGTTCAAAAAAAATTTATTTAATGATGAATGTAAATATAAATATGTAATTGGAATTTATGATTTTAGACCATTTATCCTTTCAAAATATAATCAATGATTAATTGTATGACTTATTAAATACCCTTTCATTTGTTCAACAAATCATGCATTTAAGAAAAATCCCAATTTTGTCTATAGCACTCATATGGAACTATTTATTAAACTAATACCAACAATCTCTATTTCTCATAATGGTATATTATTAAAACTAGGGGTGTCAATATTTGATATGATACGAAAATCCAACTCGCACCCGATCCGAAAATTTCGGGTTTGACCTGACCCGAAAATTTCGAGTTTGACCCGACCCGATTTCAAAACGGGTCGGATTCAGGTTACAAAATTCGACCCGTTTGGAAAATGGGTCGGGTTCGGGTTACTCGTTGGGTTGCCGGGTCAACTCGCTAACCTGTTTAATTCAGCTGCCAGTGAACTTGCTCAGATTGCCCGTGCGAACCCGTGCCTTGCCAATGCACGCGTCCGCGTGACCGCGTTTGCCAGCCTGCCGCCCGCGTGCCTGCCAAGGCCGACCACGTCTGCCAGCCCGAGGTTGCCCTCGCACGTGCCCGCACACCTACCTGTACTGCACACGCACCCGCTCGTGCCCAAGGGAGCCCGCACACAACTGCTCTCGCCCGCCTACTCGGGCCCGCCAGTTTGACCCCCCGCGCGCATCCGAGCCTGCGTGCCGTGTCGAGTCGGGTCAACACAGCAACCCGACGGGTCAGGTTCGGATCCGATTTTTTGAACTGTTTGCATACCCGGGTCGGGTTAGGGTTCACACGTTTGAACCCGAGTTAGTTCCAAATTCGACCCGAACCCGACCCATGACCCGAAATTGACAACCCGAGTTAAAACTTATCAAATGATGGATTGATGTTCTATGATAGCATGAGAGGTCAAAGGGAGAAAAAAATTGAGTGAGGGAATTGTTAAGTTGTGGAGCTTTCTTCTAAACCTAGAGAACGAACAACATAAATTTATATTTTATTTGGGACAATTTTGTGTCAATATTTACATTTTTTTTACTAAATAGCTGCTTTGAAAAATGGTAAGAAAAATGTTTAAAATGAATCATTAGACTTCGTTTGAGACTACTTTTTTATTACTTTCAAAATAAACTTGCCAGTACATAAAATTTTCAAATCAGTATTTTTTTACTAAAAACTTGCTTTTAAAAAGAATCAAAAAAGCTTTTTCAAACAAAATCTTACTTGCAGAGTCTTTCATGATCAATTCATTGTAGAGATTCGAATGGGCCACGAGCCCTCTCCTGAAAGTTTGAGGATGAATTCCTCAAAATATGCCCAATATTTATGGTTATTATATTTTTTTTTTGAGACATTTTAGGTCATTTAAGGCAAACTCACACACACAGCTACACATGGACTCAAACCTTAGACCTCTTAATTGGAAGCCTAAGCTCTCAACCAATAGGCCAAGGGGAGTTGTGTATGGTTATTATATTACTTGCGAGTCTTTCATGATCAATATGTACTTTTCGACTTTCAAATATTTTTTCTGTATAAAAAATATATCATTTTATATCTAAAACTAGGTTGATAATCTTCACAATAAATTAAAATAAAATCCATACCGATGATTATATGGTGTAATCATTTATTATAAAATATGTAAAAAAGTCTATTTTTTCTGTATAAAATTGTTTTTATTTTTTGTTTTTTTTTGTTTTTATTATTTACTTATTTATTTATTTTTTGCTCTAGGTGTTTAAAACATGTATTACCTATTTCTCAACATGAATCTAGCACTTGAAGTCATCCATGCAGGCGAACCAACCTATCTGAGTGATATTTGCAGTGGCACAGAGCTAGTAATTTTCTTTATGATGGGCATTTAAATAATAAGTGCATATTAATATCACATATGGGACGATTTTTTTACTGCTTCTTAAAATAATTTTTTAGTACAACAAATAAAATTTTTATACTAAAAAATTCTTTTAAGAAACACTAAGAAAGTCGTCCCAAACGAAGTCATAATCAAATTAAGGCTTCATTTGAAATAGCTTTCTTACGACCTTCTAAAAAGCTGTTCTATAAAGCAATTAATATAAAATCTGATTCAAACGGCCTAAAATAAAAATATTAACATATTTTACTTTGTTGTTAATTAATTGGCAAAGGCTGTAGCTAATGAATTTATGAATAAAATACACAAATCTTGCCTTAGTTTAAACGGCAAGTATAGCTCTTATTCTTTTATAATCTCATTTCATTCCGATTTGTATTAAGAAAATAAATGAATAAATAAAAGTTTTCTTTACTTAGAAGTGATTCCTTAATCATCATCTTCAAAATTAAAATTAAATTGTTAATAATTATTAATAAAGCATACCATCCTTATCATTACTATACTATTTTTTGGGCATATTTTTTATATCACCCCATTAATATAACCAGCTCTTTAAAAAATAGAAAAAAAAAACTTCGTCAAATATTCAACGTCAGCTCAGCAACCACCTGCACATCTACTCGATGGAAGGAGATATAATTTTGTGAAGAGGCCAAACGCAGCTCTATATTTGGATGCGAATTAGGTGCAGTCACGTCAGTGTTATCAAGCCTCAGTACACAACAAAAAAATAACATGACAAATTCTGATTAGTTTTCTAACAACGTTCGGTCTCCAAACAGAATAATTTATCCCCATGAAAGCGTCATAACTTTTATTTTTTCATAATAATAATAATAATAATAAAGATAATTTAAAATTTGTCCTATTTTTAGTTCCAAAATCTTTTTAATTTATGATGTGATGTCTCTGTCCATGCAAAATATGGATTAGTTCAAGTGTTCAACTAATTAAGCACAATTAAGCCTTTAATAGATGATTTAAGGTATAATCCTATGATCAAGCTCAACAAAGGGTAATGAAATGGATCTGCGTAAATCTTTTGTCAGACATGTGAAGTCCAACAAGCCAATCGATTAAATCTGAACAAAAAGACAAAGTTTCTGTTTTTCTGTGCTTTGTTTCTTCACATTTACTCCTTGCACTGTTTTGTAGATGGAATGCAATTTTTTGCACGCTATTGAACAAAGAATTACCTGTGTAGGATTAATTGCATATTAATTTTATTTTGTTCATCATCTCAATTATATATATATATATATATATATATATATATATATATATATATATATATATATATAACATTATGTATTATTATTGATATAACAACAACATCAAGTCTTTATCCCACTATGTGGGGTTTGAAGGTTTGTATTATTATTGATACGTTACAACAAAATTATCATAACCAACAACGAATCTTGAGGCAAGTTCAATAGAAATCTTTCAAAATCAAATTCAGGATGATCCGAACTCTGATACTAACAAACTTATAGTCAAAACTAAATATATTGACAAGGTAAACCAAACAATACCAAAATCGGTCCAATCCGAGCTCAATTGGGCTCAAAGCATATATGGAAGCTTTAGAACAAGAATTTGATGGTTTAATGATATCCAAATATAGCATGCTTATAATCGAATCGAGGGCTCGACGAGATGAATCCAACTAGCCCATGGTCATTTGATTATGATGTTGTTAAGGCTCTTAAATTCTAAATGAATGATCTATATATGATCAAGGAAATCAATATGAACTGTCCAAATGAGCACTCCACGTTTGTCCTAGATCTTCTTCATATTTTACATAATATGTTTCTCAAAATCTATAAATAGATTCACACTCCCTACATAAATGAGACATTTGGCCAAATATTGAAGATAACTCTAAAGATTCATGCATTCTAAAGCTCCTCCCCATTGCATCTCCACCACCGCCCATTCGTAGACTGGCATCGAACAATAGTCCGGCAAGAGACTGTCATCGAACAACAACCCATCAGGCGACTGCTGTCGGACCTTTGCTGAACTTTCACCAAGCTATTGCCACCATACTTGCGAACTCCACCGCCTGTCTAGTATGATCCCTCCGACCACTATCGCATGACAATAATTTTTCACGACCTTATTCACCAAACAAACATGTCAACGTTCTCTTAAGAGCAAGTCTCATTTTGTTGGATTATTCCTACTTCAACCATTCATGTAATGTGCTTTATATGATGTATATTTACTATATTGTGTCATTGACCACCTCCTTGTAAGGACATCATTTGTAATCAATAACAAATAATGATAGAATCATTTCAACTGAATCATGCCTCATAGTTTTCTCCCTTTTCAGAATTTTTCACATAATTGATGTCGCTTATGACTTTTGCACCATTCTCTCTAATATGTTTGTATGTTGATCTTCGTACAAAACTAAGACGTTAAATTCTTGCACATCTTTCTCTATTGCCTCGAATGTTCTAGCTCGTAATAATTATATTTTTGTTTAAAATTTTATTCATTTTTAAACCAAATCAATAATCTCCAAAAAAAAATATATTTTTCATCTAAACTTAAAAAAAAAAACTAAGTTATATGATTATAATTTTTCATTGGACCAAAATGCAAAATGCCCAAATAATTATTTGCATGGTTTTACCCATATAGCCCTACAAGATTATTTTATTTGGTAGTCGGCCTCATAAAATAATTTGCAGGTGTGAAAACAAGATAGCTGGAAAAGCAAGCAAAGTTCATTTGATCAAAGTGTGGTTCAAAATGAGATTATATAAATAAATTATTGGTCACACAGTAACAAAATATGAAAATATATTCCTCAGTATTCGAATTCACATAGTGTTTATTTAAAAAGTAGCAGCACTATCACGCTAGCTGTTTTTTAGAGGGAACTTTTATTTGGTCCGGTGGATATACGTAGAGCTATGTTCGGCCGGCACTGAGATTGTGCCACATAGCAGGCACAAAACGAGAAATACTGAGCAAATACCAAGCAATACAAACAATAACGAGAAATACCGCTCTGTGAAGACAAAATACCGAGTTTTTTCTAAAAAAATTCGGTATTTTTTTGTATTACTCGGCATTGATCTTCACAGAGCGGTATTTCTCATTATTTCCAAGCAATACTTAGCAATACCGAGCAAAAACCGAGTAACTTAGTGATGACCGAACGTAGAGCTACGTCCGGTCAAAGGACCTAATAATTAATTGCAAAATCATAGTCTACTTTGGCTGTGATGATTATTTAATAAGGTGATTGAAACTAAGATGTAAGAATAAACATTAAAAAAATATTTACATATATTGAACTTTTTATTTGTTTAAATAATAAAAAGAATAATAATAATAATAATTTTAACATATATGGAAGAAAAAAAAATATTTTAGATAAGCTGATGTTGTAAATATATTTATGTAATTTTAAAATTAAAATTACTACATAAATAATTAGAAAATTTAATTGTTAAATGTGTAAAAAAAAAATTGAAAAAAAAAACTAGGACCTATTAAACAATGATAATTATGATGGACTATCAATGCAAAAGCTAAGTTGGGTTAGATTAATTGATTAAGGCTTCGTTTGGGATGACTTTCTTGTTGCTTCTTAAAACGGTTTTTTAGTACAAAATTAAAATTTTTGTACTAAAAATCCGCTTTAAAAAGCAGGAAAAAAGCTGTCCCAAATGAAGCCTAAGACTTTGTTTGGGACGACTTTCTTGTTGTTTTCTGGAAAAAAAAAAGTATAAAACTTTTTAGTTTAACAATTTTTTTTACTAAAAAAAAATTGTTTATAAATCATTAAGAAAGCCATCCCAAATGTAGCCTTACGTTGCGTTTGTGACAGTTTTCTTATTGCTTCTTAAAGTTATTTTTTAGCTAAAAAATTAAAATTTATTGTACTCGAAAGCAGCTTTAGGAAGCAATAAGAAAATCATCCCAAAATAAGCCTAAAGATATGTTTGGAACGATTTTCTTACAATTTTCTTTTCAGCATAGTAACTATTCAATTACTATTTTTTCATTGTTTTTAATAATTTTTTCGTGCAAGACTTAAAAAAGGTTATTTTCATCATAACAATTTCATAATCAACTTTACAAAAAATTGTAGTCGTCCCAAATAAACCCAAAGTATCGGTTTAAAATAGCTTTCTCATTATTTTAAATTTCACACAATAATAATAATTTTATTTGATTTTTTTTATTGCTATCTCATTGTTTTTTGAAATTTTTTGATAAAGATGCTGCTTTTTGTAACAAGAGGAATTAAGTTATTTTTCCCATAAAAAGTTATTAAAGAACTTCATTAAACACCGCGGCAGTCTCAAATATACTCTAAAATGAATATCATTCCCTACGATACTTTATTAATTAAAAATTTATATTGTTTAGATATTTGGACTTCTTTATAGATTTGGTGATATATGCTATCCGTGGCTCACGGCTCTGCTAATCCATAATACCAAAGTGATTTTTTTAAAAAATTCAAAATAAAGCCTCACGTGGAAGATTCATTGAAATATGATTTGCCATCCTAACATAGGAACTTTTAATTGGTCCGGTCACAGGACGTAGCTCTACGTTCGGCCGTCAGTACAATCGCGCCACGCGTTTTCACTATTTACCGCGTGCCCCGACAACCCGACCCTGAACAGACCTAGGATTGCTCGGTATTTCTCGATTTTTCTAGGTATTGCTCGGTATTGGTCGATTTTGCTCGGCAATAACCAATACTGAGCAAATACCGAGTAATACCGAGCAATAATGAGTTGTACCACGGTACAACTCGGTATTGCTCGGTATTGGTCTTCACGGAGCGGTATTTCTCGTTATTGCCAAGCAATACCGAGCAAATACCGAGTAATACACCGCAATACGCGAACATAGCATTCCTGGGTTTCGGTCCGGGTCAAGTCGTCGGGCTGCGTGGTAAAGAGTAAGAGCACGTGGCAACATGTTATTGGCGGCCGAACGTAGCTCTACGTCCGGTCAGAGGACGTAATAATTGTTCCCTAACATAGAGTGTGTATGGAGTTGGCTACAACTTTCTTGAAAGTAATTATATAATTGTTATGAGAAAACTTTTTTTTTTTTTTTTTAAAGTTGATGCATGTATTATACTCGGTTTGGCTCGATTCATTTATAACCCTAGCTATTATGAGGCATAAAATCAATTTTTTATTTCTTAAAGTTGTCAAATATATAATATATGAATGTTGCGGGCTAGAATATACACGGCGATAGAGTTATAATCACACGTCTTAGCGTTGTATGGATATCCAGCTCACACACAGAGAACACGAGATTTTTTATGTGGAAAATCTTGAAAAGAGAAAAACTTCAGGGTCTGACCTAGTTGAAAATTATTCCACTAGAATACCAATGGATTACAACTGGCTGACACGTCCTTGACGGCGATCATATTACAAATGCAAACTGTATGGTTGAAGTCTAGCGACAAACAGGGATGAAGGGCTGGTGTCACTTAGTGGTCCATCGGAAGTCCGACATTACTTGGAAATTCAATTTTATTTATTTAGTTAATTGAATGAACACAAATAAATTTTAATTGACCTGAGCGACGAATAATTTGTCAAACATGTAGTTCTCTTGCAACCCTAAATTGATATATAAAAATCTATATAAATATAAATATTTATTGTCACATCTTACAAAGAGAATACTAAGAAATTTTTTTAATCTCGTGGATAAAGCATTCTGCTTTAATAAAATCTTTACTTATGGATTAGTTCGCATTAAATAAAATAACCAATTCTTCTAAGTTGGAAAATGGCGGTCACATGGGTTAGTTGTCTTTTTGCTGAACAACCCTTAATACTTTCCGAGCTAGTCTACCAGCATTCTATACCTAACCTACAGGCTCTCCCCCTTTTCCCATTGGAAGTTTCCCGATGCCCAGTTTCAAATATTGAAAGTCCCCCCAAATTGTCAGAAATCATTAATACCTTCTGAATTCTACCCCCTCTTATTTCCAATAATTCGATTTTAAAACTCCATTATTTACAACTTGGAATCAAGCTTCCAGGCTGTGTAAGACGAACTTTTATTTCGTCCGGTGTAAGGATGCAGAGGAACATACGGTTGTAGGCAAAATCGTGCCTATACCGAGGTGTACCGAGTTTTTTAAAAAAACTCGGTGCACCTCGGTATAGGCACGACTTTGCCTACAACCGGATGTTCCTCTGCATCCAGTCGGAGGACGTAATAATTGTTCGTGTAAGACGGAGATTATTAAAATTATTTTGAGGGTTTGAATGGAAGGAAATGTGATGTTATCAATTTTTTTTTTATTTATAGTTCTTATGAATATGTTATTTAAAGGTATAAATGTAAGGATATATTTTATCATAGTGGGTAAAATTGTCATCATTGGTATAATCACGCGCCTAAAAAGCCAGTTGTGTGATATAGGGAGAGAGAGAGAGAGAGGGGGGAAAAGATATTGGAACTTTGGAAGGAGTAACTATAGATTAAAAAATATACTTCTTTGGTAAATTAAAGATTCATTTAGGGGCGCTTCATTTGTTAAAAAAAATGGGAACATAATATAAGAAGAATATATTGTAATTAAAATAATTAATTTTTAAAAAATAAATATAAGTGATTTTTTTATTTTGAATAAAATAAAAATATTGTACAATTCAATAATGATGGTGATCGATGGATGGCTGCCATTAATGACTGCGAGGGATGTAAGTGAGCCGAGCCGGCTCGTGATCATTATATCATCCTAATTATTAATAAATTACCACAAATTAAGAAATATTAATATCTTATATGAGTTAACCAATAATAAACATTAAAAAAAATTAATATTATTTTTTAATATGTTAAACACAAATAAAATCTCTAATTAAGTTATTTCTTAACCTTCCACACTCATGAATTCTCTTAATCAAGGACCCTTTACTATACTTGTGCCTCTAAATTATAACTATATATTGTGATTTTATAAATAATTGATCGTTAAAATTATTGCTTGCTAAAATTTTATGATGATACAGTAAATTATTATATGTGTAAAATTTATAGTAATATAGATTAAACTTATGTTTTAACTTGCACAATATATATATATATATAAATGAAAAAGAGAGATGCATATAAAAATGATTAAATATTATTTGCTTTAAAACTAGAAAGATAAAATGATTGTGCTTAGATCATTGGCGTTCGTTGTTTTCTCCAGCTGATCGTAAAAAAAAAATGTCATTCACGTGATGGTGTACAATGCGCTGTTCACACACTACTTTTTTTTTTAAATTCCAATAAAGTATGAGAAAAAATATAAAATAAAGTAGGAGAAATAATATATATGAATAATCTTTTTTGTGTGTTAGAAAATGAAGTTCTGTTAGAGACGAGTTACTGTATTTTATAGTGAAAATTGAGTTACAAATAGTAGCTAGTGCTCTATAATTATATATTAATCTTAAATTTCCTTGAGTTCATATGTAAGAAAATAATAAAATTAGAGCTTATTTACAAATTTTTATGGGAGCAATATGAAACTATCTTAGATATTTTTTTTTCTATTAACAACATTTGCACATCTTGATAAAAAATGATTATATGACCCCACCCGTTGTGGGCCTAATTGACTCATTGGGGCTATGATTGACTCATTTGACCCAACGGGACCAACAATCATGTCTTAGTATTGATACAATGATAACTATTAGCGGAAAAATATCCGATTGTTGAATGAAATGCATTATCACAAAGATCTCACCAATAAGAGCATAATAGAGATAAGGATTTAAAAAAGTTGACATTGGATTGAAAAAGCACATGTCATATTTTAATTTCATAACTAGGGCAATCATTAGTGTGGCTTGCATGAAAACTTTGCCGAGCTCTTCTTCATCTCATCAATTAAGATAAATTATTACGTACAATCACCGAATGTTATTCAGAGATGAAGCAAGATATATTACATCATTATTTTGCCATATTTTGTTATTATGTACCGAGTGATTTATCTCTAAACGATCCGATAATCGTACATAATAATTTCTCCATCAATTAAACTTTTTCATATTATTGATTTTTTATCTATTTTACGGAAAAAAAAAACATGAGTTCTTTGGATAAAAAATAAATTATTTTAATCTTTAATATTATATATAAATAAACCCGTATTTGTCGTAATTGTGATAGTTGTTGCCACATGCCTACCTCCACCATAGCATGTCATAGAGTGGCAGAGAGGGTGGTAGTGTGGTACCAATCATTATGGTCAAAGAACATTGTTTCATTGCGTGACTTCTTTATCTTCAGTAAGTGACTGCAATAAAATTAATTTAATTGCATAATTTAATTTATGCGATTTAACCTTTTCATTAAATATATCTTTAAATTAATTTAAAATAAAATTTTATTAAAAATAAATAAGATATTACTTTATATTTTTTAATATTTATTATTAGATGCTATAATATTTGAGATGATATTAAGAGATTATCTTATTAATATAATATGAAAATTGCGCAGGCATAAAATAAGTTAAGAGTAACATACAAGATACATAAGCTTTTATGTGAAAACCAATAAAGAAGAAAAAATACGGGGCTTAATTTAATTAAAACAATTACACTGGTATGAATAGTAAAGAAGAAATAGTGTCTTTTCCTTGTAATTATAGAAGGTCTTGATACAATGCATTAGACATTATTTGTAGAATATAACTTTCATAGTAAAAGTGGGAGGGTCATTGAGAAGTTAGAGTTTTCATTAAGAGATCATTGGTGGCCTACTTGATTGTTTTCCATGTAGCAAAATAAAAAATAAAAAATAAAAAAAGGCAGTCATCGACCTTAGTAGATAATTAGGCAAATGTCGATGATAGCTACCAATCTTATTAGTGATAATGAGCATCAATATTAGTATCAATGACCGAAGTCCATGTTGTTGGTGAATGTCGGAGTTTATATTATTAGCAACAATAAATAATGATCTTGGTGTTGATTTTAGATATCAACATTTTATCAATGTTGCATTAACCCTGTTGGTGATGAGACACATCGACTTTGTTGGTAATTGTGAGCATCATCATTGGTGCTTGATGGTGTGTAATACATTAATTTTGTTGATGATATGGAGCGTCAATATTGATTTCAATGACATATATCACTTTTATTAGCATGCCATACGTTGACATTGATAGTGATGATATGCATTGATGCTATTAATGATGGTGGGCTTTGAAGTTGATATTGATGGGGTGCATCGACCTCATAGTTAGTAGTGGACATTGTTGGTGATGGTGGACATCAATAAAGTACATTAACTTTGATGATGATGTCAAACATCTATGTTAGTGTCGTAACATGAATCAACCTTGCTGGTGATATATCATTTATCGATGTTGATGTTGAAAATATGCAAAAGTTTTATTGGCAATAACGTACATTGGTTTCGCCTTCGATGATATGCATCACCTTTATTGATGAATAAATCCATCAATGCTGATCTTGATGACATGCATCGACTTTACTGGTGATGTTATACATTATCATTTTTTGTGATCACAGTCAATAATGACCATTAGCATATATAGATGTTAGCATTATTGTCAATGTTGTGTATCTAACTTAATGATTATAACATAGTATAATGCATTTACAAATCTGATGGTACTAAATTATTTTATAAAGTTTTAAATAATTAGTTAATACGTGCTTAATGATCTATTATTAATAATTGATTTTGCTTATAATTAATAATTACATTCGATCATTATAATGATTTATTGAAGTTAGTATAATGTCTCTTGTAATCTATTTTTAACTATATTTAATAGTTCTTCACATAACATTAAGATGCTATGCTATTTATCTCTATTATCTCCAATATTTTAACAAGCAGCGTGTCCTTACTTTTATGCGTCTTAATTTGTCTTTTAATATAAGTAAAATATTAGATGATATAAATTGTTAGATAAATATATCTTTTAGATAATATAACTAAAATATTAGGCATATAGTCATTACAAAAAAAAAAAAGTATAAATGTCTTATAAATAAATTATATTTTTTAAAATTATAAAAATATTTATCTAATAATTTAATTATATCCCGAAACTAATGAAATAATCGAATTGGTTAAAACTGAATTTTTTTTTATGAGAAAAAAAAAAGAAATTAAAACCCGGGTTTTAAAATGCGAATTTCGCATAGTTCCATCTAATCATGCGAGAGGAATGCACAACGAGATATTTTAATATATTTTTCATATTTCAATTTGCGTGTACGTATCAATTTCTATTTATTATTTATTTATACCCAATGCCATCGAAGTTTGAGCCTGCATTTAAAATATTTTTTAAGGGGTTTGGAATTACTTTTATTTTTATTCCTAATTTTATTTTATTTAAATTATTGTACAAAATAAAATGTAAATTGTGAAAATCGGATCGAACAACGAACGAGATGAAGAAGATGTTCACGATTCGACCGGTCGAGCAGGATGATATAATGAATAATAATAATATTAAAAAAATAATAAAATTAACATAATAATATGACAATCTAACATTGATTTTACCAAATATTATAATTAATTTCAGCACTTTGATTGATTTTAACAAAATATAAATGCAATTTCAGGACATATAAAAATCAAATTCACCAAACATGAATATTAATTTCAACAATTAAACATAAACACATAATTTAAAGTCACAAAACTGAAAAGACAAACCTTGCGGTTCCAAGTTTTTGCACGAGGTGGTCCAGCCATCCTGTGGCTCCCGGTTCCCGCACAAGATGGCCAAATCAGCTAATATTTTATTAATTATTATTACATTGCATCGGGGGGAGGAATGCATATCTCAGTTCGATGTATAATAGTAATTTGTAGAGCTAACATTTTATGCCCAACATCTTCCTCTTTGTAGAAGAAATAAGATGAAAATTCAATAGAACTAAATGTAGCTATCAATGAGTGTGATATCAAAATAAAATTTCATGTTAATAAAATATTGTACAGCACAAGTAACATAAATTGAAGCATAATAATGAAGCTTCATTTATACTATAAAAGGTTTTAAGAAAATGAAATCACAAATCTTTATCATTGAGATAAAAAAAATTGTTTATATCAATTTACATAAAAAAACTCAATATCAAAACAACATAGTGAATCTAATAATTATCCCCTAAATTCGAGTGATCAAATGATAGATCTATAAATCCTCCTCCATTGAAATCCTCCATTTAGAATGCTTTCGCATCCTCACTTGGAAATATGTCATCTCCATCATCTATATTAGCTAAGTTATCTTCATTTGCAAACCATTAGTATGAAATAATAAGTTTATACTTTATTGCTTTTCTTGCTATGTACATACCATCGTAAATGTATCCAAGTAAAGACTTTTATCTGCATCAACAATTTTTAATAATATACTTAGAGGCCTTGCTAATTTATAAATGACATTCCAAAATCTTATATCTAAAATAATTGATATTGTCTCCTTTCCATTCATTGTTTTAAATAACCTTGAATCAGTATATGCCTTGCTAGTTATGAATGCATGTAAATCATGTTTGTGTTCACGCACACTTCTTAATGCGATGAATTTTGTAGCAAATCTAATCACTCATGGTCATACTATTTATGTCCAACCTGTTCTTTTTCTTTACCATGCTAATATAAAAGCGTGATTATTAAAAAAATTACAATCTTAGAACATTTTCGTGCAAGTTCCATAATGTAAGGCATGCTCCCAATTTCTTTCAAAATTAGATTTATATATGTAATGTGCAGCACGAGGTTAATATATATTTTCAAATTTTTGAAGTAATAACTCACCAGTTTTCTTATAATTTTTATTATTATCTGTCACAAAATTAATAATATTTTTTGAACCAACTCATTCTACAACATCAGTGAACAATGAACATAATAATGTGGCATGTTTGACGACATGATATGTATTTATTGATCTTAGAAGTGAAACTCCACCTGGACAATATATAAGAAAATGTATCAATATACTAATTCTTGTATCTGTCCAACCATCAGTCATCAATGTACAATCAGTTTCTTTTCAAATTTTTATAAGATTCAATTTATAACTTGTATTCCTCTTTACAATCTCGTAACAAATTCACTCTCAATCTGTATTAAGAAGATAATTTGTTACAAATTCTTATTGCATCAACAGCCCTTTGTGCGAAAGATGAATTGTTAGCATTGAAGGGAATGCAACTATCATAAAGCCACATAGCTATTGTTAAATCATCTCAGTATACTGCATCTTTAGATACCATTGCACTTTTTAGGGATGGTTGAGATCCTGATTTTATTATAGGTGCAATAAAGTTATCTATTTTATTAATTTTCTTTTTTTCTTTCTCAATCTCTTTATCATGTGCATCAGAACTTTGTGATTTTGCAAATGAAGATGAACCTATCTCTTCCTCTATTGGTTATTTACAAACAAATCAACACAATGTGATAAATTCTCTTGTGCTTATTACTTTCTCTTTGTTATCTCATTCAAATTATGTTGCCATTAATGGCAAATCTCATGTATCACTTTCTTACAAGAGTCAATGTTACATTTAATTCCTATCAGGTGTTGCTTCATCCTATTAATATCTCCATCATTATAAGTAGTTCTACAATGTAGACATTTGTATTTCTTCCTACAATCAACAGCTTTAAACTCAGCAAAATGATTCTTGCAATATCTACCTTCTTTCGTACACTGTGAGTTAATGCATGGCGCAAGTTGACTGTTTTGTTGAGCCACTCTAAATATTGAGTTTAAGATGCAAGTAGAGAGAATTAAAATAAAGTATCTACATCATAGTTGGTCACAAAGAAAGGTTGATAAGAAGCATTAAATGAGTTTTCCAAAATATTTGATAACTACTCTAGATTTAGAAAAAACAGCATGACCTTTTGGAGTAGCAAGATGCTTTATAACATTATAAATTTATAACAATAACAGTGCAACAAATGTTTATAATAGAACTGCTATAACAATAACAGTCATCAACATTTTATTTTCTTTAGATTGTTTCTATCCATTAGGCTCCTTCACAAACAACAAAATCTGTCTAGAAATATCATATTGCTTAATTCTAATTTCAATTCATAATGATTTTGAATCCCCACAAATCAAAGCTCTGATCAGAGTGTTCTGGGCCAATTTTTTTGCCAAGAAAAAAACCTTTTGAAAACTTAACTCTATAAGTTGAAGTTTTTTATCAGTATAAACTTAACTCTATAAGTTGAAGTTTTTTATCAAGGCACTCCCTATTAAATTTGACTAAATTCGTTGGATCAAATTTGACTTCATTTAATTTAATTTTTTTTTTGTCGCTGTGTGCATAAAATTCCATTAATTGCTTTTGAAAGGTAATCTAATGTGTTGACTTTGGTGATCTGTTTACTGCCTTTGATGTTGGACTATTCCTATTCATTTTTTATGGAAGAAAGTAATGATTTTTCGTTAGGACTCTAATTTAGGCCTGGCTATGTAGGTTTTAGTTCATTTGCAATGCTTTGCCATAACGATTGAGTGTAATCACCTAAGTTATATTTGTTAACACAACACGACAAAGCTATTTATTTACTCCTCTCTTTTCTTTCACACGTGTAATCATCTTATTGGGCTGCTGGCTTTACCTATGCTAAGAGCCTATATATATTAGACATGTACTGATGTAACTGATTATCTTAATAATAATTCCTTTCTTCCTCTTTCTGCGTTCATCGTCTCTGGGTTTCAACCGTTCGCTCCGCCCTTGTTCAAAGGCTTTCATGGTATCAGAGCAGGACACTGCTTGATCCGTTCCTCCTCTGTTCTTTTTCGGTTGCCATGGCAACCTCCTCTACTTCCGCCGCCAACGAAACTCGTCATGGCTCCGAAAATCACTCCGAATCTCAGACTCATCAACAACTCAAGTTCTTGATGAATCATATCAAAGGCATCTCTCTTACCCTCAATGCCGATAACTTTCCCATATGGAGATCCCAAATCTTCAAGCTCTTTAAAGCAAATGGATTTGAAGGCTTTCTTGATGGAAGTTGCCCATGTCCCGACCCCTCCAATCCCATTTCCGTCACTGCAATGTCGTTCCAATCTTGGAATCACATCGATCAAAATCTGGCCACTGCGCTTTACTCGGTCATCTCTCCGAGCATTCTCCCCTACGTCCTCTCACTCGATCACTGTACGGAAATCTGGGACACCATTGCTCGTCGTCTTCAATCCAACACCCGCTCCCGCACCATTCAGCTGCGAAATGAGCTCCACCACATCTCCATGAAAAATCAAAGCATGCCTCAATATCTTCTTGCGGTTAAATCCATTGTTGATGCCATCGCTGCCACCGGGTCTCCGTTAGACCCCGAGGAAGTCATATTCTATACTCTTAATGGCCTCCCGATTCAATACCAATCTTTCAAAACGGCTATCCGTACAAACCTCCAACCCCTCAGTCTGGACGATCTGTATACCTTACTTTGCAGCGAAGAACTTAATCTGGCTCAAGAAACCACCACCACACTTCAAAATCTCCATCTAAATGACCCTACTACAGCTCTGACGGCTTACCGTGGCCGAGGTCGATCAAGAACCCAATCAGGCAGAGCAAGATCGTCAAATCGAGGTCGCATTCGCTCGGACAAACCGCCTTCCAGCAGCATTACGTGCCAGATCTGTGCAAAACCCGGGCACTCGGCGATCAAATGCTGGTATCGCAACGATCCTTCCTACACCGAAGAACCAACCAAAACCGCTCTGTTTACATTCAAGTATTTTAAAATCAAATAGATGATCAGTATACTTAATCCAAATTATTTATCCATTTAGAAAAAAAAAAGTCTAAAGCAAAGTTTAACGCACCAGTTCAAAACTTAAAATTACGGTGATGATGACAGAGTTCTGCGAACCTAGGAGGGGAATACATTCAATCCAAGAAAAAGAAAAAATAAGTCGATTGAAGCAGAATCGACGACATAAAAATAAGCATAATAAATTTTTACAAACAGTGACAACTGAGACGGGGTAGAGCAATACACGAACGAAGAGAATGTAACAGAAATGGAGTTATGCAAACCTTCAATTTTCTTGACCAAGTAGTTCTCCGTCTACGTGAAGAGACAACTTAAGCTAAATATAGTACAATATCTAGTTATATATAAAATAATACAAAACACATCAAGTCATTGTATGAAAATTTAATTACATCCATAAAATATAAGAAGTGGTACTGTTAATTGCAATCAAATATCCAATTACTTGTGAGGTCTAGTTGATCAAATGCTTTTGGAGGAGATTTAGATCATTTTCTCTCTCTTATTTCTTGCTTAAATTATTCGCCGATAACTAAGCTTGTAGGGTAATTGGAATGTTCCTAAGTTTATACAGTTGCTTCATTTTTAAGAGTAAACCTCGACATGATCAATATTTATTTTTTGAAATTTTATTGTGATTAAGATAATGATATATCTAGAATCTTGATGTTTTATACTAATAATGGTACTGATGGTCATGCGTTTTTGTTGCGTAGCTAACCACTTCAAATTATCTAAAACATAACTATTAAAAATTAAAGATGAGAAGAAATATCCAATCAAAATCCTTTATTCTTCAACTATATTAACTAAAAAAGTTGAATATTAGTTATTGTTAAAGCTATTAAGGATATAATTTACTCTCAAAATTTTTGTAAGAGATAGACAAGTCATAAGAAAAGATGGTACTGTCTTTTATAAGAACCAAATTGCCATTCATTTGACAAAGAAGGTCATACTCCACTCTTGGATAAAATATACCAACTCAAGTCTAACTATAATAATTAGTTGATTGAAGCTAATGCCCTCTTGTTCATTAAGATGTATATATGAAACCTCAGTGATATGCTCACAAGATTTATGTCGATTTTACAAAATCTTATTCAATCTCCGTGAATGATTTTTTTGAGGTGTCTTATGGAGATGTACTTGAATACTGAACACTACGGAGATATTAAAAAATTATATCTTAAGTGGGAGGTTACTAAAATTATGAAGGTTTTATTCTATCTAATATATTACATTATATGATTTAGATCCCCTGTTTAGTGCAAATATTATATTTATATTTTTAAATATATGATTAAAGCTTTTTATTTGCTATGCTTTTTTATCCACTTCAAGAGATTTTGTAAATTTTTAGTTGTCTTCAAATAAATGTCTTGTTACCACTATAAATAGAGACATATAATGAGGGGTTTGACATCTCAAAATAAATAAATAAATAGAAATAAATTGAAGGAAGAGGAAGAAGGGGGGATGATTTGCCATTCAATAAAGAAATGGAGTTTTTAGAAGCTTGAAGAGGAACTTATTTAGCTTCTTCAAGGGGGAATAGGTGTGGGCATTTTCTATTCTAGCAAAATGAGAAGCTCCCAATCATGCAAGGGAGAAGCTCACGTTTAATGATGTGAAAAGAGTAGCTACAATAATACTTTGACTTTTTCTTCATATCCAACAATCATTTCTATAACAAGCGATTATATTTGCACTCAATCATTAATATGAGTAATGTTTAGGGGTTTTTTTTCTCTTCTTATTTTCAACATTTTTTGACATACTTTCTCTATAAATCTCATTTGAAGTTTAATGGGTAATTCAAATTTTACATGATTATAAATATAGGTGCCAACCCTCTATGCATCTCATTTGAAACGGGCATAATAGAATTGTGAAAGGTCTAATTTTATATATGAAATAGAAAAAAGATTTTCTTTCATAGAATTTGGACAACTGATTCATTGAAGCTGGACAAAATAGTTAAAATATTTGTTTTTCTAATGAAAAGAAAGATTTCAAATGATCCACCCTAAGCTCTTCATGGTTCCACCCTTGAATTGTTTTTTTTAATTGGTTAAAATAAAATTTGTTCATCTACAATAATTTATGATATTTTTTCTTGAATTTATGACTTTTTGACTTTTTTTTTTCAAATAAATTGATAAATATAACACAATGCATGTGCACATAAAAAGGAAAAAAATAGACAAACTATTTAACTCGAATCAATTGTTAACAATTTTAATAATTATTAAATTTATATTGATATGAATATAATAAATATTATAATTGATTAACAATATAATTTTATAATTTTAAAATAAATGTAATTACCATAAAATTGATATAAAAAAAATTATTTTAAAAAAATATTGACTTGAATATTTTGATTATTTTCTCTAAAGAAATCAATATTCAACATAATAAAACTAATGCATGGCGCAATTAATGAACACTCCATTGTTAATTTGTTATTCAGAATTCATAATCACATGCTGTTAATTAATTCTTATTAATTCTCTTCCGGTAAACGTAAAGGAAGAAAGAAATCCAATCAATTGTGCAATTAATATCCCTATTAAACTTTACCTGTTATGGTGATGAAAGGTAAATCTGTAAAAAGAATAGGGCTCCTACGAGCTAAAGACTAGAAGAGTTAATAGAGGAGTAATTATGGGAAAGGCAAGAGAGATGGAGTATTTAGCATTTAAGCATTTTTTTTAATTGTTTTGTACGAAAGCAATTTCAGTTTGCTTTACCTGCTTTTTTTTTCCGATTAAAAAAAAAATCCCTTTGGGCATATACAGATAAAAAGGGTTATGCGAAATTAAGAAAAATCGGAAGGAGGAGGGAATATTGCGGCGATTTTCATTTTAACGCCTATCGAAGCCTTCAGCTTCGTGAGCTCCGCTACGGTCTATTTTCTGCCATTTTTTTGATTCTTTTTTCTTTTTTATCGATTTTTTCGGTTTTATTTTTTGGGTCTTTGTTTTCGTGGAGTTTTCGCAGATTTTATGAAATTTACAGCAAAATTCTGGATAAAAGGAGAAATTTTGCTGTGTTTTGTCAGATTTTTCTTTGGTTTTTTGGCGGATCTTGGAACTAGTTTGTGTATTTTTCAAGGTTTTGCCTCACTTTTTTTTATCAGTATATCTTTTAAGTGTTTCAAATTTTCGGTTTTGTAATCTTTCAACTTTTCGTAAAATTTTTCCCTTTTACTGTAAATTATTATCTGCTGCTATTCGAGCTGCTGGTTGATACTTTTGCTTTTCTTGTAAACTTCTTTTAGGGTTTAGGGTTTCGGTGATTTTAGCTCCTTCCAGTCCAAAATATTTCACTCTTCTGTTCTTCTGATCCTGTTAATCTTTCTTGAAACAGAGTGTAAGTCCGATCACTCACTGCAAAAGCTCCCAAAATTTCCCTTTTCTCTTTCCGAAGTAAAAAAGTTTCTGATTTTTTATTTGAAGCAGTGGCTAACTTGGTTCTCCTGGAGTTCTAGCTTTATCTGAGCTCAGACTACTGTTGATGTGATTCAAATACTTGTCATTACAGCCATGGAAGTTAGGTCCGAGCAATCTTTCAGTATTGGGATGCAGAATTTCCCAGTGGCAACGAAGCCCTCGATTTCGGGCATGCGACTCACAATGACTCACGATGGCACTGCTGTTTATAAGCCAATTACTACCACCACTAACGCTACGCCCGCCCCGACGATCTCTTCTGTTTCAGCTCCCCCTTTTCCGGGAGGAAGCTCCCCGGTCTGCCTTGGAAGTGATGGGTCCTCGGCGGCACCTGTTGGGGCCATCCATGGACTAAATATGGCCTCTGGTGAGCTGGTGAAGAAGAAGCGAGGGCGACCTAGAAAGTATGCCCCTGATGGCAGCATGGCCCTTGCTCTCACTCCAATTTCCCCTACTTCGGCAACTCCTTCAGGCATCGGAGGCTTTTCTCCTCTTTCGATGGGGCATGGAAGCACCGATCTTTCTGTTCCAGGTGATCCCATGAAGAAAGCAAAGGGAAGGCCTCCAGGCTCTGGGAAGAAGCAGCAGTTGCTTGCACTTGGTAATTTAGTTGTTATAGTTCTTTTATTCTTGATGTGGTGAGTTTCTTAGTTTCTTCTTTATTATTATGTGGTTTTTAGTGATGTAGGGGGAAAAGATGGGTGGGAAGGGGTTGGTTAATTTTTGAGGGGAAGTTGTTGTCAAGAATTGCTCAGTCAAAGTGAAAAAGAGATGTTGTTTTGGGTGGATGTGATGTGCAGGGAAGAATATAAATGAAATTACATTTGTGCCCATTGTCTTGTTGTAGATCTTATCTGGGGCATATGTTGAGTCAGTAAAAAAAAAAATTTATAGTAATTGCGTCAATAAATGACTGGTTATCAATTTTTTTTTTAAAATTGCAAGTCTTATCCTTTCTAGATCTTATGATGTATGGTTTTATTAATTAAATGGGATGGTTATTAAAATTTCACTATATAAATATATATGTGAGGTTAGCATTGTCTTATATGCTGGCTTCTTTAATTTTAGTTTTGTTAAAAATAACGGTACTGTTTGGATAAAGCTTGGGTTTTAGCTGTTAAGTGTTGTTTCTATTATCTGTAATTATGTTCGGTTTTAGAGGCTCTAGAAAATTTTATATTTTTTTTGTAATTAAATTGAAAACGATTTATAAATATTTTATGCTTTTGCCTGCAAATTGGTTTTGTTGTCAGCACATAACAAGTTTTTATGTGATTTGTATTTGTTATGTAATTTATAATCTTGTATTTTATTTTTTGGAAATGACTCTTACAAAGAAATTTTCTTGCAGGATCGGCAGGAACTGGATTTACTCCACATGTTATTGCTGTTAAGGCTGGAGAGGTATTGTTTTAGGCTTCAATTTGGCGTTGAGTGCTGAGATTGTGAAACATTCAGTTTAGCTTCACTTTGAGCTATTGGGCTATGTTATTCTCCCCAATTGGCAGAGTTTGCATTTTGTATGGGGAACATTTGTTTTTCATATGTCAAGTTGATTGTCTTCATGCAAAAAAAATTATTTCTAATTTCAAGTTGAGTACATCTAGAAATGGGTTTCCTTTTAACATTTTCTTGGAAATCTTGAGTAGGAAGAATGACTCTTCTTGGATTCAGATGCACGGTAGGAAGAGAGAGATGGAGAACATATTTCAGGAGGAAAACATTTTAAAGCTTTATTCAGTTTTTCCCATCTAATACATCACATATAACCTCTATATATAGATTTTACATTGATGTGATGTCTCGTAGAATAACACTAGCCTAAAATTGGACCATCTCCAACAATCCCCATCTTGGTCCAAATTTTACAATAAAAAAAAAATCCTTCATGTGGCACCTTCGGCTTCGGCCCTCTCAAGCACCTGGCTCGGCCTTACACTTCAATCCATAAACCCTTAAACAACAACTCCTCTTGCACACGATTGTGAGTCCCGCAAGCAAGCTTGAAGCCATCCCCGACTTCGCGCACGCAGTGTGATCCCGCACCTTAGGCCCGTCAACCTACGTCCCCGCATTCGTCCGCCCACCCGTGGGTGTTCTACAACCCGCACGCCGATCTGATTGCGCGTCCCGCACGACCCTACTTTTCTTTCTTTCTTTGGACAAGAACCTTCCTCCACCTCCACCTAGCTTTGATACCAATTTGTTGGAAATCTTGTGGAGGAAGAATGGCTCTTCTTGGATTGAGAGGTAGGGAAGGAAGATATAACCTTTACATATAGATTTTACATTGGTGTGATTCGCAAAATAACACTAGCCTAAAACTGGACCAATCCTAACACATTTGAATATTTTGTGTAGCTCACTGATGCATGGGTGTTTTATGATAATTTTGGTTGCATGCTAAATAAAGTTTATTCATAAATAAGTTTTAAACTTTTTCCTACTCTTATGGTCGATTTAAGTTTCAGATGGGACACCAATGTGGCACTTACTGTTTTTGTGTTACTGTTGACATATTAAATGTTTTGTAGGAATCTTGTTTTTTTCTTTGATTTCATTTACCCTTATTTGATAAATCATCCGTTGCTTTCTCTATCATGTTTAAACTTTTGAAATTTTCATTTATGGTATCTGTTTTTATTTGGAATCAAATTCCTTACTAAATCAATTAAAATTTTGGGATTTCCTATAATACTCAAATACAAATTTTTTATCATCCTTGTTGCCCTGTTAGAATGTGTAAAGTTTGATGATATGCCCCTCTCATTCTCTCTCTCTCTCTCTCTCTCCCTATATATATATATATATATGTGTGTGTGTGTATTCTTCTTGTTAGAGTTAATAGAATTATTATATTGATATTTTGTTATATGCTTAATATTTATTAGTATGTAAGTATGTTATAACATTATTATTGAGATTATTCTTTTTTTGTTGTATTTCCTTTATTGAGCTCTTATATTTCCTTAAAATAGTCATATTTCTTAAAATAGGCATATTTCTACTGGCAGTCGAATTATTCAAATAAAGATCTAATCTTTTATATTTTTTGTAATGGCATTCAAGCATATTCTAAATCTGTCTTTCTTTTATCTGAAAGATATGTGAGGATCGCATGAAAGATCTCGTGACGATCCCATAAGCATCGTCTTTCCTCTGCTTAATAAACAATTATTATTCCTCTTCTCTATGTTTCAAATAGCCCTTGGAGATTCGGTGAAGATCTTGTGAGAATCTTGCTCACATGCTGAATTTGACCCCATCGCGCTCACTCCCTTCTCAACTCCAGTGATGTTTAGCTCATTATCTCTTTCGCACTAGCGGCTATACGAGACCTATTTTTCCTTTGATTGAAGTTTTGGAACTCAATGATTTTGAATTTGCTTCTCATCGAGGGGGTTCAATTGACGATCAACCATAGTCCCTCTTTTGCTTTCTAAATCCTTCTCCATTGCCTTCTTCGACAAGAAGAATGTCACCCCCCCCTTTGGTTCCAAACTTTCTATGATTTAGCACCAACTCCGTGGCGTCATCTTCATCCTTGACGGTTGTTCCTTCTTCGTTAGCCAATTCGACGCGCTCCTTGTATATAATCGCATGCAGCGGTGGGGCATCTTCAGCGACTACTTCCACAATCTCACCTCTCGCTTCCAGTTCACCGCCATAATCCTTGACCACACCAATCTCAATGACTCATTCACCTTTTTATGTCTCTTCAGCATCTGTTTCTGTGACTTTCCTTGGCAATTGTGAGGTCAAAGCCCACTCAGGTAAACCCTTACTCATCTGATGTAGAACGGGTAGGAGGAGATGCTCGGGAGAGGGTCTCCTCTCCAAAATCTAAGGGAATTTGATTTCTTTGCCCAAAATCTGAGATTCTTCTCAGGTTTTCTCTTGGTTTGATAGAGGTTGCAAGCTCCAAAATTTGAGGACAAATTCAGCTTTTGTTTCGTCCCAAAAACTGCAACAATTCCTTTACAGGAAGTCTGAAATATCTCAGATTTTCCTCTCAGAAATCTGAGAGGAAATCTTGCTCTTGGTGTGGGGAAGAAAGAACTAGCAGGAGCAAAAAGTTATGGCAGCAGACTGGGAGTGCAGGAGAAATAGGAATTTGGAGAAGGAAAACCCAGTAAAATTACTAGGGAGGGAGGCGGGCAAGTGTGACCAGATTTTGGATGGTTGTTTCCCGCTTGAAGGGGGGCTGAATTTTGGGCCTAGAAAATTGAGATGGGCCGTGGAAATGAAACCTGAAGTTGAATGCAGATAAGGGGAGACGGTTAGCTGGGGGGAAATACCAGGGAGAGGAGGTGACGGGATGGATAGGGGTGGCGGGAGGAGTTAGGGAGGGATTTGAAAATTCCTTAATTAATTCCTTAGATGAGGGAATTAATTGAGGAGTTACGGGAGGGAGAGGGAGCTCGGGTGGGAGGAAAAGTGGGAAGAAAATTGATTTCCAATTTCAGTTTTGAAATCTGAAATAAAACTTGAAAAAAATAATTGAAAACACGTAATGAGGGGAAAGGTATTTAGGTGGCATTTAAGAGGTGGTGATGTGACAATTAAATAGAAAACAATAAGGAGAAGGCTGGCCAAGCATAGAGAGGAAGAAAATGTTTAACCTAAGTAGGTGGGGACCACTTTGGCTAACCAATTTGAATTCAAATTCAAATTGAAATCTAATTAATTAGGAGACCTCAAATTAAGGAGCTAAATTAGGAAAGTATCAAAGCCTCATGAGAGCTTTGGATTTCAAATTCAAAACTCCAAGATGGGGCCGGCGGGTGGAGCGGTGGGGGAGGGTGGGATCGGGTGAAGGTGGCCGGCGGCTATGGGGAAATTTTGTGGAGCTTGGTATGGAGGTTTGGCCGAGGGGTTGAGAAGGGAGGAGGAAGAAAATGAAAACAACGACGGGGAGAGAGAAGAATGAAGAAATCAAAACAAAGATAAAACGAAAGATAGAAAATCAAAACCGCAAACCTTGGACTCTTCCGAAGGCTGACGGGTGATGCGTTGCCCTTTTTCAAGGGACTTCAACTCACGAGCCCGGACCCATCCTGTGGCTGGTGACAACTTTGATTCATTCCCATAGGAATCTCACTCTCATTCTCTCCCAATAACAAAGTGTGGAACACAAAATTTTCATATCAAACTAACCATTCTCATTACAATAGCTAAAGGCCCTATATATAGGCCACAACATGAGAAAATAAAAAATTACAAAATTGCCCCTTGGGCCACAACACTCAAATAAATTAACCTAGGGGTAAAACATGAAATAACATAAAATAGAAACTAAAATGCAGAAAATAATTCACAAATGACAACTTAAATTAGAGCCATTGATTTACGACGCCTCCTGTGATAGATGCGCCAGATCTTCGTGTCGATGTCCGCATCATCATCTCAGTTCCAAATCTATTACAGTCGTTGCTCCTCCACACTTTGGTGAAAGGCTCTATCTCATTATCTCATCACATGGCATTGTTCAATGTTCAATAGCTTAGATTAACAATTCCGGAAAGCTGTTAAACAACTCTTTGTTCATATGATATTATCTAATATGCTAATATTTATTTGGATTCCATAGTATTTTTTAATATAATATAACCTTCTCTTTTATTTTATTTATTTTTTATTTGAGCTCATCTCTTAACATTAAATAGGCATGTTTGTACCAGTGGTAGTTTTTTATGTTTTCTATCGCTTCCTGGCTGCTATCATCTATTCCTATATTATTGTTTTATTCTTAAGTATAATGTTTAATTTATATGCTATTTGATGATTTTAAATCATCCTTTGAAATAGCACTCTTGCATTGTTGGTAGCATCACATATGCATTAATTAATATTTTTTTGGATATCATCATATTTAGTGTTATCCCAAATATTTGGGTTATTTTTTTGATAATATCCATTAAGATATTCCCATGTAAAGTTTGTAGATTATCAGTGTTATTAATAGCCAGAGTTATTGTTTGTTTATGCGTTATAATTATTATTGTGATTTGTGTTCTTAAAAGATGAGAATCTTCTTTTGCTTGTCTTTTATATTTCTTTTACAAATTTCATTTTTCTATCTTTATTAGAATTGACTAAGATACCATCTTCTTCTCTTGTTCCCCTTGCCATGTTAGTATTGTTTATGCGTCCATAATAAGCAACTTTTGATATTGTATGGATTATCCTCATGCATGGTTTGGTGTCACAAGTTGCTTAGCTTATGACCTTTGAAGTAAAAACATATTGGAAGATTTATTTGTGCCTTTGATTTTTTTTTTAAAATTTACAATATTGACATGTAAGAATTTAAGGTTAGCTAACAAATTCATATATATTTGTGAGTTATATAACCAAATTATATATTATTGGGAAAGAAGGTTGGTAGTTTTGTGATGCTTTTGAAGATTTGGCTGATATTAGTGCAAATAGAAGTACGGGCATGTTAGTTCTAGAAAATGTTATAAAAGTTTTTATAGTCGAAACTTTAGTTTCTTCTAATTCCAAATTCAAGTTAGGCTTCGTTCGAGACGGCTTTTTTACTGCTTCTTAAAACAGCTTTCTAATACAAAAATTTAAAATCTTATACTAAAAAATTGCTTTAAGAAGCAGTAAGAAAGCCGTACAAACGAAGCCTTAGACACTCACACCACATTTCTTCAAATTAATTTACCAATCATGTTGTTTATTGTTCGTTTGTTAGTTGGAAGAAGTTTTCTAATGTTAAATTTCAATTATTTGTTTTTGTGATGGATAAACTTCATGAACTCTTTAATGCACTTACTAAATTGGAAATATATCTTGATAACATTGAGACAACTACAAGTTGTGATTCTGTACTTTTGTTCTCAGGATGTGTCCGCAAAGATCATGTCATTTTCTCAGCATGGACCACGTGCTATTTGCATTCTTTCAGCAAATGGGGCAATCTCTAATGTGACTCTTAGACAAGCTGCAACTTCCGGTGGAACAGTAACTTATGAGGTGAAAAGGAAAACTTTATATGTTTGTTGATTCTCTTATTAGATCTTTTTTATTCAAACAAGTAAATCGTTCGAAGTTCATGGCAAAAATCCCTTCAACTTCTAGAGCTTACATGTCCACTTCATCCTCTCTATTTATATTTATGGTAACAGAACCATATTTTCTTGATTATACTGTGTATACTTCATTGTGAATTCCTTTACCCTTTGTATTTAGGGTCGTTTTGAAATATTATCACTCTCTGGCTCATTTCTGCTATCGGAGAGCGGCGGCCAACGCAGTCGAACTGGTGGTCTGAGTGTTTCTTTGGCTGGTCCTGATGGTAGAGTTCTTGGTGGCGGAGTTGCCGGACTTCTGACAGCAGCATCTCCTGTTCAGGTCAGTATATATTTTTGGCCATTTTTGGTTTCCATATGTTGGTCACCACTACCATACAGTACTGTTTTGTAGTATAATTCTGAGGAACCATTAGCCAGTTTCTGTATTTGAGAACTTGCAGAATATCTGAAGATTTTGGACGCATTTCAGGTTGTAGTGGCAAGTTTTATCGCTGAAGGAAAGAAAGAACGAAAGAATGTTAATCTGTTAGACGGTGCATCTGCCATGGAAAAGCTAGCTCCTGGTGGCGGCATTCCTGGCAGTGGTGGCGTGATAACCGGCGGTAGCAGTCCACCATCTCGAGGAACTCCTAGCGAGTCATCTGGAGGGCCTGCAAGCCCGCTCAACCAAAGCACAGGCACCTGCAACAACAGCAACCAGCAGAGCTTCTCGAGCTTCTTATGGAAATGAAAGATGGCCGCCTCTACTGTTATCTTAACACTTTTAACATTCTCCATTTGTAGGTTTCTTACTTGTTTGCTGTGTTGTGTGCAACTTACTAGAGAGATAGAGAGAGCATTCTGTAGTGGTGTTGTAGTAGTCTTGATTTTAATATGAGGATTTGTCTCTTAGTTTAAATATGTATTGCTTAATTGTGTTGTACTACTCGATCTCAAATCCTAATTTGAGTTAGTTTCAATTAATTATGGCTTTTAAATCAATTTTGCTGCCTAATTTTGTGTCATTTGGTGGCAGTTTCTGCATGAATACTAGGAAACATGGCCACATGTTTGTTGTTTGATTATAGAGTGGCACAGGTAGAGGGAATGTATGTGATTTACTGCCTTCTGTTACAATAATATTTTATTGAAATGTAAATTATGATAGGATTTTATACTGAAATGCCCAACGTCAAGTTAATTTATTGAAAACATTTGTTCTTTGCAAGTTTCGTGCACTGTTGCTGGCTTTGCTGCTGCGGCGGAGGAATCATCCTATAAGCTGGGCGTTGGAAGTACTAAGGCTTGTTTGGGAGGGAAAGCTATTTAAGTAGTAAGAAAGTTGTCTTAAATGAAGTCTAAGGTTTCGTTTGGAATGACTTTTTGGTTGATTCTTAAAGCAATTATGTATTACAATTTTTTATTTATACTAAAAAATTGTTTTAAAAAATAATTAAAAAATCCCCGAGCTTAAGATTTTGTTTGGAATTTTGGATATCTTTATTATTATTTTTTTAAAATAAATTTTTAATATAATTATTTTTAGTTTATGAAATTTTTGTATTAAAAAGTTATTTTAAAAGTAATAAAAATCATCTAGATGAAGTCTAAGGTTTTGTTTTAGATAATTTTTTTATTGTTTGCTTTTCAAATTGTAATTACAATTTATTTTATTATTATATTTATTGCCTTCAGTAAGTTTTTTAATAAAGAATATATTATTTACAGCTTTTAGAAAGTTATTTCTTCTATGGTAATTTTAATAAATTTTTATATTATGAAGTTATTTATTTTACAGCAGATTTTTAAAAAAGATGTTTTTTCTGTAGTATTTTTACAACCACCTTAAAAAAAAGGTTGTAGTTATCCTAAACTAATCCAAAAAGTTTCGTTTGGAATAATTTTTTTATTGCTTTGCATTTTAGATTGTAATTATAATTTTTATTTGACTACTATTTTTTTTGCTGGTTTCATATAAAGTTTGTATTAAGAAACTATTTTTTGTAATAGCTTAAATTTTTATTTTATTTTTAGTAATTTTACAAAGCATTGGGAAAATCATACCAACTGAAGCCTATATCATTTTAAATAGAAATTAGCATTGATAGAAAATTATTATTATACTATGATACTCGATGCGTCCTCGAAAAATTATCTTGATCGGGCACAAATCTCAAGGCAAAATCAAGTTGGAAACTTCCGAAATTAAAATTGGGATCATCCGAACTTCGATTTCAACAAACTTACACTTAAACTGAACGTCTCGGAAATACGAACCCAACAACACCAAATTCTACTCAATCCGTGCCCTAATGAGTCGAATTCAAGGACCTGAAGCGTTGTTGGAAGGTTCAAACCACAATTTTGATTATCAAACAATTTCCAAACATTACGTGCCTATAGTCGAATCGAGTGGCTCGACGAGACAAATCCAACGAGCCCAAGATCACTGAATTCTGATATCACTAAGACATTCAAATGTCTATCAAACAATCCATGATCAAGAGATTCAACATTAGCCGTCCATCCAGCCACTCCCAATTTACCCTTGATCTTTCACCTATTTACGGGTCATGCCACTCCAGAAATTTATAAATAGACCCCTCATTTCTCTTGAAAAGGGGCTCCAAGCAAGAGAGCAAGAGAGAGATCAGAGATCGCTCTTGCCTTCTCGCTCCTCCTCGACTACCACCAGAGTTCCGCCGGACCACCGCCTGACGTCATTTTTCCGCCGAACCACAACTTGAGGCCCTCACCTCTGCCGGACCACCACTTGAGTCCCTCACCTCTGTCGGGCCACCACTTGAGGCCCTCACCTCCGTCAGACCACCACCTGAGGTACGAACTTCCACTGGACCACCACCTAAGGCCCAGACTTCCGCCAGACCACTACCTAAGGTCTGAACTTCCGCTGGACCACCACCTGAGGCCCGGACTTTCGCCGGACCACCAACTAACTCCCATACTTCTGTCGGTCCACCATGTGAGGCCTGAACTTCTGTCAAGCCACCACCTGATGCCCATAATTCTACCAGAGTACTGCCCTACTATAATAATCTTTTGGACCACTGTCTACTTTCGACTATGGTTCTTCTGACATCCGTCACCTACTACGGTCCTTTCGACCTAAATCGCCAGACAATGGTCTTTTTGACATCGGTCTCCTGCATATTACGGTCCTTCCGACCTTCATCACCGGACAACGATCTTTCTAACCCCGGTCTCCTGCCTACTACGGTCTTTCCGACCTCTATCCTATCAACTATGGTCATGCCGACCAAACAAGCATGTCTATGTTGATTATTGTAACTCCCATCATGTAATGCGCTTTATATGATGTGCATTTGTGACACCAAGCCAAAGCCTTCTCCTTATGAAGGGCCTCATATCATCATATGTAATCAACTTTAAATATTAGTAGATTCATTCAAACTGTATCAGACCTAGTGGTTTTCCCCCTTTTCAAGAGTTTCCACGTAAAAACTCTGGTGTCTCTTATGAATGCTACACCCTCTCTCTTATTTGTGTGGGTGCTAGATCTTTGTACAACGCTAAGACATTAAAATATATATTTCTCTTCCGCCGTGAATATTCCAGGACGCAACAATACTATTTTACATTTGTTTACTTTTATAATCAACATAATATTTTAATATTTCTGTAAAATAGTCAATTTATATAAAAATTAAATAGTTGGATTAATCTTAATGAATGAAATTAGACTACTTATTCTCTTAGAAATTTCTGCAAAATTAGACACGAAATTTAAATTATAATAAAATAATAATATTTAATTTCCTTATTCAAATAATTTGCAACACAGTGGGGGCATGAGAGGGGTAGTATATAGGACAGATATATAATAATATCCACTTATTTGATATTTTTAATAATAAAATTTTAATTTATGCTTTCTGTAATAATAAAATTAGTTTATGTGCCATTCCTAAGAAAATTTTGTAGTTCTACTACTCATTTTAACATGAAACAAATTCTATAAAATAAATATAATTAATTTTATCATGCTGACTGTATATAGCTCATAATAGTTAATTAAAATAATTTCAATATATTTTTTTGAAAAATTTAAATCAGTTAAAATAAACTCACACGCATATCAATAATAATTCCATTCCCACTGTAAACTAACCATAATTTTAATGTTTACAAAATATAATCACTATAAATTATGCTTTTGTGATTAATTTTAACCTGACCAATTATTCTAACTTAACACTTAATTACTATATGAGTAAGTGTTTTTAGAAAGAGCTATAATAGTAGGCGCTATTATCGAAATATTGTCTGCTTTGAACTATCTAATGGTCTCACTATTTTCTCTAATTAGTATAACTTCCAAGGAGGTAACCCATCTTAGAATTGCTCCTGTATGGTCATGTTTTACTTTGAAGTTTCTTAATGAAATTCTAATCATCACATCAAAAAATGTCTTAATATTTAGGGTTTCATAAACCAAGCCATAAGCCAACCTTGACTAGTGGCTATTTCAAGAACTATTCTAATTATCCATAAAATATCCAAAATTTAAATTTCCATATTTATACTTTCGAACCCCCCAAGCTTCTGGTCCTTCCTCAATCAAAGTTATCTCTTTTACATCTCGATTGACAGTGAAAAGCTTCCATCCTACGTTACATTTGCTATAGATCGATGATATTTGTTGAGTTATTATGAATCTACATTCGTTAATGTCATAATCATCAATTCTCTTTGACATAAATGTCAATATTGTTCAGCATTAGTTCTGTAGTAAGTCAAATGCTAAGTACTTTCTTGATCTCCCCTTGGCCTTGAATGGCTGGCTTTCTTCTCCATATGGTCTTCACCTCTTAGAACTTGAAATTAACTAAGACTTCGTCTAAGAAGGCTTTTTGGCTGTTTTTTAAAACAATATTTTAGTAAAAAAATCTTAGTTGAAAAACTTTTTGTGCTAAAAAATTATTTTAATAGAAGCCTAATATATGTCAAGTCCAACTCTTAATGTTTGGCAACACATCTTCTGGCTTTGTCTTTTTTTTTTTTTTTTGGAAAATTGAGGGCTTAGCCCGTTCTATTATAAAACAAAAGGTGCACAAGTGTAATAAAATTGATCAAAAGAAGAGCTTTAAAAGAAAGAAGATCACAATATTTGAAACGGAACAAAAAGAACGAAATGGACAGGAAAACTGTCGGCCTGAACTCGGAGAAAAATAATAATCAGATTTTCAGATAAGACACTCCCTTGTTGTCCGAAGACTATCCAAAGGAAGCGACTCGCAGGCTTCATCATTGTCTAGACCTAAAAAAGTGTATGCCAAAAATGCTATCAAAATTGTCTACAAAAGGAGACTGTTTAGAAGGCACAAGCGATTCACACATAAGCAGCAAGAGGCCGAAACAATGTGAATAACACGAATAGCTCCCACAACCTGATAAAGCAGCAACAAGCAAAACCAACCAACCTTCATAAGAATTATCCAGCATATCTTAAGTTAAGCCAAGCCTTCACAAAATCCCCACCTTTCCAGTCTGATAACTTTAAATTTATAGCTCTAGCAATTTTTTTAGTAAGGGTGAACGCAAAGGTGGCAGTAGTGTCAAACCTCATGTTGTTTCGTTCTATCCACAGGTGATAAACAATAGCATTTACGGAGAGGAGAATCCCACATTTAATGTTTCGCGGTGCAGCTATACCACCAACGTGGTTAAAAGCTTGGGCAAATTATTAGGTCCGATCATCGGTTCTAATTTTTCGATCAGATTCTGTGCGCTTTTAGTGCACTTTTATTATGCTTTGGATGCATTTTTGAAAAAGATCAGCTAATACACAATTTTAATTGCATATTAGTTGCTCCTTTACTGCCCTTTTACATAAGCACAGCAAAAACATAACAAAATGATAGCAAATACTCAATGAGTAAGATATTTGTTATGCTTTTGCTACGCTTTTGCTATATTTTTGCAAATACTCCAAAAAAAACATCTAAAATGCAATGAAATTTATGTATTAGCTGCTCTTTTTCAATAAAATATTAAAGTATAGTAAAAGCGCACAGAATTTGAACGAAAAATTAGATCCGTTGATTGGACCTAATAATTTGCCAAAAGCTTGAGCTATATTTGGCCTCAGATAAAAGCTCTGAAATGAGGGTACGAGTATTTTCAATGCTGACCAACTCTCACCAGTCCTATCAACGTCGTTAGCTTTCAACACTCTTGAGGACTTGACTATTACCTCAGGAGATAGTCTGGTACCATTTGAATTCTTACATAATATTTTAATATTATATACTTATAATAAATATGATATTTATAATTTTTTAGCTTAGATTAGTGAATCCAGGAAAGGACATATCATAATTTTGATGTTTGACAAATTTATAACTAAGTTTGTTTAATTTTTATTGAGCTCGAGTTCATTTGCTAAACTCGTGCTAATTTACTAAACTCATTAGAAAATTTATAGGTTCTAGCTTCGCTCAATTGCTCGAGCTTGACTTCAGTGTTGATGTCTTCTTCTTAATTTTAAATTAAAAAAATTAGTTTTTTATTTTAATTTTTTGATTTTTAAATATACAATGATTTAAAAATATTATAATAGATTATATAATACTAATTTAATTTAATTTTTAAAATATTTTAATTTAATCGAACGACTAAGTGAGAGTTGAGTGAAGCTGAGCTCTAGCTCGAACTCTTTTAACAATTGTTATTTACTATTTGAATCTATAACTCATAGTATTATTTAGACTTTTAATTTGAAAAAAGAAAGAGAAGGTGGAGCAGCCATTTTCTCAACTAGTTCATCCGCACTGTAGGCTCAAAACAAATAGCTAAATATCACCACTCCCTCTGCTATTAATAGCAGAAAGCCAGTAGTTGTATTATATGTGTACAATGCACTGTAGCCAAGAGTTGTGAACTTTTCAATATATATATATATATATATATATATATATATATATATATATATATATATATATGAGGAAGCAATGTCCTTAAGCACTGTCCTTAGGCCAGTGAAAATTCTGGTCGATCTAGCATGCAACCCATACCAATTTATACGGGACAACACTTAAAGACTTTCACTACTTGCGAAGGGATTCGAACTAGGGACCTAAGCTTTCCACAGTCGGCTCTTCACCACCCAGACAAGCACCGGTGGGTGAACTTTTCAATATGAAAATGCTTTTTTTTTTCAAAGACTGCTACACCTGTTTAGCGACGGAGTCAATTTGATTTTTTAAAAAACTTTCCTCAACTTCTTTCATATGAGGTTGAGACTGGCATTTATAGTTAAAAAAATATTTTTAAAATGAAATATTAAAATAGGTCATTATTATTCATGAATAATTGATATATCATTTTTTTTTGTGCTGGGGTTGCGATTTAGGCCAATTAAGACAAACTCATACATGCATCACATAAATAAGACTCGAACTTAAAGCCTCTTAGTTGATAGTCAAAGCTCCAAACTAATAGGCCAAAACGAGTCAAGTTGATATACACAAATAGCCATAAATTATATTTAGGGCTGCAAACGAACCGAGCCGAGCCAAGCCGAGTATGTAAGTGTTCATGTTTGAGTTCGTTTATCATTAGCTTGTTCAAGTTTGGTTCGTGTTTGATTCGAGCTTTATTATTTGTGTTCATGTTTGATTCATTTAATTTAAGGGTGTTCATGCTTGGTTCATGTTCAGTTCATCGAGCTTTAAACAAGCAAGCTTAAAAGAGCTATGTTCGTGAACATATTTAACAAGCAATCTATTGAACAAACAAACATTAAATTTGTTCATGAACATCTTAAACAAACATTCTAGCAAACATGGACAAATATGAAATGTCTTTTGTTCAGAAAATTAAATTTTTAATAAAAGCAGTTTATGATTAATCTATATGAATATATTCTTAAATGAAGCTTACATGTTGCATTTTTCTCCATTCGAGCTTTTATGAAGCTTAATGTCGACAAGGGCAGTGAAAGCTACATTTGAGTCAGAAAAGGCAGGCAAAGAGAGAACATATAACTATATAAGCCAAATTAATTGTCTTGTTCAAAATGAAAGAAAATCGTGATCCTGACCCAATTAAAATCTTGACATTAGGCGGTGCTAGTCAGGGAATTCCCAAAGAGGCATCAACCATGCTTCAAAATTCACAAAAAATATACATTCAGTTGCACTTCACCTGGGAATCACATAACTTAAATTTTTTTTACCAAGGAGATATTCAACCTTAAATACTTGTAAATGCTTTAAAAGCTATATCAACTATACAAACATGGATTTTTTTTTTTTTTTAGTCCAACAGAGTCAAGCTCAAGATTAAAGATTCGTTTGGAACAATTTTCTTATTGTTTTATGTAGCATTTTTTTAGTTTAAAATTTCCTAAAAAGTCTTAAAATAGCTTCAATCCTTTTGTCTTTGTAACACCCAAAAATCACATTCTCAAATTCTCATTATGGTAATTCGCCGCCGAATAAAATAAACAAAATGCAATTCCAGATCAAGATTGGATTCCTCGGGCAACCACATTATTCTAAGAAAAGGGTTCTCTCAACTAGTCTAATTGAATGAGAAAATTGATAAAACATTCCCATAAATCCATAAAGTAGATCTAAAAGATCGATAATCAAACCATTAAGCGCACAATCAAATTAGTGTGATTTGAGGAAAGATCCCAAAAAGAAAGAGATGGAGAGATTTGAGTCAAGGCCAAGCTTTCGTTCTTTCCCCCATGGGCTCCCCCTCAATCTACCCCTCAACCTGTTATAAGGTATTTCTATAATAAGAAAAGATGAACTTCATGCTAGGTTTCTTCTACAACGAGAATGTAATAACACATATTTTTACACAATTAAACAATTTTTCAAGAGTCATTATGAGTTATATTTATAATATGTTATTGCTATAATATAAATATTATTGTGCTTTAATTATGATAATTTTCTATTAATTTTATGAATATTTTAGATATGTAAACAAGAAGTACTGTAGTTCTAATAAACTTTCACATGTTGGTACAATGGGGTTTTTTGGGACCATTAGATATATGTTGTACAAATCGATTTCACCTGAATTTTCTAGACATGTTGGATATTTAATGAATATGTTTTCATAATTTTTGGATCCCCCATGAGCCTTCCCTCAATCCGCTCCTCTTAAGTTCAGCTCAAAAAACAAGTTCAACTCAATACGCTCGTCAACCTGTTGTAAGGTATTTCAATAACGAGAAAAGATGAACATCATGCTAGCTTTCTTTTGCAATGAGAATATAATAACACATATTTTGACACAATCAAATAATTTTTCATTTGTCATTATAAATTTAATTTTGTAATTTGTCATTGCTATAATATAGATATCATTGTGCTTTAATTATGATAATTTTCTTCTAATTTTATGAGCAGATTATATATAAAAACAATAAGTATTGCAATTCTTTATTAAATTGACACGTGTAGTTAAAAGTGAGTTTTTTGAAACTGTTATATATTCATTTTGCAAACCAATTTCACTTGAGTTTTCTAGACATGTTGGGATATTTTATAAATATTTTTTTAATAATTTTTGGATCCCTTAATATGAAGATATAAAATAATTTATAAGAATTTTATGCTATAATATAAACAATTCATATAATTGCATTCATTTCCCCTTTCTCATTCATTTAACAAAGAAGTAAAAATGAAAAACTTAAGAAAAAGAGAAAAGAGAGAAGCTACGATTTGAAGGTCTTAAAATCTTTTGTCCCTTAGTCTAGTCGGAAAATGTACTTGTTTCAAGGCAAGCAACCATTATCCTACCACTGATTTTTAATGATTTTGTGTATTTTATGTTTTATGAATTTTAATTTGATCAAAACTTACAAAAGATCCAATATCATATTTAGCAAACTTCAATCATATAACTTTTTATATAAGATATATATAATTCTCTCGAGCATTTTGAAAACAATAAGTATTGCAAATCTTTAATAAATTGAAAATTATTATTTTTTTAAATAAATGCATAGTATACAAATTTTGTAGATTTTTCTGCATTTTATTAAATACTGCAGTTCATATATGATATTTAGTCATATTGCATAGAAAAATATAGTATTTGTATGTAAGAAAAAAAGATTGGCTTTTAAACATTATAATTAATATGAACTGGCTCTTAAAATATAATACCATGTGCAGAAGGAACTTTCCTTTAAATAAAAAAAGATGGTGTAATCATAGTTATAGCCTATAACAGATTAACTGAATTTTGATGACGGGTAGAGGATGATAACTTTTAAATAATTATTAAAAGTCACATGTGAAAATAAATAGTTAATAAAAATAAATGAAAGTTAAGATAAAATTGACAAATGGATATATATGATAAATAATAGATGGAATGATGAAAATACCATATTAAAGCTAAAAGTCCTATCTTACTCTTCGTAATTATACTTAAGATTTCATTTGTCAAATAATAAATTGAATTGATTGATATATGGAATTAAAATTCTATTGATAGAACATATATAATTTATGTGCTACTAGTAAAACATTTTAAAAATACATTATTTAAAATAATGTATATGAGGATTTTATTAAAGCTAACAAATCTTATCCCGGGGGGTGGGCAGTCCATGGGATTCTTAATACAATTTTAGCTTCTTTTGTGTTAAGACAACGTGCAGAATCCAGATTCCTTTCACCCTCTTCAATAAAACTGAAGCAGCTAGAGAAGATGAAGGCCATCGCCGCGCCGGAGACCTCCCGAGGAAAGAAGAGGGGAAGCACGCAAGGATTGGGATATTGAATTAGGGCACTTTTTGTTCTTGCTGGTCGAGTTCAGGGTGATGTCGCTGCGTATAAAGGCCGTGGTGGACAAGTTCGTGCAGGAGCTTAAGGAGGCACTGGACGCTGATATCCAGGATCGCGTCATGAAGGAGAGAGAGATGCAGAGCTACATCGAGGAGCGCGAGCGGGAGGTAGCCGAGCGTGAGGCTGCCTGGAAAGCCGAGCTCTCACGCCGCGAGGTAATCGATTACATCCAATAACATTTGAATGAACGTTAATGGTGTGAATGTTGCTTGTAATTATCGATGAAGTTTCCGAAATCTGGGGATTGATCTGAATTGCAAAGGGTGAGGCAGTTCGAGCTTCTTGTGTTTGACCTAGATGGATTGAAACAGTGAAATTTGCCTGTGAAATGCAGCCGCGGCCTCTACAGGCTGGGCTTCTCCGAAGCCATCTCTTCCATATCCGCAAGGACCATTACCTCCTCTATTATATGGCTTACTCAACATGGATATGCTCAACTTTATTCTAGGGAGTTAGTGGAAATTTGATACGGGAGCCATATATGACTACAGAGCTAAGGCCTATCCATTTGATTTGAAGGGGCAAAGAGTTCGACTGCCACCCACCCCACCCCCACTTAGTTTGCCACAAATTTGAGATGTTATAGCCTTGACTTCTGTTTTTAGATCATGTCTCCTAGTTGCATACAAAGAAGCAACTATGATGTTTCTAGTGGTTATTGAATCGATCCTCACAACTGTGTCTCCATTTATTGCACTTTAAGCTCTAATGCCTAAATCTGTTGATATTAGCCAATAAGTGCTCCCATTAGTGCTACCTCCTTTACGGCCGATCCAACGCCAAATCAATTTCACTCTTTGAACATCCTTGCTGAATCTTTCGAATTATAAAATAAGCCCAATGGAACATCAAGCTCACTACAAGATATAGTGGAGGACTTACTGCACAAGCAAAGCTAATTCATCATTGTTTAACTATCTGTGCAGTCTTGGCTTTATTGGTTTCGAATAAGTATGATGTATGGCACATGTGTATGGATAGTTGTGCTATTAACAAGTTCTCAATTAAATACCATTTCCAATTCAACATGTTAGTATAGATTGGAGGGTGCCGTAGTTTTTATCAAATTGAACTTAGGAAGTGGTTACCACTATGATCACATTCGCTTGGGTGAGGAGTTGAAGACGATGTTCAACATGCGGGGAGTTCTCTATGGATGAAAAGTCATTCCCTTTGATTTGTGCAATGCATATGGTACTTTCATGTGACTTATGAATGTGGTATTGAAACGTGTCCTAAACTCTGTCATTTATTTCAACAATATCCTAGTTTACAGCTCCTTATTCGATCGCCTGTTTCATATGGATAATATTTTCAACATATTGCATAAAAATAAATTGTTCTTGAACCTGCTAAATGAGAATTCACCAACTCTAGCATACATTTCTGAGGTTTTATCATTAGTAAAGAAGTCGTTTGTGTAGACCCATAAAAAATTTCAGCAATACAGGAATGTCGACTCCTCAATCCTTTGCTAAGATTTGAAGTGTCCACAGGGTGGTCAAATCCTATTGTTGATTTATTCGTAGGTTCAGTGTGGTAATGGCTCCAATCATGAACAGTCTCAAACTTATAACCTTCTCATGGACGCAACTTTGACACCAAGTGAGACAAATGGTTAACTATAGGTGTTGGCATTGTACAATCACATGAAGATAGACCCATTGCATTCTTCAGTAAAAATTCAACGCCTCAAAACATAACTGGATTTTCTGAGAGGAAATTGTATGTGCTTATTTGGTCACTCAAACAATGGGAACATCATCTTCTTCATCGAGATTTTATAATGTATAGTGATCATCATGTGCTGTAGTCTTTAAACTCTTTAAAAAAATTGATGCAAAATACATGCTCATGGGTGTTCTTCTTATAGAAATTTACTTTCATTAGCAGATGCATTGAGATGACACTCCAATCTTCTTACTGACTTGCAAACTAGAATTACTGGATTGTAGCTTCTTAATGGCCTCTAATAAAGGCGAGGATTTCGCTGACTTGTTGTTGATTACTGCATACGATTTGTTTTCTTTTTAGAAGGAAATCATTTATGTATTTCCAAAACATCAATGCATGAGCATTTGATTATAGATTTGCACACTAGAGGCCTGATGGATCTGCTGAGCCTGTGGTCCCCACTAGTGCGGGTGACGGGCAAGGAAGGGGGGGAGGGGTGTGCAGGGTTGGGGCTCAAACGGGGATTAATTTCTTACCATAGAAGACCAAAATTAGGAGGGAATTAGTAGTGTTTATGATGTGAAATGTAATTGCAAAGATGATATGCTTGATGAATTTGCAAGCTTAATTTTAGAGAGAACCCATAATTAGATCTTTATAATGATTTGAACGACGAGATAAAACATTAAGAGCGGTAAAACAAGCTTAGGCTAAATCACATACAAAGGAGTTAAGATCGTAAAACATTCAATTTAATCTAACGATGCGTACATGATTGGTTTCAACGATGAATCTCTAAACTAACAGTGAGATTAGTCGCTACAAGAAGATCCCTCACACACAACTCTTCTAATTACTAGGCTTTAGCGGAGAAACAGTAATATGATCTTCATGAAGATAATAAATTCACATTCAAGGATGCAACTATGAAGATAGAGAGTCGGGTGTCGAGTTTACCCAAAGACAAGAGATTTTGAAGCTTCCAATTTGATCACCAAGGAACTGGATGAAGAACAATCAGCAATGTCAATGCATGGACACATTTAGGAAGGTGATCATTGACTTCTTGGACAGCCGGGCAGTGAGAAGATGGCCACCAAATTGATTGGACAGCAACTGGAGGTGTGTAGGCAGCAGCAATTGTTGGTTGAAAACCCCTTTTGGCCTTCAAAATACTTCCAACAGCAGTTCAAACAGCAACTAAAGAGATGGGACAGCAGTTTGTCCAGTCAGAGTAGTCTTAGGCAGCAATATGGACCTACTGGGGGAGGCAGAGCATCAAAATTATGCTGCTGTAGTTGACAGCAGCATCCAGGAATTTGACTCCTCTACTGGGAGGAGGCGTAGAGGGGGAAGAGGCTCGTGAAGGGGCCGGCTGTGGCTGCAGGGAAACACATCAATTCCATCCCAGAACTCTCCGTTAGGGCTGATTGGGACACTTCAAATCCAATAGGAATTGATTGGATTCAATTAAGGAGTTGATTAGGAGGTCATTATGGGAAAGAAGTAAAGAGGAGGAGGAGTTTTGTTTTCAAAACCTGAAATTAATTTCAGGATTTGAATGAAATTGGGGGAATCATTTGAAATTTGAATTCCAATTAATCTTGCAATTAATGGAGTAATGGGGGAAGAGGGGCCGGCGTTTATGAAGGGAGTTATGAGGGGAGTTATGTGGGATTTAATTGGTGCTTAGGTGGCAAAGTGGAGAGAGGAGGGAGGGAGTTATTTTAAAACCTGAAATTAATTTCAGGTTTTGAAAGAAATAGGGGGGAAGATTAATCTGAAATTGATTTCAAATTCTTGTGTAATCAATGCATTAATTGGTGGCGTGAATGGGGGCTCCATTCATGGTGAGGCCGGCGGCTTCTAGAGAGAGGGGATTATTGTGGGAGCCATTGAAGAGTTTCCAAATCGGCACATAGGGTTTAGGAAAGATTATGATGAAATCCATTTGAATTTGAATTCCATCTTGACGCGGATTAAATACTTTCCTAATTAGGAATTTCCAAAATTGGAAAGTTTGAAATTCAAAATTTGATTTTCAAATTGACTCCAATTTTTCCCTCTCAAGCCCAACTAAATTTGGAAGGAAGCATGATGATTGAGAGCTTCATCACAATCAGGAAAGGGGCTTGGTGGGGGCGGCGGCAAGGGGAGGGGTGGATCTTTTGATTGCTTGCCGTCGGGTTATGGTGATTTTGGTGGAGGAGGGAGGTGAATTGGGGAAGCTATTGAGTGAAAGGAATGGGAGTAAGCGGACGAAACTGTGGCCGGCGGCTTGGTAATGAGTTAGGGCCGGCGGGTAATGGAGGATAAGGAGAATTGGGATGGCAGAGGTAGACAACGAGCCACTGACTCTTCTAATGACTGGCGGGTATTGCTTTTGCCCTCACCTTGGGCTTTCCATAGAACTCACACAGAGATCTAGGAGAATTGAACTCACCAAGAGATCAAGAAAAAATATGAAATCACAAAGAGAACACAAAGAGAAGAATTTCATTTTCAATAATCATCATCCCTTTCCAAAAAGAAGGGGAAGGCTTAATAGCCAAATACATGAAGGAAAATAAAAGACATAATTGCCCCTAGGACAAACATAAGACAAAGCCCTCAAGTGAGGGTAGAAAGGGAAAAGTACAAATAACAAATCAAATACATAAAAATAAATAGACATGATCGTAGCCGTTGATCTTCGATGTCCTCATTAGTTTATTTAGGGAAATGGGGCTGATTTGATTGAGAGGGAATTAGAAAGTTTCCTATTCAAGAGGGAGTTATTTAGGGAGGTTCTTAATCAAGTGTGAATTATTTAGGAAAGTTTTAATTACAATTGGGAGGGAATTATTTAGGGCAAGAGATCTAATTTGAATTTAAAATTTTAGAGATAATTATTTAAGAAAAATGATGAGGAATTAAGGGGGAATTGTTTAGTAAAGTTTTAATTACAATTGAGAGGGAATTAATTAGGGAAATAAATCTAATTTGAATTCAAATATAAGAGGGAATTATTTAAGAAAAAGGGACTGGTTTGGGAGGGAATTATGGAGGCTAACAATATTGTATTTTGGGTATTATGTGATTTGTGTTTGGTCTTTTATTGAGAGGCTTTGGGAGAGTCGGATCTTTCTCTCCAATTGAAGATCCAACTATGCCTTGAGTTTTTCTTCTTAGTTCTTTCAATAAAAAAAGAGTTTTTGTGTGTTTTTCCTAAATTTCTTGTGTCGTTCTCCGATTTTGCTGAAATTGCAACCACTTCCCATCAAATTGGTATCAAAGTCATGTCCTGGAATGAAATGTCTTCCTTTCAGCAAATCACAACAAGAAATTCATAGAAAACAGTAGAAATTAACAGGATTTGGATGAAATAGTGGCTAATTTCTATTAATAACTTAACAAGAAATAAAAGATACAAGCAATATGCAATTAGAGATGCAGATCGTCTCTCCTAATCATGCTCTGGCAGGTCCTTCCACTTGATTAGCACTTCCTGTGTCCCTATCTCACCCTTACGCACATATGCTATTTCCATAGGTTCTAACACAACCTCTATGTCCTCTGTAAAGGTTGAGGGTAGCGATTATGGTGTATGTTCTCCTATCGTCTTCCTCAGCTGTGTACATGAAAGACTGGATGCAAAGCTGAGGATGGTGGTAGCTTTGGTCGATAGGCTACAACTTCGATGTGTTCTAAGACCTCATAAGGCCCAAAATACAGTGGGGATAGTTTTTCATTCATTCTCTTGGCTAATGTTTTCTATCTGTAGGGCCTCAACTTTAAGTAAACCATATCCCTTGGTTTATAATTTACCTCCCTCCTTTGCTTATTCACCTTTCTTTTCATGATCTGTTGGGTTCTTAGTAAATGTCATTTGAGCTCAGATAGTACCCTGTCTCTTTGTTTTTGTTTTTGGTTCGTTACTCCCAAGATTTAGTGATTGTAATTGTTCTTGTAAAGCAGCTAGAGATTGTTCAAAGGAATCAGTTGGTTCTTTATGTCCTTTTAACTGTAAGATTTGCTCTTCAAGAATGTTTAGTCGATCAAGATTCAGGAGGAGTAACTGAATAATCGTGTTATTTTGTTTAATCAAGGTCTTGAAACAGGTTTCAGTATTTGGACAGGATTCTGTAGGATTTATAAATCCTACAGAAGGTGGTTCTATAGACTCTGTTGCCTTTAGTGCCAATTTATAATCAGTACTACCAACAGAGAGTCGCCAATCAGACATAAAATAATTAAGTTCCAATACTAGTAGGATATCCTGTTCGCCTCAGTTCATGGCCTATTGTTCTCGGCTCTGTTATGAACACACGGGCTACTAACTGATATACCAACCAGCTCGCGTCTTAATTATAATTTGCCTAGCATGGTTACCTTGTTAGGCTCTGATACCAATAGGAATGACTTGCCCAGGAGGGAGCAACAAAGGAATAGAGATAACTCTAAAATTTTATGTTGCAATAGAAACTTCAAATATATATTAATGGAAACTTAAAGGAAATAAAGCTTACAAGCTTACAGGAGCACACTTGAACACTTCTAAAGAAGGAGAAAACTTCAGCTTGTCTGGCTGTGTGTTTTCTTCCTTGAGAACACTGGCTTTTATAGCCATCTAAATACTACATACTGCCTTTCAAAACCGGGATTCCGCCCATGGTTTTAGAAAGGTGACAAATGGTACAAAAAGTGGCCTTAGTGGCCTGAAAAGTAAAGGGAGCTAGTGGCCTTAGTGGCCCTATTGCCATGTGATGGTGGCATTTATTATTTTTAACACATGCGTCTGTCTGTTTGGGCCCACCACTGCTTAAATGATCTGTCGGTATGCTTCATTAGTGAGCTGTTCCACCATATCAATTATTCCGGCCATTGTCTCTTCAGTGCGTCGTAGGTATTGGAATAATTCCGTATAGTGGTTGTCTTTGGATACCTGTCGTCGACAATATTCAGTCTTATTGGTGTATACTCGGAGTAAGCTTCTGAGCTCTGAAAGTGCTGCGAAGGTTTGCTCGACTTCGATTCGTCTGGCTGCTCCTCGAAGTTGGATCTCTTGGTTGGCTTCAATAGGGTATTGAAGTGTCTGATTGAGGAGTTCTCTGTGAAGATCTTCTTTATGAAACTTGATCTGCTGAGGGTGTGGTTGAGGTTCTGGTGACTTTGGTTCTTCAAAGAGTTGCTTAAGTTCTGCTGCTGTGGGGTCTGTCGTTCTTCCTTTGAAATATTCTTGGGCAAATTTCTTGTAATCCTGTGTGTAATCTTCAGAACTTGTTCGTGTCCTTCGATCTTTAGGATTTGTTGTATGAGTAGCAGCTGCTTCCTTTCCTTTTCGTAGGGGGTTGAAGCATCTTGGATTTGGTTCCATCCTTTGATTAGTTCCTGTGAGGCTAGTCCTGATAAGGTGCCTGCACACAAAATAAGCGTTAGTCGGGAAAGATTATCGGCCAAGATGTTGTTTTTGCCCTCGATGTGTTCGATGCGGATTGAGATTCCCAAGCCATTGATGTAATCCGTGAATGACAACCATCTTACTCGAGATGGTTTATGGGCGGCTGATTTGTTGTAAAATGCAATGATGGCCTGGCAGTCTGTTCTTAGGGTGATTTCTGTTTTATCCAGATAGTGGATCTTTAATGCTTCCATGGTCTCCATACATGCATGAATCTCTGCGTCTATAGTTGATTTGAGGGTGGCGAATTTTCCACTGGCATATGCACAAACTTTTTCAGTGCATTTAGGGTCTCTTTTATGCTTTTTCCACTTGCAGACGCCTCCCCATCCTTCCATACAACCATCAATTTCGAGTACTATGTATGCGTCTTCAGGTGGTATTTCGAGATCTGGTAGCTGCTGTACTAAATTCTTGATTCTTTTAACTAGTTGCCAATCATGATCTTTCATCCTCTTATCTCCATGAGGAGAAGTCTTCTCGTATAATGGTCCTAGGAGAATACCTAGGTTAGGAATGTAGCTTCTGGCGTAGTTGAGGATTCCTAGCCAAGAACGGAGGCCTTGTTTCTCTTTTAATTTGTTGTCTGGGAAATTTGCTATCCTCTTTATGATATGGGGTTGCAGCTTGATTTTGTTGTTTCCAATGACAGCTCCTAGGAATTCAATTTGTCTCTCAGCGATCTTCATTTTGTTGGCAGAGAGAATTAGTCCTTCTCGTTCCACGACTCCAAGAAAGGCTTCCAGATGCTTTTTATGTTCGGCTTCTGTGTTACTAAAAAGTAAGATGTCGTCAATATAAACAACAAGGAAGTTTGTGCAAGATTCAAAACACTTATCCATTTTTCGCTGAAAGATTGCTGGTGCATTCTTCAGTCCGAATGGCATTACCAACCATTCGTAGAGACCCGTTGGGCTAATAAAGGCGGTCCATTCAATTGAGTCAGGATGCATTGCGACTTGGTGAAATCCGCTTTTAAGATCAAATTTTGAGTAAACTTTGTTGTGCCCAATCTTCTTCAGTAGAGTATTTATTCCTGGCAAGGAGTATTGGTCTTTATATGTATTGTCATTGACTGATCTGTAATTAAAGACCATCCTTTCCTTTCCTTTGACCTCTGTGCCGGTTACTGGATCAATGGATGTTCCAGAATTTACTATCATAGCCATTGTGCGGTGTCTGCTTGTGCTTGGTCGGATGACTTTTAATTTGAGTAATTCATCAATGTGCCGTTTGAATTGATTTTGCATCAGTGGGGTGACGTGCTCTTGTGGCTTATCCTGGATTGTGAGATCAGGATTAATTATATCTAGTTTGCAGGTTACCTGATTTTTGGACCAATGTTTGAGTGGGTCGTCACCAATGTAGCCATTAGCTTTTAATCTTTGTAAGAGGGGTTAAAACCTTGCTAAAAATGGGTTGTCTTCAGTATTTTTACAGGACCATTCTGGCTGTAAAGATGTGTGGAGGTCGTAGTTTAGTTCGTCCTCGATGGCTTGTTTTGCGAGAATCTCTAAATCTGGTGTAGTGTAGACTGGTGTGATTTCTTTGTAGAAGGTAATCATGTTTCCTTCTATACGAACGCCTCCATTTAGACTTCGCAAAAAATTGCATCCTAAAAGCATTTGTATTCCGTCTTTACTGCTCATGTCAAAGCAGTATATTTGTGGGATTCGGAATTTATTATCACCAATGATCATTGTGCCGTTTTTGACTCTTGTTCGTGATTGATTTACAGAATTTACCCCACTAAACGTTGTTTCATAGTTTAGTGGTTCGCGTGCTGCTTCAGGAATATCTGCTGTATTTGCACAGCACGATGTAGCTCCGGTATCAACAATGGCTCTTATGTTGAATCCTGACACTTCTGGTATTTCAAAATGGATTATAATATTGTATAATCGATTTAATACCTTTTTTGATGGTTTTTCGGCGCTTTCCTTGACCATTTCGGTCATGATCCTTGCATCTTGGATTTCTGCTTCTTCGTCATCTCTTGATGTGTTGCCGAGGTCATGTTCTTGCAGCTCCTGTCTTGATTGTTCTAGTTGTTCTGTGAGTAATTTGTCAATTTGCTCCTTGAGGCGCCTGTTTTCTTCAACTAGATGATCAGAGTATTTGATAAGCTCATGGATTAATTTCTCTCTAGACTGGTAAGGTGGGAGCATGAGTTCCTTTGGGATTGTGATTGAGAAATAAAATAAGGCGCACATGGGGCATGCAGTTATTTTGCAGTTTGGACAATGCATTCGCATTTTGCTATTAGAATTTATTGCACAATATGTGCATCTGATGAATGAGCCTTGAATAGGTTTGTTGAATTCCCATTCATGCTTGCAGGCTTCCTGTTCAGGTTTTAGAGTGACTTTACGCCTCCAGCCGAGATCTTCTTTGATCATCATGAATAAGAATTCTTCAGGTGTATTTTCTAATGCATTGCGAATATGCACTAAGGTGTTAGCGCCTTCGCCTTCAGAGATACTGCAGATTGCATCTGATGGTTCTTCATCAAGGTCTACAGATAGGACATCATAATCTTCGGGTAGCTCCAGATTACTTATTATGGCCGCTCGGGCCATATTTCCTTGCTTGATTTTACATTCGCGAGCAAAATGTCCTTCTTCTCCGCAGATGTAGCAGCGGCATTTTGTACTTCTTGCTTTATTTTTGTTTTTAATGACTCGGACATGGGAGTCATGTGGTTTACCTTTGTAGTTCTTTGATTTTCTCAAACCATATTTCTTTTGATGGTTGTAATAGCCTGATACTGGGATCTTCTTGCATATAGATAAGTCCTTAATTCCTCGTTGGATGGCAGCCTTTTTACATAAATCAGCTAAGTACTGGTAGGTAAACTTGATACGAGGTAATACTCCAATAGTATTACCTGGATGACGTTCTTGGAAGGCTTTCTCTACTTCTTCTCCAAGGATTGGCGGCATCTTTTTGAAGAATTTTTCAGATAATTCTGAACTGATGTACATTCTTCCAGACTTGGCTGCGAGAGTCTTGTAGTCATTCATGTATTCAAACATGTTTTTAATTTGATCACAAGATAGGCGTTCTAGGTCGAGATACGCCCGATTCTGTTCTTCAGTTGATCCTTGATAGGGGTCTTCTAGGGTAATGATCTGCCTGATTTGAGACAAAACATTTTGTGGGTCATCAGCAATATTTATTAGATGTTCAAACTCAGGTTCAAACGCCATTCGCCACTGTATCCATGTCTTCTTTTCAATTTCACCCAATAAGTTTTCAATGAACAGCACTTTTGCTCGGTTATCTGGGAATTGTTTTTCACTCAGCAAGTTTAATGTAATAGACTCCCATCGGGAGATTACATCATCATATAAGGAGAAATCATCAGGTAGTATGAGTAACACTCCTTGGTTGTTATGTGCTGATGGTAATGTCCACATATTTGATTGGAAGGTTTTGCGAAAATTTGAAGTGTTGGATTTGTAGTATTGGAAAGAAGAGGATGCATCGGGTTTTGCTGCTAATGATGTCGCAGGTGGGTAATTTACAGGACCCATTACAGGTTCATTTGGTGGGAGGTAGTTTGAGGAGATGGATGCATATAGGTTTTCTGCTTTGGTGGCTAGCTTTTTCAAGTGTGGGTATTCAAGTTCTTCAAGATGGTTCTGAAGAGTAAAACAGGTTTGAGTTTGAGGGGGCTCAGGTTCGGGTTTGTCATTGTAGTCATCACCCCATCCTGTGGGATGGATCTTTAGGTGCGACATAGTAGTGTGGGCCGGAGGTGTATAGTACACCAAGTAATCATATTTTCCGGATGGTTGGCCTAGTGTATCCACATGCGGGTGTCCGTTGCAGTATTGGTTCCAGAATGTTGTAGCGACCGGTTCAGCCACCGGTTCCTGTGTGAACAGAGTTTCGACCGTAGCGACCGGTTCAGCCACCGGTTCCTGTGTGAACGGAGTTTCGACCGTAGCGACCGGTTCAGCCACCGGTTCCTGTGTGAACGGAGTTTCGACCGTAGCGACCGGTTCAGCCACCGGTTCTTGATTCATGCCACCAGCTTCCGATTCAGTGAAAAGTGGTTCACTGAGGTAATTGTAGAGGTAGAGAAGATCAGAAAATGGATCCGCTTCGTCTTCTGTATCATCTGGATGTGAAGGATATTCGGGATCGGATGGATCCCAATAGGGTTCGTCACCTGAGAGGAATAATGCAAATTCGGGATTTTCATCAGGGGAAGGTACCTCGGGTGGTGATGGATGAGGATTGTAGCTGGAAAAGGATAGTCTTAGGGAGCCATCGAGTCGTTGATGGGTATTTAGGACAGTGGGAATTAGAAGGGCAAGTGAGGTTTGGGAAGGTCGAAGGTTCCAAGAACGACCTTGTAACTCTGTAATGGTGTGGCGGTTGTCAGGTATAGTAGAGATCCCATGTGAGGCTAGGTAGTTGGCAACGCCAGCAATATTGTAGCGAAAACCAGTTTGACTGGTGTTTGTAAGGCGTGCAACAAGAGCTCGAGTGATGAGGAGATTGGATTCTCCTCCTTGCCATTCATCATAGCCATGGGTTATGATGACAAGCTCAATGTGATGAAGGAAATCATGGATTGATAACATGAGATTAGGGGCAATATAAACTAATTGTGTACTAGAAGAAAGATCAATTTCCATGGTCCCAATAATGGAAACATCAGATCTCCATCGTGTATCTCTTAGAACGACGAGTGCGGTAGTACCGGCATCGCGTCGATGGAGAGTTTGAACACGAACCATAATTAGCCCCAGATGTATATGTTGCATGCCAGCTTGAACTAACCTTTGATAGGATTGTTCTCGGATAAATGGTAAATTTACCTGGTTATTGTCAAGAGCAAGTACTCTTTCTTCGGTATAGTGTTAGTAGACTCTGTGATGTTGCGCAGTCCACCCATCCTCGTATAATGTTTCAGCTGGAACTAGATTGGCCCTTCGGTGTTGTGAGAGTTGAAGTTCGGCTTCTGGATCCAGTTGGCTTTCAAGTGAGGCATGGTATTGCCGTCGTCGAGGAAGTCGTCGTTGTAGTTCATGTGCTATTCTGGATCGAAGGCGATATCCCCTTATTTGATCTTCAACAGTCTCCGGTGTAGTACTGGAGTTTGTTCTTGTGGTGGTTTGAGTTGTACTCATTTGGTTTTCTTTTGTTCCTCAAGAAATATCTTTTTAGGATCTTTAAAAACAAATAACTGCCCTTTGTTTGGAGTCTTTGTTTTTGTTTTTGATTCGTTACTCCCAAGATTTAGTGATTGTAATTGTTCTTGTAAAGCAGCTAGAGATTGTTCAAAGGAATCAGTTGGTTCTTTATGTCCTTTTAACTGTAAGATTTGCTCTTCAAGAATGTTTAGTCGATCAAGATTCAGGAGGAGTAACTGAATAATCGTGTTATTTTGTTTAATCAAGGTCTTGAAACAGGTTTCAGTATTTGGACAGGATTCTGTAGGATTTATAAATCCTACAGAAGGTGGTTCTATAGACTCTGTTGCCTTTAGTGCCAATTTATAATCAGTACTACCAACAGAGAGTCGCCAATCAGACATAAAATAATTAAGTTCCAATACTAGTAGGATATCCTGTTCGCCTCAGTTCATGGCCTACTGTTCTCGACTCTGTTATGAACACACGGGCTACTAACTGATATACCAACCAGCTCGCGTCTTAATTATAATTTGCCTAGCATGGTTACCTTGTTAGGCTCTGATACCAATAGGAATGACTTGCCCAGGAGGGAGCAACAAAGGAATAGAGATAACTCTAAACCCTAAACCCTAAACCCTAAACCCTAAACCCTAAACCCGGTACTACCGCACTCGTCGTTCTAAGAGATACACGATGGAGATCTGATGTTTCCATTATTGGGACCATGGAAATTGATCTTTCTTCTGGTACACAATTAGTTTATATTGCCCCTAATCTCATGTTATCAATCCATGATTTCCTTCATCACATTGAGCTTGTCATCATAACCCATGGCTATGATGAATGGCAAGGAGGAGAATCCAATCTCCTCATCACTCGAGCTCTTGTTGCACGCCTTACAAACACCAGTCAAACTGGTTTTCGCTACAATATTGCTGGCGTTGCCAACTACCTAGCCTCACATGGGATCTCTACTATACCTGACAACCGCCACACCATTACAGAGTTACAAGGTCGTTCTTGGAACCTTCGACCTTCCCAAACCTCACTTGCCCTTCTAATTCCCACTGTCCTAAATACCCATCAACGACTCGATGGCTCCCTAAGACTATCCTTTTCCAGCTACAATCCTCATCCATCACCACCCGAGGTACCTTCCCCTGATGAAAATCCCGAATTTGCATTATTCCTCTCAGGTGACGAACCCCATTGGGATCCATCCGATCCCGAATATCCTTCACATCCAGATGATACAGAAGACGAAGCGGATCCATTTTCTGATCTTCTCTACCTCTACAATTACCTCAGTGAACCACTTTTCACTGAATCGGAAGCTGGTGGCATGAATCAAGAACCGGTGGCTGAACCGGTCGCTACGGTCGAAACTCCGTTCACACAGGAACCGGTGGCTGAACCGGTCGCTACGGTCGAAACTCCGTTCACACAGGAACCGGTGGCTGAACCGGTCGCTACGGTCGAAACTCCGTTCACACAGGAACCGGTGGCTGAACCAGTCGCTACGGTCGAAACTCCGTTCACACAGGAACCGGTGGCTGAACCGGTCGCTACAACAATCTGGAACCAATACTGCAACAGACACCCGCATGTGGATACACTAGGCCAACCATCCGGAAAATATGATTACTTGGTGTACTATACACCTCCGGCCTACACTACTATGTCGCACCTAAAGATCCATCCCACAGGATGGGGTGATGACTACAATGACAAACCCGAACCTGAGCCCCCTCAAACTCAAACCTGTTTTACTCTTCAGAACCATCTTGAAGAACTTGAATACCCACACTTGAAAAAGCTAGCCACCAAAGCAGAAAACCTATATGCATCCATCTCCTCAAACTACCTCCCACCAAATGAACCTGTAATGGGTCCTGTAAATTACCCACCTGCGACATCATTAGCAGCAAAATCCGATGCATCATCTTCTTTCCAATACTACAAACCCAACACTTCAAATTTTCGCAAAACCTTCCAATCAAATATGTGGACATTACCATCAGCACATAACAACCAAGGAGTGTTACTCATACTACCTGATGATTTCTCCTTATATGATGATGTAATCTCCCGATGGGAGTCTATTACATTAAACTTGCTGAGTGAAAAACAATTACCAGATAACCGAGCAAAAGTGATGTTCATTGAAAACTTATTGGGTGAAATTGAAAAGAAGACATGGATACAGTGGCGAATGACGTTTGAACCTGAGTTTGAACATCTAATAAACATTGCTGATGACCCACAAAATGTTTTGTCTCAAATCAGGCAGATCATTACCCTATAAGACCCCTATCAAGGATCAACTGAAGAACAGAATCGGGCGTATCTCGACCTAGAACGCCTATCTTGTGATCAAATTAAAAACATGTTTGAATACATGAATGACTACAAGACTCTCGCAGCCAAGTCTGGAAGAATGTACATCAGTTCATAATTATCTGAAAAATTCTTCAAAAAGATGCCGCCAATCCTTGGAGAAGAAGTAGAGAAAGCCTTCCAAGAACGTCATCCAGGTAATACTATTGGAGTATTACCTCGTATCAAGTTTACCTACCAGTACTTAGCTGATTTATGTAAAAAGGCTGCCATCCAACGAGGAATTAAGGACTTATCTATATGCAAGAAGATCCCAGTACCAGGCTATTACAACCATCAAAAGAAATATGGTTTGAGAAAATCAAAGAACTACAAAGGTAAACCACATGACTCCCATGTCCGAGTCATTAAAAACAAAAATAAAGCAAGAAGTACAAAATGCCGCTGCTACATCTGCGGAGAAGAAGGACATTTTGCTCGCGAATGTAAAAGCAAGCAAGGAAATATGGCCAGAGCGGCCATAATAAGTAATCTGGAGCTACCCGAAGATTATGATGTCCTATCTGTAGACCTTGATGAAGAACCATCAGATGCAATCTGCAGTATCTCTGAAGGCGAAGGCGCTAACACCTTAGTGCATATTCGCAATGCATTAGAAAATACACCTGAAGAATTCTTATTCATGATGATCAAAGAAGATCTCGGCTGGAGGCGTAAAGTCACTCTAAAACCTGAACATGAAGCCTGCAAGCATGAATGGGAATTCAACAAACCTATTCAAGGCTCATTCATCAGATGCACATACTGTGCAATAAATTCTAATAGCAAAATGCGAATGCATTGTCCAAACTGCAAAATAACTGCATGCCCCATGTGCGCCTTATTTTATTTCTCAATCACAATCCCAAAGGAACTCATGCTCCCACCTTACCAGTCTAGAGAGAAATTAATCCATGAGCTTATCAAATACTCTGATCATCTAGTTGAAGAAAACAGGCGCCTCAAGGAGCAAATTGACAAATTACTCACAGAACAACTAGAACAATCAAGACAGGAGCTGTAAGAACATGACCTCGGCAACACATCAAGAGATGACGAAGAAGCAGAAATCCAAGAGGCAAGGATCATGACCGAAATGGTCAAGGAAAGCGCCGAAAAACCATCAAAAAAGGTATTAAATCGATTATACAATATTATAATCCATTTTGAAATACCAGAAGTGCCAGGATTAGACATAAGATCCATTGTTGATACCGGAGCTACATCGTGCTGTGCAAATACAGCTGATATTCCTGAAGCAGCACGCGAACCACTAAACTATGAAACAACGTTTAGTGGGGTAAATTCTGTAAATCAATCACGAACAAGAGTCAAAAACGGCGCAATGATCATTGGTGATAATAAATTCCGAATCCCACAAATATACTGCTTTGACATGAGCAGTAAAGACGGAATACAGATGCTTTTAGGATGCAATTTTTTGCGAAGTCTAAATGGAGGCGTTCGTATAGAAGGAAACATGATTACCTTCTACAAAGAAATCACACCAGTCTACACTACACCAGATTTAGAGATTCTCGCAAAACAAGCCATCGAGGACGAACTAAACTACGACCTCCACACATCTTTACAGCCAGAATGGTCCTGTAAAAATACTGAAGACAACCCATTTTTAGCAAGGTTTCAACCCCTCTTACAAAGATTAAAAGCTAATGGCTACATTGGTGACGACCCACTCAAACATTGGTCCAAAAATCAGGTAACCTGCAAACTAGATATAATTAATCCTGATCTCACAATCCAGGATAAGCCACTAAAGCACGTCACCCCACTGATGCAAAATCAATTCAAACGACACATTGATGAATTACTCAAATTAAAAGTCATCCGACCAAGCACAAGCAGACACCGCACAATGGCTATGATAGTAAATTCTGGAACATCCATTGATCCAGTAACCGGCACAGAGGTCAAAGGAAAGGAAAGGATGGTCTTTAATTACAGATCAGTCAATGACAATACATATAAAGACCAATACTCCTTGCCAGGAATAAATACTCTACTGAAGAAGATTGGGCATAGCAAAGTTTACTAAAAATTTGATCTTAAAAGCGGATTTCACCAAGTCGCAATGCATCCCGACTCAATTGAATGGACCGCCTTTATTAGCCCAACGGGTCTCTACGAATGGTTGGTAATGCCATTCGGACTGAAGAATGCACCAGCAATCTTTCAGCGAAAAATGGATAAGTGTTTTGAATCTTGCACAAACTTCCTTGTTGTTTATATTGACGACATCTTAATTTTTAGTAACACAGAAGCCGAACATAAAAAGCATCTGGAAGCCTTTCTTGGAGTCGTGGAACGAGAAGGACTAATTCTCTCTGCCAACAAAATGAAGATCGCTGAGAGACAAATTGAATTCCTAGGAGCTGTCATTGGAAACAACAAAATCAAGCTGCAACCCCATATCATAAAGAGGATAGCAAATTTCCCAGACAACAAATTAAAAGAGAAACAAGGCCTCCGTTCTTGGCTAGGAATCCTCAACTACGCCAGAAGCTACATTCCTAACCTAGGTATTCTCCTAGGACCATTATACGAGAAGACTTCTCCTCATGGAGATAAGAGGATGAAAGATCATGATTGACAACTAGTTAAAAGAATCAAGAATTTAGTACAGCAGCTACCAGATCTCGAAATACCACCTGAAGACGCATACATAGTACTCGAAACTGATGGTTGTATGGAAGGATGGGGAGGCGTCTGCAAGTGGAAAAAGCATAAAAGAGACCCTAAATGCACTGAAAAAGTTTGTGCATATGCCAGTGGAAAATTCGCCACCCTCAAATCAACTATAGACGCAGAGATTCATGCATGTATGGAGACCATGGAAGCATTAAAGATCCAATATCTGGATAAAATAGAAATCACCCTAAGAACAGACTGCCAGGCCATCATTGCATTTTACAACAAATCAGCCGCCCATAAACCATCTCGAGTAAGATGGTTGTCATTCACGGATTACATCAATGGCTTGGGAATCTCAATCCGCATCGAACACATCGAGGGCAAAAATAACATCTTGGCCGATAATCTTTCCCGACTAACGCTTATTTTGTGTGCAGGCACCTTATCAGGACTATCCTCACAGGAACTAATTGTTACGCCGGCCCAGGAGGGGCCGGCTGGACCGGTCCAACCCGGACCGGTCCACTGTTACTCCAGGCGGAGAAACAGAGGGGCGGGCGGAGCGTGAGGTTCACGTGGGCGCTTGGGGGGAGGTTTAGGAGGGAAATTTTGAATGTGAGGGCTGTTTTAGGAAGTTTATTATTATCCTTTATGATTAATTTTGTATAAGGAGGAGTTTAGAGGGAAATTAGGGTTATCTTGAATTTGAGTTTTCTCTTTGAGATCTAGTTTTTTTGTCTTGGGCTCTTGGCTTTGCCGGAGATCGTTGGAGAGTTTTTCCTTCCTCTCGGATTGAAGGAAAGTTGTATTTTGCAAGTGCTTTTAATCCTCTATTGAAATAAAAGTGTTTGCAATTATTTTCCTACGTTTCTCCCACGTTTTCTCTCAGATTTTCTCTAGTTTGGGCTGTTTTCCTGCTGTGGACAGCAGTTTTTCTTTATTTGATACTTGATTTGGGTTAGGATTGCTTGTGAATACAAGCACTTCCTATCAAATTGGTATCAGAGCAACGATTTGGGACCACCGGCGGCTGAATTTCAGAAATTTCAGCAAGATCTTCGTCTCCGGAAGAAGATTTTTGTGGATCCGATAGAAGAAAAATGGCCGGTAAAAAGGTGGAAGTGTTAGAAGGCGAGTTTGGTCAACTGAAGACAGATCTGGAGGGGAAATTCATGGAGATCTCTACCAACAATGAGAGGTTGGAAGGGAGGTTCGCGGCGATGGAAGAAATGATGAAGAAATTATTGGAAATGAAGAACCATCCGGACACATCGGAAATGAGAGAGACCAATGACGTCCATGGCGTAAGAGGAAATCCGAACCCGATCCGGGGGAGGAGGAATCCGGAAGTGGAGATTCTTGAAGGTGAAGACGACATGCCACCTCTAGAGCCACTCTCTAGAGAGGAGATGAGCATGGGAAATGACCGCCGAGGTGCTGATTTTCAGCGTCGAGGTGCTGATTTTCAGCGTCGAGGTGTGGAGTTTGGAGGCAGGCGGGGGGAATATGAAGGTAGTGCGGATTTTGGAGAAAGGAGAGAAGAATACCAGCGTCGAGGTGCTGATTTTCAGCGTCGAGGTGCTGATTTTGAAAGGGGAAGAGGGGATTATGATGAAGGATTCGATTACCAACGTCGGAGGGAGGATCGGGACACCTGGGGAGCACCTCCTATTCGAGGAACGGGAGGTTACGGAGAGTTCCGGGGTAACGGAAGGGATCCGAAGGTGAGGAAGTTGAAGATGCCCATCTTTGAGGGTGAAGATGGCCACGGCTGGATATACAAGGTGGAGCGTTATTTCGCTGTCAACGGGTTGACAGATGACGAAAAACTGACGGCAGCAGGTTTGTGTCTGGAAGGGAAGGCGCTGGCTTGGTATCAGTGGAGAGACATAAGAGAGCCTATCAGGACTTGGCGAGAGTTCAAGGACTGTTTATTAGAGCGTTTCCGAGCCGACGGGGGAGGAGACTTCTATGAACAGTTCTTTGCCCTGACTCAGGAGGGGACCGTGGCCGACTACCGAGACAGATTCGAGTACTTAGCGAGCCGTTTGGATCATATCTCCGAATCAGCCCTGGAGGGAAATTTCATGAAGGGGCTCAAACCTGAGATAAGAACAGCGGTCAGAGTGCTGGAGCCAAGGAATTTAGGCAAGGCGATGGAGCTTGCACAACTGGTGGAAGATCAGAAGAGATCAGAAAGAAGTGCTAGAGGCAACTACTCGGGAGGATCATACAAAATGACTACTGCTGTGTTACCCTCAAAAGGGGTAGCCCCAGGGAACCAGAGGGAGGTGCCCAAGGAGAAAACCGGTGGAGGAGGAAATGGGGGACAGTTCAAAAGATTGACCGACAAAGAAATGCAGGACAAAAGAGCAAAAGGGTTGTGCTTCAGATGTGATGAGAAGTACATGCCGGGGCATAGATGCAAGGACCGATCTCTTCAGGTTCTCCTCGTTTGCGAAGATGAGGAAGACGAAGAGAGAGGAGGGAATGACCCTGAGGTGGAGGAGGAGGAGAAGTTGCATCTGGATGTAGCAGAAGTCTCTCTGAACTCAGTAGTGGGACTCACTTCGAGTCACACTATGAAGGTGAAAGGAGAGATCTCTGGTCGTGAGGTTGTGGTGTTGATAGACAGTGGAGCGACACACAATTTCATTTCCACCCAGATTGTTGATGTGATGGGAATGGAGCTAGTGGATACTGGAGGTTACGGGGTAATGATGGGCACTGGAAAGGTGGAGATGGGTCGAGGTGTCTGCCGAGGAGTGGTATTGAAGATTCAAGGGATCTTGGTAAAGGAAGACTTCCTTCCCTTGGAATTGGGGAGTACGGATGTCATCCTTGGGATGAAATGGCTGCAGACACTGGGAGAGACCAAAATCAATTGGGGAACACTAAAGATGGAGCTGGTGGTTGGTGGCAGGAAAAGAACGATTCAGGGTGATCCCGGGCTGACCAAAGCAGGAGTTTCTCTCAAATCCCTCATCAGAACCATTCATGAGGAAGGAGGAGGTTTCTTGGTAGAGTTACATCGCCTGGAAGGAGTCAGATTGGAGAAGGAAGGCAATGTTCCCTCTGCAGTACAACCACTCATACACCAGTTCAGCGAAGTCTTTCAACCGCCCCAGGGGTTACCTCCTCAGAGAGAGTTGGAGCATGCTATTACTCTGAAGGAAGGTGAGACTCCGATCAGCGTCCGTCCTTACCGCTATCCACAGATTCAGAAAGATGAGATTGAAAAGCTGATCCGGGAAATGCTGGGGGCAGAGATTATCAGACCCAGCAACAGCCCTTTTTCCAGTCCAGTCATCCTAGTTAAGAAGAAGGACGGGAGTTGGAGATTTTGTGTGGATTACAGGGCTCTGAATAAAGGCACTGTACCAGACAAGTTCCCAATTCCTGTGATTGATGAACTATTGGACGAGCTACATGGTGCAGTGATGTTCTCTAAGCTAGATCTAAAATCTGGCTACCACCAGATCAGGATGAAGGAGACTGATGTTCCAAAGACAGCGTTCAGGACTCATGAAGGGCATTATGAATTTCTGGTAATGCCCTTTGGATTGACTAACGCTCCTGCAACATTTCAGTCCCTGATGAATCGGGTATTCAAGCAGCACCTTAGGAAGTTTGTCCTAGTCTTTTTCGATGACATCCTGGTGTACAGCAAGACTGTGGAGGAACACTGGGAGCATTTGAGAGTGGTATTGGAAGTGCTACAGGAGCACCAGTTGAAAGCCAACCTGAAGAAGTGCAGTTTTGCTCAGGCAAGTGTGGAATACTTGGGACATGTGGTATCACAAGAAGGAGTAGCAGCGGATCAAACTAAAATTGAAGCAATGCAGAAATGGCCGCTACCTAGGAACCTCAGGGAATTGAGGGGTTTTCTAGGATTGACGGGATACTACAGGAAGTTCGTGAAGGGATACAGTACCATTGCCTGGCCTTTAACTGAGCAGCTGAAGAAGGATAATTTTTGCTGGGGAGAGGCGGCCACTCAGGCATTCGAGAGGTTGAAAGAGGCCATGACGACTGTCCCTGTTCTAGCTCTTCCAAACTTTGAACAGTCTTTTGTAGTAGAGACAGATGCCTCAGGATATGGGTTGGGGGCGGTGTTGATGCAGAATCACAGGCCAGTAGCGTACTTCAGTCAAGTGCTTTCAGCCAGAGCTAGATTGAAGTCAGTGTATGAAAGAGAGCTGATGGCCATTGTTTTGGCAATCCAAAAGTGGCGGCCATATCTCTTGGGAAGACACTTCATTGTACGGACTGATCAGAGGAGCTTGAAGTATTTGTTAGAGCAAAGAATGGTGACCGAAGAGCATCAGAGGTGGTTATCCAAACTATTAGGCTATGATTTTGAGATCCACTATAAGCCTGGTTTGGAGAATAAGGCGGCCGACGCTTTATCCAGATGCGTTGGGGAGATTCAAGAGTTGGTTGTGTCAGCGCCATTGATAGTAGATTGGGGGGCCATCAAAGAAGAAAGTATGCTGGACGAGGGACTGAGGAAGATCAGGGAGGATCTGGAGAAAGATAGGAGTAGTCACCCGGGTTACTACATTGAAGGGGGGAGACTATTGTACCAGGGGAGGTTTGTGATGCCACGAACTTCCATACACATTCCTCACCTGTTGCAGGAATTTCATGGAAGCTCAGTTGGGGGTCACTCAGGAGTTCAGAAGACATACAGGAGGTTGGCAACAGAACTTTATTGGAAGGGGATGCATAAAGACGTGGAGGAGATGGTGGCGGGTTGTGAGGTCTGCCAAAGAAACAAATACATGGCCATGACCCCAGGAGGTTTACTACAACCATTAGCACTTCCAAACAAAGTCTGGGAGGAAGTGTCCATGGATTTCATCGATGGATTACCCAGGTCGGAAGGATTCACGGTGATACTGGTAGTGGTGGACCGGCTTAGCAAATATGCACATTTCATTCCACTCAGGCATCCCTACACCGCAGTGACAGTAGCGTCAGCTTTCATCAGGGAAGTGATCAGACTGCACGGAGTACCAGAAGCGATCGTATCAGATAGGGACAAGGTATTCCTCAGCCATTTCTGGAGGGAGTTATTCAGATTGCAGGGAACAGTGCTCAAGAGAAGCACAGCCTACCACCCACAGACGGATGGACAGACGGAAGTAGTCAACAGGAGCTTGGAGACGTACCTAAGATGCTTTGTTTCGGAGACACCAAGGCTATGGGCAAAGTGGTTATCCTGGGCTGAGTACTGGTACAACACGTCATTTCACTCGGCTTCACAAATGACTCCATTCAAGGTGTTGTATGGGCGGGATCCCCCACACTTGGTACACTTTGGGAGCAGCAGTACCCCGGTTTCGTCAGTAGAAGAGTACTTGGAGGAAAGGGACCGAGTGCTTGAAGAGTTGAAGAGGCAATTGCTGAGGGCGCAGCAAATCATGAAGAAGCAAGCAGATGGGCATAGACGAGATATCCAGTTTGAGGCAGGGGATAAGGTATTCTTGAAGCTTCGTCCATACAGACAGAAGACAGTCGCCAACAGGAGGAATGAAAAGCTGGCCCCAAGGTACTTTGGTCCTTATGAAGTGTTGGAAAAGATTGGGGCAGTAGCTTATCGACTGAAATTACCCCCATCGGCGACTATACACCCGGTTTTTCACGTCTCACAGTTGAGAAAGGCCATTGGTGACCACATTACTATTCCCGAGCTGCCAACCACACTTACGGAGGAGTTAGAAGTGATAATGGAACCGTGGGAGCTGAGGGGTGTTCGCCAGAAAGAAGATAATACTAAGGAAGTATTGATCCAGTGGAAGAATCTTCCTGACTACGAGGCTACGTGGGAGCCATATGGGAGGATGAAGCAGCAATTCCCTGATTTTCACCTTGAGGACAAGGTGATTCTTTGGGAGGGCGGTAATGTTACGCCGGCCCAGGAGGGGCCGGCTGGACCGGTCCAACCCGGACCGGTCCACTGTTACTCCAGGCGGAGAAACAGAGGGGCGGGCGGAGCGTGAGGTTCACGTGGGCGCTTGGGGGGAGGTTTAGGAGGGAAATTTTGAATGTGAGGGCTGTTTTAGGAAGTTTATTATTATCCTTTATGATTAATTTTGTATAAGGAGGAGTTTAGAGGGAAATTAGGGTTATCTTGAATTTGAGTTTTCTCTTTGAGATCTAGTTTTTTTGTCTTGGGCTCTTGGCTTTGCCGGAGATCGTTGGAGAGTTTTTCCTTCCTCTCGGATTGAAGGAAAGTTGTATTTTGCAAGTGCTTTTAATCCTCTATTGAAATAAAAGTGTTTGCAATTATTTTCCTACGTTTCTCCCACGTTTTCTCTCAGATTTTCTCTGGTTTGGGCTGTTTTCCTGCTGTGGACAGCAGTTTTTCTTTATTTGATACTTGATTTGGGTTAGGATTGCTTGTGAATACAAGCACTTCCTATCACTAATCAAAGGATGGAACCAAATCCAAGATGCTTCAACCCCCTACGAAAAGGAAAGGAAGCAGCTGCTACTCATACAACAAATCCTAAAGATCGAAGGACACGAACAAGTTCTGAAGATTACACACAGGATTACAAGAAATTTGCCCAAGAATATTTCAAAGGAAGAACGACAGACCCCACAGCAGCAGAACTTAAGCAACTCTTTGAAGAACCAAAGTCACCAGAACCTCAACCACACCCTCAGCAGATCAAGTTTCATAAAGAAGATCTTCACAGAGAACTCCTCAATCAGACACTTCAATACCCTATTGAAGCCAACCAAGAGATCCAACTTCGAGGAGCAGCCAGACGAATCGAAGTCGAGCAAACCGTCGCAGCACTTTCAGAGCTCAGAAGCTTACTCCGAGTATACACCAATAAGACTGAATATTGTCGACGACAGGTATCCAAAGACAACCACTATACGGAATTATTCCAATACCTACGACGCACTGAAGAGACAATGGCCGGAATAATTGATATGGTGGAACAGCTCACTAATGAAGCATACCGACAGATCATTTAAGCAGTGGTGGGCCCAAACAGACAGACGCATGTGTTAAAAATAATAAATGCCACCATCACATGGCAATAGGGCCACTAAGGCCACTAGCTCCCTTTACTTTTCAGGCCACTAAGGCCACTTTTTGTACCATTTGTCACCTTTCTAAAACCATGGGCGGAATCCCGGTTTTGAAAGGCAGTATGTAGTATTTAGATGGCTATAAAAGCCAGTGTTCTCAAGGAAGAAAACACACAGCCAGACAAGCTGAAGTTTTCTCCTTCTTTAGAAGTGTTCAAGTGTGCTCCTGTAAGCTTGTAAGCTTTATTTCCTTTAAGTTTCCATTAATATATATTTGAAGTTTCTATTGCAACATAAAATTTTAGAGTTATCTCTATTCCTTTGTTGCTCCCTCCTGGGCAAGTCATTCCTATTGGTATCAGAGCCTAACAAGGTAACCATGCTAGGCAAATTATAATTAAGACGCGAGCTGGTTGGTATATCAGTTAGTAGCCCGTGTGTTCATAACAGAGCCGAGAACAATAGGCCATGAACTGAGGCGAACAGGATATCCTACTAGTATTGGAACTTAATTATTTTATGTCTGATTGGCGACTCTCTGTTGGTAGTACTGATTATAAATTGGCACTAAAGGCAACAGAGTCTATAGAACCACCTTCTGTAGGATTTATAAATCCTACAGAATCCTGTCCAAATACTGAAACCTGTTTCAAGACCTTGATTAAACAAAATAACACGATTATTCAGTTACTCCTCCTGAATCTTGATCGACTAAACATTCTTGAAGAGCAAATCTTACAGTTAAAAGGACATAAAGAACCAACTGATTCCTTTGAACAATCTCTAGCTGCTTTACAAGAACAATTACAATCACTAAATCTTGGGAGTAACGAACCAAAAACAAAAACAAAGACTCCAAACAAAGGGCAGTTATTTGTTTTTAAAGATCCTAAAAAGATATTTCTTGAGGAACAAAAGAAAACCAAATGAGTACAACTCAAACCACCACAAGAACAAACTCCAGTACTACACCGGATACTGTTGAAGATCAAATAAGGGGATATCGCCTTCGATCCAGAATAGCACATGAACTACAACGACGACTTCCTCGACGACGGCAATACCATGCCTCACTTGATAGCCAACTGGATCCAGAAGCCGAACTTCAACTCTCACAACACCGAAGGGCCAATCTAGTTCCAGCTGAAACATTATACGAGGATGGGTGGACTGCGCAACATCACAGAGTCTACCAACACTATACCGAAGAAAGAGTACTTGCTCTTGACAATAACCAGGTAAATTTACCATTTATCCGAGAACAATCCTATCAAAGGTTAGTTCAAGCTGGCATGCAACATATACATCTGGGGCTAATTATGGTTCGTGTTCAAACTCTCCATCGACGCGATGCCGGTACTACCGCACTCGTCGTTCTAAGAGATACACGATGGAGATCTGATGTTTCCATTATTGGTTAGCGCTTAGGTTTTAATTTAATTATATATCAAAACTCTGTTTGTGGCCTAGCACCATAGCGCTACTTGCCGATTCCCGACACTGAGGCGTTTAACACCCTGACGTCGTTGCTGAATTATTTTTCAAATTTTCTCGAGAGTAGTGGCGCCACTTTCCGGTACTTCTCAGCGCCGCAGTGCTCCTTTTTAGAATTTCCATATTTTTTAATTAAATTCATTTTATAGCATTTTTGTCTTGTTACAACTTCATTTCAATGTAGTTGGACACGTCAAGTTTTGCCAAAATTATTCAAACTTGCAAAGGAACCACCCAAAACATAGAGAATCACATACCACTTACATTTCCATACTCAATTTGGGAAGACTTTATCATTGATTTCATCCTTGGGTTACCACAAACTAAGCATGATGTTGATTCCATTATGGTTGTTGTCGGTCACTTTTCAAAAAAGGCACATTTCTTTGCTTCCCAAAAAGACATTTGATGCAATAAATATTGGAATGTCTTTTTTGCGGGAGATCGTTTGCCTTCATGATATTCCCCTCAACTTGCATCAGACTGTAGCACCAAATTTAGTAGTTAATTTTTGTTTGAGCTGTGGAAAAAAATAGAAATCGATCTTCACCTAAGTTCCTTCAATGGACAGATGGGCAAACTAAGGTCGTCAACCACACTTTGGGTAACTTGCTTTGCTACGTTGTGTTGGCTCAACCAAAGCAGGGGGATGAAGCACTCTGTCGGGCGGAATTTATTCTACCGGAAGAAGTCCATTTAACATAGTTTACACGACAAATTTTGAATCATTCAATAGACTGACTTTTTAACTCCCAAGTGCTAACAAGTCTATTGAACATTTGGTGAAGGATTTTACTTCCATGTTGAATAACATGAGGCACCTTGAGCCCTCTAATATACAATACATAGTTTATTGATTTCCATCGTTGGCATAAAACTTTTAACAGTGTAAATCTCGTTATGCTTACATGAAGAACAAAATTGGGCCGTTCACCATGGCTAAGAAAATGAATGATACTGCCTACATTATTTTTTTTCTTTCATCGAGTGGCATCTCTCTTCAACTTCTGATATCTTCAGCATATATGCGTATCATCCACCAGAAAATTCCACTGTGGAGCTTACCAAACTCGAGATGCACTCGTCGCTTCTAAATGTTGGGCTCACCCGATGCCACCTCATCCACTTGTGCGGGGACCACTATTTCCTCACTAGTTCTTTGGGATTTGGTGGTGCTCCTCACTGCAATAGATTTATATCAGATATTATATTTTTTGGCCATCTCAGATGACAACTATCAGATAACTGACGATTTATCAAGTTTTGGTTTTTTTTTCATCTTTGAATATGTTTTTTTATAGTTTCTTTATCTATTTAATACAATTATATAAGGTTTTTTTGCATCTCTTAGTAGCTTTTTCTAGGTGGAAATTGTAACTATGTCAGTATGTTGTAACTTTATTTTTAATGTAAATGCTAGACGTGACTCTCAATTCGCATGTTGTATCCCCACCCCCTCCCCCCCCCTAAAAAAAAAACAAAACAAAACAAAAAATCTATTATTTTTATCGACTTTTACCTTATATTATATATTGAGTTAGTATATATATTATGCTTTGAGTATTCCATCTCATAGTATTTTTATCAGAAAAATTCTAAAATAGTCCATAGACTATTCATATATGACCAATTTAGTCTCCTGATTTTACAAAATTAATCTCAATTTATTCCCAAAGGATTGGATCACTTTTATATATTTGATGGGCTAAATTGGGACAACATTATACTCTGGGACTAAAATGAACATACCTGTATTTTTATATAATTTTTCCAAACTCTCTTTAGAATACTGAAAGAAGTAGAGGCTTGTTTCTCTTTCTTTCTTAAAAATTTCTTGCTTCTCCTAGTGGCTACATCGGCTTCTATGCACCCGTCATTTTCTTGGTTCTGATATATAAAACCTGTTGCAAGCGCTTGGATATGCTTTTCGTTTCAACTTGATTGGTAATGTTCAGTTCCTTTTTCTTACTTGGAGAACTGTTGTTATATTTTGTGTGACTTCCAAATGTCTTCGTGTCTGTCCTCTTAGCTTTAATTGGTTTGTATCACCCGAGTTTTTATTGCACTAATCTTATTATTGTAATATTGTTAATATCAACATTATTTGACAAGGAAAGACCTTTGGGTTGGTTGATGAAAAATACTTAAGCCTGTTTTTTTTTCTTCAGGCAGAGATTTCTCGTCAGGAGGCCAGGCTGAAAATGGAGAGGGAGAACCTCGAGAAAGAGAAGAGCGTGCTCATGGGCACTGCTTCATCTCAAGACAACCAGGATGGTGCACTTGAGATCACCGTCAGTGGCGAGAAATACCGCTGCCTTAGATTCTCCAAGGCGAAGAAATAGGGCTCTTCATACAGAGTTTATACTTTTGCCGGTAAGGGGAATCTTAGAACCTTGAGTTATTGTGTACAGCATATTAGATTTATTTCAGTTACATTTTTACCAATTTTTTCGTCGCTTAGGAAATCATTAGAGGATTGAAATTTTCCTGCTCTTTTCTCTTGTTCAAATTGTTATAATCATTCAAAACAGATTAGGACAGTTTGCTTTCTCGTTCGAGTTCAATACTTGCTCTTGCTTTTTTGCTTTTCGGCAATGAAAAAATTGCTTTGGTTACACCCGTTGATATATTCATAAAAAGGGCGAAATAGCATGCTCAATTTTTTTTCTTCCTTGTCAACTTATATGCGGAAGCTGGAAATTATTTTGATTGACATAGGCTTCATTTGGGATAATTTTTTTTGCTATTTTTTAAAACAGTTTTTTAGTGAAAAAATTATGAATTAGAAATTTTTGTACTAAAAAGTCGTTTTAGAAAGCAGCAAAAAAGTTGTCCCAAATGAAGCCATAGAGACAGCTTTCTTATAGTGCAAAAATTATTTGAACTAACATTTTTTGTACTAAAAATTTATTTTAGAAACATTAAGAAAGTAATCCTAGGCTTCGTTTGAGTCTTTGAGATGATTTTTTTGATGCTTCTTAAAACATATTTTTATTACATAATTTTTTTTTATATACTGCTCCATTCATCAAATTACCAACAAATTTAATCATATTTTTATTTATATAAATTTTTAGAAATTTGTTCTTAATTTCCTTAAACATGAGTGAATAATTACAATAATGTTAGTATTTTTAAATATTTGATGATAAATATATTGGTGGTTATTGTTCTAAACCATTTGCGGGTCGCCAAATTGGGAGAAATCCTCTGAGGATGATTGAATGATCATATTTTTTTGCAGTTGACTATGCATTCCTGTTCTAGAATTTATGTGAACGAGTTTACATTATTTGCAAGCTTGTTTTATTAATGGGAATAGCAAGCAATCTACGAGTGATGTTGAGAAGAGTGAAATCATATTAATTTAGATTTCATTTGGGATAACTTTCTTCCTCATTTTTAAAACAACTTTTAAGCACAAAAAGTTATAGTTCAAAAAAATTCAGCACTAAAAAGCTGATTTAAAAAGCTCTAAAATACCGTCTCAAATGGAGTTGTAATGCGTATCAATCTTTCTAATTATTTGATATACTTTGGGTTTCACATTCGCCTTATTTTATGACTTTTTAATTCTAATAATCAATTGGATGTTGCAATCTCTTTGATTTATTTTATGTTTTAGTTGTCTTGAGCACTAAAATTTGGGACAATTTTTTTATTATTTTATAAAATAACTAAAAAAGAAATTTTTTTTTTAAATTACTGTAGAAATATAAAATATTTTAAAAATAATGAAAAAATAATAGTCAAATAAAAATTAAAGTACTTTTTTAGAAAATTTATGTATTTTTCATTAATATTACTTCTCAAAGGAGAAGAAAAAGGAATAAGCAAAATGAACTTCTTCTTCAGCTTGGACATCTTATCTTTCAGGTACGGTGGCCGAGGAAGATGAGCCTTGTTAATGAAATTTCATGTCATAATGAAAATGTGTCTCTGTGACTTATAAATAATCATTTCGATCGCTTACTTGATGACATAAGGCCCCTCCCAATTGGCTGAGAGCTTCCTTCAGAACTTCTCAGTGATTTTAAACTTTTTGAGTACTAGATCAAATTCGTTTTAACTCTTTGAGTGAGTTAGAATCTGTAGTATAGGAGTATGAGTACCTAGGCCTTTTTTGCTTCCAAATCCTACCTTGCTTCAAGTTTCTTTTAACAAATCAAAGAGCCATCTGCATGGCTGGCTCCTGGTTTGGTTTGGGTCCATGCAACACTCTCTTGGTAGGCATGAAGAAACTCTTAGTCTTGATTTGTGGGGCAATAGATCTTGGCATGAGCTATTTACTGCCTTATAGTCAAAGATAAAAGAGAAGAGAGTCTCCCCCATGATTGGGTATGATTAGTTTAATAGGTCTTGAACATTAAATTAGGATTGTCAAAATTGGATTACGAGTCGAGTTCGGGTCAAATATAAGATTAACTAGCTACTGTTTAACTCGACCAACTGCAGAATGACGAGCACCCTCCTGTAAGACTTACTGCTGCATTTTATATTTGAAAGCTTAGAAATTGCTCTTGCTTTCACCATCAACCAATCAAACCATTCCCTTGTATCTTCTTACCTTCTTCCTCCTTCTTCTAAAACAAAGATGGTGGTTACAAGAGAAGGGCACACATGCACATATATAGTGAAAGAGTGAATTTTGTGTGTGCACGCTGAGAAATTATTGTGCGGATGCAGACGTCGTTCGGAGGCGAATCACAACGAGTCACATTTTCTGGTACACAGCGGTACATAGTTGTACATAGTTGTGGTACAGAATAAAAAAGTGTTGTGACGCGTAGTGATTCACCTACGAACGGTATTTGTATCCGCACAAAATAATTTTACATGTGCATGAGAGAGAGAGAGCTCTCTTCTTATCGAAACTAATTGAAACGGGGGCCTCCTAGAATCAGGAAGGTTCATATCTTCTTCAGGCTAAGCCTTACAACCCCAAAGTCCCTTCATTGGATAGAACCTTACAAATTTGCCCCCTATAATTGGATTGACCGATTGATAGCAGTTGGTCCATCATTTTTAGTGTTAAAAAAAACCTTACATCACCAATGTGGATCTCGTCAACCTTGATTCTCCTTCCTCTCCCTTAATTATATAAAAAAAATTTCACATGTGCAATCCACCTGGCACTATTTCATTAGAGTCGGGACTTAGAGAACGCTTGCGGTCTTCAGAGAAATCTTGTCTCAGGTGGTGAAAACAATCCCAAGCCCTAGATATTGGCGCTCTACGAGGGTTTCTTTTTACCTAAACTTAAATTTTTGGCTCTGGACCAGGTCGGTTCGTCGGGTTGCACAATAAATTGAAAAAAAGACATAAAAAATATTATAACTTCATAAGGTCAAACTTTCGGGTCTTCGAGTGCTATTGAGGTATAGAGCTACATCTGGAGACCACACCAAAGGCTTCTAAGTGATAAAAAGATTATGTACGTGAAAATGGAGAGCTCCTCCCTTTTTGTGCTATTCCTTATGTTGCGGGGGAAATTATTCTGTGCGGACTCCGAATGCAAAGGATCATCCTAATTGTTGCTTATTTGTTGAATATTTACTGCTTATTTTATTAAATCAATAAAAGTCAATAAATACTAAATTAATACTCAGAAAATAATATTAAATACTCGCTAAATATTCAATAAATACTTACAACTAAAAATTTATTAAATATTAACTGCTTATTAAATATTTACTACTACTTATGTACGTCTCTACAAATAGGGCTGCAAACGAACCGAGCCGAGCCGAGTATGTGAGTGTTCATGTTTGTGTTCATTTAATTTCAGCTTGTTCAAGTTTGGTTCATGTTTGTTCGAGCTTTATTGTTTGTGTTCATGTTTGGTTCATTTAAATTAATGAGTGTTCATGTTCGGTTCATATTCAGTTCATGTTCGTTCGTTTAGTGCTTATCGAGCTTGTTCGCGAACATATTTAACGAATTTTTTTAACTATCAAACAAACATGTTCATGAACATATCTATGAACAAACACATTTATAATAAAAGCAATAGTCTATGTAACAAAGGCAATGATTATTTATATTTATTAATTCTATAGTCAAATATTAATTATTTTTATCAAGCTTATTTACGAGTTCAAAATTGAACACGAATCGAGCTTTTATCGAGCTTAATGTCGAGCTTGTTCACGAACTTCAAATGATGTTGTTCGCGAACATCAATGAGCCGAACGCATTAGTGTTTGTTGCGTCCTAGAATATTCGCGGCGGTAGAGAAATATATAGTTTAATGTCTTAACATTGTACGAAGATCCAGCACACAACCAGATAAGAGAGGGTGTAGTATTCATAAGAGACACCGAAGTTTTTACATGGAAAACTCCTAAAAAGGAAGAAAAATCACATGGTCTAGCCCAGTTGAAAATAATTCCACTATAATTTGAGTTGATTACAAAGAGCTGACTCGTCTCCAAGGGCGATCATATTACAACTAGCACCTGGTCGATAGAAATCTGGTGTTAGACCCGACGTCACTTGATAGTCCCCTGGCGTCACCTGGAAGTTCGTGTGTTAATTGATAGTCTGGCCTTGAGTAGAACATCGGGCCTTGAGCAGAACGTTGGGCCTTCAGCAGGACGTCGAGACTTGAGCAGAATGTCGAGCCTTGAGCAGAACGTCGGGCCAGGATAAGCATCGGGCCTTGAGCAGAACGTTGGGCCTTCAGCAGGACGTCGGGACTTGAGCAGAATGTCGGGCCTTGAGCAGAACATTGAGCCTTCAGCATGACGTCGGGACTTGAGCAGAATGTCTGGCCTTGAGCAGAACGTCGGGCCTTAAACAGAATGTCGAGCCTTGAATAGAGCGTCGGGCCTTCAGTAGAACGTTGGGCCTTAAGCAGAATGTTGGGCCTGAACGCCGGGCCTTCAGCAGAACGTTGGGCCTGAACGTCGGGCCTTGAGGTGGTGGTGCAACGAAGCTCCGATGATGGTCTGGTGAGGTTCCAGCGGTGGTCCGGCGAACTCCGGTGGTGGTCCGGCGAGGTTCCGTCGGTGGTCGATGAGGAGCTTCTTCCTTCTCTTCTTCTCTTCCCTTCTTGCTTGGATCCCCTCTTATAAAGAATGAGGGCTCTATTTATAGATTTTATGGAGTGGCATAGCTCGTAAATAGGCGTGAGATCATGGGTGAATAGGGAGTGGTTGAATGGACGGCCGATATCGAATCCTACGATCGTGCACCGTTCGTTGGACATTTGAAGGACTTAGAGATGTCAGAATTTGGTGATCTTGGGCTCGTTGGATTCGTCTCGTCGAGCCGTTCGATTCGAGTAGAAGCTCGTTAAAATCAGAGACCGTTTGGTATCTCAAATTGTGGTTTGAACCTTTTAACAGCGCTTCGGGTCCATGATTCGGATCCATTTGGGCTTGGATCGAGTTGAATTTGGTGTCGTTGGGTTCGTATTTCCGAGACGCTCAGTTTGACTATAAGTTTGCTGAAATCGAAGCTTGGATGGTCTCCGAATTAATTTTTTGAAGTTTCCAATTTGATTTTGCATTGAGATTCGCGCCCAATTAAGATAATTTTTTGATGACGTATCAGTGTTCAAGTTTGTTTATTTAAGAATCGAATATTTAAAATATTGTTCAAGCTTGTTTGTTTAGTTAATTAAACGATCACAAACGAGCTTTAATCGAATCGAACAAAGAGTAGCTCGTCGAACATTTGATTCCATTGCAGCCCTATCTACAAATACAAAATAAATAACCAGCAAATTCGAACGAATCCGCACATAATAATTTCTTCTGCTGCGGACACCGGTCGAATCGAATTACAAAGCTTACACCATTTCCCATCGGTTCCCTTCGGACTATCTCCGAAAGGCAACAGCGGTTGAGATCCAATGGATCGATCTCTTCTTGAACTCTATACCGTCTTTTAGGTGAGTGTTTGATTCATCACAACTTTTCCGTACATGCAGCCGTTAGGGTTTTCCTGCTACTAGATACCGTGCTTATGGGGGCAAATTATTGGGTCAGATGATCGGAGGCGAAAATTAAGTTCGAACATCTAATAAAAATTTGCCGCGTCAACCTGCGCTTTATTTACGTTTTTTGACTTGCGCTTTAGTTGTGTTTTACTTGCGATTTACCTGCGTTTTACTTGCGCTTTACTTGTATTTTAGTTGCGCTTTACATGCGCTTAATTTAAAATAATATTTTATTAATATCCTGACCTGATCCAATAATTTGCCTTGCTTATGGGGGCCTCTATGTCCTTGCCAGTTTTTTAGGTTTCATATTCACCGGCATCAATGGCGTGTTTTTAATCAAAGCTTTATTAGTCATCAAGACCGTGCATCTGGGTGTGGTGAAGTTTTGATCAAAACAAAGCAATTTTTTTTCGTGCACAGTAAATGCGATGGAATACATTGGACTACATTTGGTTTTTAGGAAGATTTCTGTGGTTTTGAACTTTTGTTTACTTCTCTTTAAAACCAGCTTGATAGATTGGCTTATGAGGGCATCGCATCGTCTTCTTGTTGTGAGTTTTATGGATAGATATAAATTACAGGTCTGTGATATACTTAACTCTTCGGGGCTTTAAAACCGAGGCAGAAAAACCCTCGCTGAAGAAGGAAAAATTATTATGTGCTGACTCCACACATAATAATTCTTTCTCAGGGAAAATTATTAGGTTTGAATATTGACATGTGGAATGTACACGTGTCCGCATAATTTTAAGTCAAGTGCGTCAAAAGCGCAGGTAAAGTGCAGGTAAAGCGCAGTCAAAAAACAGTCAAAGCGCAGTTCACGTGGCAAGTTTTAATTGGATGTCCGGACCTATTTGATCAGACCTAATAATCTCTCCTTTCTCAGGGGGCCCTCGGAAACTTATTTTTTTGAAGCAGCTCGCTGTGCCACTTCAGCATTGAGTTGCTTGTACGGTATTACAAGCCATTAAAGAGAGCTATCTGCTTGAGCTAGTAGTTGTAGAATGTTTTCTGATACCTCTTGGCCGTCTTCACCCTACCTATTATACTTGTGCACTTAAGTAGTTGTGCTGCTGAATATGGCTTTTTATATCAGTCAACGGTTGAAAATGATACAACAGTCACCAATGCACCTGCTAAGGCTGAAAAGTTTAATGCGAGAAATTATTCTGTGCCGACGCATGACGCAATTTTATGTCCGGATGCTGTGGTTCCGAGGTTAAAATCAAGTACCAAGCAGTACCGAGCCGTGATACAGTAAAAAGGATGATGTGGTGCATTTTTATTGGTCTCTGGATATCGTTCGGTATCCACACAGAATATTTTTTTCCTAAAATACACATCAAAGATGTAACATACCTAGAGTTACTTGAGATTATTTCAAAAGTAAAGGGCATCTTGCTTTGATTTGCAGTATGGCAATCCTTTTGATTCTTGTGCGTCTTACTGGTATGCTAGTTGCAAATTCTGGGCATGATTTACTGGTACTGATTTTATGGCATTCCAGTATAATTTATTTAATATATCAAGCTGTTATGAACCCGGTTGATGTAATAATAGTTCTCTCTCAAATTTCAGGTTTTTGATCTTTCAAGTGTATTGCCAGATCTAGCATATCTGTCAACTGATGCTGACCTGGTTGTGTTGGAGGGAATGATATAATTTAGGAGAAAAACTATGCAATGATCCCCAAAACAAATTTACCTATTTATATAGTGTATACTTACATTGGATGTTTTTTAATTTGTGCAAAGTATATCAGAGGTAAAACAGAACATTTTTTTTTTAAATTTCTGTAGGGAAATGTCAATCATATAGCTTCAATCTGTTGAATCTCCGCAAAACACCGAAAATAAGGGTCATGAAGGAACACTGTTGTAAGGAAATATAAATACAATTAACTTGAAGATAAAACCATGTAAGGCCTTTCATTGTTCACATCTTTTTGGTAGGGTAGGAAGCCATCTTGTTGATGCCACACAGTCCCTCCTTATTTTCTGTGCTCCTTTTCATCCTAATATAACCCTTTTCTCCCCACTTGGAGCCCCATGAATTCTTAACAATGATGTAGTCTCCACTCTTGCTTGATCCATATCCAACAGCTGCAACTCCATGATCCAGCTCAGTACCACAAGGACCATCAAAGATCCCCTGTCATCATGAGCAAGCATAAATTTATGCATTTTAAAAACTAGATATTATGAAAATGGCCATTTTTTCATATTTAGGCCGTTGATGTTTTATTTTTAGTTTCTTTGATTCTTTGGCATAAGGTTCTATGCGGTGAAAAATTTAGAATTGTTGTTGATCTTACCCCAGTATAAAACTGGAAATCTCTGCCAGAGGCTTCAATGGCAACACTCACTGGCTGGTGCGCCAATGCTTTCAAAAGGCTGGCTTCATTGTTCTCTGGCACATCTTCATATCCAGTAATTGTCACAACTTGCAACGCTCCCTGCATAGAAAGAAAACAATTCAACTTATTCAAACTGGAAACTCTACACCAGTTGAGAATCAATTCTTGATTTTATTTATTTAGCAGATCACCCTCTTGTCATCACATGTGCCTTCCTCCATGAGATAGGGGTAGTCATCCTCAGTGTGGAGTCCCCGACTTGAGACTATATACTGGAAAGCGTAGTCCATCAACCCTCCATTGCAACCATTGTTGAGTGGCTTGTCACAGTCTATTAACTCCTGCTCTGAAAGTGAAGTCAGGTTCCCTGTCATGATCTTGTTTATTCCCTCCACCGCCACCACCGTAGAGAATGCCCAGCAACTACCTGCAGACATCATATTATGCTTAATGAAGGGAGTCAGGTACAAAGCCTTAAATAGGGTCCTGATTTGACACCCATACTTTACTCGAACGGGTTTTGCTCACCCACACCCACCCATGATGACTTTCGGGATGTCGTACCCACCTATATCCACTCACTTTCCATACTTTTTGAACGCAATCTGCCATGGCCTTGAGGCTTGTTGTACTTTACTCTGATTGCGAACTTTCAAGCCGCATATTAGAATTTATTGTAGTCGCAGCGTGGTTAAGTGCTGCACACTACATAGTGAGGATTGCATTATTATAAGATATATAGTGATTAGCAATGTAAATCGATTTATCCCTCGTTGTTGAGTACACACCCATACCCACCCACAAGGCCATGAGTATATCCATACCCATTGGATATGAGTGGATACATGGGTGGGTGTAGTATGAGTACCCAATGCAGGGTTTTGGTCAGCTATAAGTGTATGGCTCTTAGCCAACACCAGTGCAGATTCTTTTTTCCATTATCAAAACTTGAACAAGTTTTTTTTCTACAAATTTCATGTAACCCGTGCTTACCACATGCTCCCTGATTCTTGACAGGGGTGATGGCTCCTTTCTTCCTCCAGTCCACAGACTTTGGCAAGTCTACATCATTCTCATACATGAATTCTCTTTTATCACTTGAAGTGGCTTCCTGTCTTCTCGTGAAGTTGGGCTTCAGACCAAGATACATAATCTTGAACTCCTCATGACTGAGGTCAGCAAACTCATTGAGTCCAAGCCAGTAACTGGTTCTCTTCTTGTTTGTCTCATCAATATGCTTCAGATTATCCTTGAAAACTTCAAACCTTCTCATCATCTCCTTAATGGTGTCATATGACTTATTGTGCTTGACCATCCATGATTCAAACAGATCAATCAGGCTATCATGGGACGTTAGGTCCCCTTCTCTGTAGCCCACAATGGAGAATTCGCTGGGGATTGCAGAGCTGGAGAATAGGATGAGGGAGAAGAAGAGGAAAGATAGATAAATGATGGAGAACTGCATTTTTGTTTGGAAAATGTGGAGTTTTTTCTATGGTTTATGGTTCTTAGCCACTATATATTGATTTGTATTGCAAGTCGCTTATACGCAAAGTGTTTGATGCGGTGGCTTGAAACTTGTTCATCAGGAGGCTTTGGTTTTAAGCATTTCTGGTCAAGTATCGTACTGTTTCTCAGTACTGTATATGCATTAGCTTTCAAGGGATTGGCAATAGTTATAGTTCTCATGAAATCCTTTTATTTTTTTCTTAAATTCCTCTCATCATTATCATCATCATTAGTCTTATCTCAACTACTTTAATCAGCCTAATTAATCATTATACGCCATTAATCTTTATTATATTATTTTCTACATGATCAAATCATATTTTTTATTATTTAATTTTTAAACAATCTATTATTACTAATTTTGCCACGCACCAATTTTAATGATCTCATTTTTTGCAAAAACTTCTTTATTGTCCAGTATAGATGCATATAATTTAGTTGATTTAATCATATTTTAATAAAAAATTTAATTATTGCGTAAATTATATAAACTCTATCATCATCTAAATTCTTTCTAATATAATAGAATCGAATGGTTTAAATTTATCACATAAATATATTCTATATAATATATTAAATTTAAAATTTTATTTGCTAAATATTCTATTAATTTTAAAATATTTATTTGAACAGTAATATCATAGATTGATATAACTTTAACTAAAAACATGCAAAAAGATCCAACGCAATAAAAACTAATTATTTCTCTCCTTATTTTTATGTATGTTGCGAACATCTTAACATTAACTAAAAAGTCAGCCTTAGATGATTTGATCATATAAGACATCAGTCTTTTAATGATTTGATTAAAAGAGTAGATATTTTAGGTAGATTATCTTAAACAAAGGTAGAGATAGATTTAAAAAATTTTGATTAAAATTATTAAAATTTATTTATTTTATTAAATTTAAATGAGAATTTGACTCTTAATAGAACAAAATAAGAATTCGATTCTAAATAACACATGAAAAACCCCCAAGTAAAAAAAAAAAAAAAAAAATTAAACTCTTAAATATTGAGACGTCTTTTGACGCAATAGTTAAAACTTATTAAAAAATTTCACAATTAAGCATGCTAGAGAAATTTTGAGAAAATTAACCTCTTAAATAATTACATCAATACCCTTAAAGAAATAATAAAGGGTGAAAATTATATTTATAATTTTGAAAGTTATTACAAATGATACAAATTTTTTTCTTAAGAAAAGTTGAATAATAATTTTCCACTATAATTTTTTAAAAAAATAATCAAATAAATGTGTAATGAATTGAAAAATAATAACCGACTGCAAATTGCTCCAAAGAGACCAATCATCTGCCAATTGCTCACAGGCGCATAACATTCATTCCCTCATGTAAGCAAATAAATGAAATACCCTAAAAATCTATAAATTCTGTTTCTACTTCTTTGATGTTTGTTAGGCTGAGCATATCAAATAAGGCAGTGAATACAGCTCCAAAATTTTTCCAAAAATTAGTGAATTGAGTGCTGGTTGAAATCAACTAGCAGACTGTTAAGTCTAAACACGCTCTGTTCTAATTTGAGCTGACATAGCCTGCAATTTTGCGAAGGATCCAATGTAATATTGATATACTGAAGCAGATACAACCCTGCAAGAAAAATTGAATAAACTTCCATACTGCCAAAACACGCATATGAATAAGTGGACAACGAATAAGGCTTCGTTTGGGATGGCTTTTTTGCTTTTTCTTAAAGCAGCTTTCGAGTATAAAAATTTTTAACTTTTGTATTAGAAAACTATTTTAAGAAGCAGTAAAAAAACCATCCCAAACGAAACCTAACTGATAAGAATGTTGGCTAGTTGCTCATAGCAATAAGGTACATGATCAAGAGCTACTTACGTTGTCCCAAGAAAGAAGTTAAGAGAAAGATTGAATCCAAAAAGAAACACCGAAACAATTCCTGTCAAAAGCATTGCCACAGAAGTTGCATATACCTGCAGACATTATATAGTTTATGTTTCCATTTAACAATCAAACAGAGGATTAATTATTCTGTGCGGACGCCGAACGCCGTCTGGAGACCAACCAAAATGCGCCACGTCACCCCTTCGCTCGGTATTGCGGCTCGGTGTTGCTCGGTACCGTTGACGTGACGCATTCTAGTTGGTCTTCGGACGGCGTTCTGCATCCAGTCTCCACATAGAATAATTTCTCCAAATAGAGGCCTTCACATTCATTTGAAAGCTCCCTTGTTATTACAGGGATAAATAATACTTCATGAGGGGCCTAGGAAATGTTTGATTGATCTAAAGCTATTAGTTGCTTGAAATGAAACAAGTTTTATTATCTAATTAGCATATTCATCACAATTACCTTCACAATATTATCAGCGAATTTCATTACCATAGACACTGCGATCCCACTGCACATAAATGATTTAAATCAGGAAACATACATTATACCCGATCATTCAAGCAAGGAGCTTTTTATGTAAGGTAGGTACCTCAGGGCATGGTTGAGAATCATACAAACTGTGATGAAAGTATATCCATGGAAGAAGCCGCTGTGCAGATGAAAAATCAATTGAATTACAAATAAGATTATGGGCTTCAAGAAGAATAACAGATCTAGACATGTTACTTCGGCTTACTTGTTGACAACTGCATCAAAATCCTGAATGAAAATTGCAATTATGTTGAATAACATTCCAAAGATGTACAGCCAAAAGTTCTGTACGTTTATATTTCTTGAAGGGCGTTTTTTGATGATAGCCTACGGCAAACTCAGTATTAGTCTGCGACATATATTTAGTTATTATTCCTAAATGTAGAACTAATTTTCCACATCATAGAGCTTACCTCTGTGTAAACACCAGCAAATCCACTTAGGAGTGCCATGATCTGTAAAATAATTTTGGGGTTATAAACACCAGTAGATCCACAAAAGAAAGGTAACAACGTAATATATAAAAAATTACTTACAACAGCCATCAACCAACCCGGTAAAGACGTTTGAAGAACATGGTCAGAGCTGAAAAGGAAAATACACAAATCTTCATATTACGTACATATAAAAAAACAAATCAAATAAAAGTATATTTTGCAATGAATTTTTAATAAAAATATAATAAAAGAAAAAACTTAGTCAAATTACTCCCTAGTACTAAAGAAAAACTTCTAGTTGATTGCCTACTTGAACTGCAGGCTTAAGTGAGAAAAGCCAATTCATCTACAGCTGGGACTTGTACATAAAAGGCATGTTTTCCCCAATCCCACCATTCGAAAGCCATAGAACTTTCAGCAGGAAAAGCAACAGAAGATTTCTTCCAGTTAGTGACCCCAAAAAATCCCATGGCAATGAATGATAAATCCTTATAGGAAACCTTAGAGCTCCAAATTACCATATCCTTAATTATGATATGAAATCTAATATATGCAGGCCATTTAACTAAGCATGGATCATAAAAAGACGAGTGTATCGATACTGATCAACTTATGCTTACGAGGAGTTCAGTTGAGTTGTAGTGCACCCTGCGCATAAAAGAATAAATGCTATCCACTGGATTTGACTTAGCCTGAAACAAAATTATAATGAGGGAGAAATGCTTCCAAAGTATTTATTAAGAAATCAAAGAATTCACTTACGATAATTTTCTTACTTCCTCTTTAGTATAAGACAATACAAAACACCAGTGGTAATAATATTTAGGTTCTTCAGTATCTGGTAAGCAGGGGCATCCACATATGCAAAGATGTAGTACTAGCATAAGAGGGAGCAAATTAGCGATGATACTAATGATTTGCGTAGAAGACTTCCATCATTTATTACATGTATATGTTCAAACCTGCAGTAAGTTCTTGATGAGGTAGAGTGCTGCTGGAATTGGGTAGACACTAACTTCATCAAATGATGTACTTAACCTGTGAAAGTTTCCAATAAGATTGAATAAAAATAGTTTAGTTTCATCCAGTTATATAGAGAACTCTTGATATCTGCCAAGAAAAGAATGTATTAGAATATCAGAAAAAACAGAAATAAGTAATCTATTTGAACTCAACAGTGGTGGAGAATAAATCTACTTAAATCTTTTTTTCATCTGATGATATCTAATTCTGAGTTCAAAACTTTAACATAAAGAAGCTTTTGTCTGACTTTGTAAATTAAGGAAGCAAATATCCCTAAAACTAAGTGAGATGTGAGTTTGCTAGTGTAAAAAGAAAAAGATATTAAAGGGACGCAAAAATTAAAACAAACGAGTATAGAAATCACTCAATAATGCATGGTATTTTATGATCTAAGATTTCTAATGCATACTATTATGATAAAATCATGCAACAAGCTTAAAAATTCACGAGTCATAAACTCTTATTCTTTTATCAATTATTTGCTATTTTCAATAGAAGCCAAAAAAATGAAAAAATCAATTCAGACATAAATCAAATGGCCTCTACTAGAAATAAATAATAGAAATTCAAAAATGAAAAAAACACATCAACCTAAAATCCATGCACTTGTTGTATTAAATATGAGTAAAGTTAATCACACGATTTATCCCATATAGAAACTTACCAAAAAATAAACCTCCATTTGTACAAGGATATAATCTCTCCCACAAATTTTCAATTTGCTCACTTGATCGAGCTGTCTTGCAGAAGTAGAAGGAACAATATATGCAATCAAATATTTATTCAAAATTAAATTGATTGAGATTTCCACGTGCTTCATACTCCTATTTATAAGCATAAATTCCTTGTTCATCGATCACAATAGAACAAAAAAATAGCATGTGCTTGGTTGGCAACAAAAGAAATCCCAAAAACAGGAAAAATCCTACTTTAGCAATTGTAACCAATTATAGCTAAAGGCAATGACCGATAACAAAAAATCACAAAGACAACGATAAGAATAGCAAAGCAGAAGAAGCCTAAGCCTACATCAAGAAGTCGCAAGGAAGATTGCAGACCTTCTAAAATATCACAATAAAAGCTTCATATCCTATTGGAAACGGATGGGTACAAATAAATGTAGCCACAATAAATCACAACCAAGAAGCAGTGGAGTCATTCAACAAAATTAAAAGGGCCATAAAATCGAATGACTATAGAATCCAAAGAACTTCAAGAAACAATGGGAATAAGCATATCACTACAAAGTTAGGGTTCCAAGGCATATTCATACAAACTCTTAGAAAATTAAAAGGTCCTACAGAAAGAAACCAAAACAACAAAAACAAATTAAGAAAAAAAAAATCATATTTTAGGGAATTCGTCTTGACATTCACATTTTGAGTTATTGACAACCATAGACTTTGAGTTTTGCATCTAAGCATTAAATGCTATAAATAAGGCCTTCAATAGCAATTTTTAAGGCAGCCTCTAAGCACTAAAAGTATATTTAAGTTCATATAGTAAGATTTAAAAATCTCAATTAATGCACCTCAGAAAAATACTCATACTTGTATTCTCTATGTGATAGTTGAGGACTCAATTCGATTATTACAGAACTACAAAAAATTGTATACAAGTATGTTGAAAAACTTAGTCGTAACCTTGACTTAACAAAATTGTAAATATGACTAAAAAAACTACCAAATCCCATACTAAATATTGTCTAAAACTTGATTCAATTGATTTATTTGTCAATATATTGGGGTTATACACGATGGAAGAAAAGCGTGATAAAAATTATGCAAATGAATGTAAGGAAAAGCTTCTCATAAGTATCAATCAAAACCTTTAAGAAAAAATAATTGGTGCAGACAATATTTTGAAATGAACAAACCTATTATTTTCATTGACACCTTCAGTTTTCCAGATCCTGAAAAGGGCAGCAAGTGACAATGCACACTTCAAAGCTTCTACCTAATAGAGGAAAGTCATTTACTTCAATGCAAGATAAAAATAAATATAAATAGCTAAAAAGATTTGCAGTATATTTAACAGGTCCGCCTAAATGCTCTTTTCATATAAATATATGTTTCTTTATTCTACAGCCACTAAAAATGATCCTTTCAACTTAATCATAAGTATGTAGATTAATTCCAAAAGACATGATTCCTACCGAAAAATTTGCGGTTGTTACGCTGTATTCGTACTTTCCAGCTCTCTTGGACCATACAATCAATATTGATTGGGAACTTGTCAGCAATGTAAGAGCAGCTATAACTACTGACCTGCATAGAAAATAAACAAAAAAAAAATTCTCAAGTGGCTTTATCCTTTAATGTTACCAAATTGCAAATGCTAAAATCCTCCCCTCCGCGTTTCTTTCTTTTTTCTTACTTTAGCTTCCAGTTGGGTTTGTTTGATGAGCTAACAGTAGAGCCGACCACCTTATTTGCAGAATCTACAAGGTCAGAAGCTACCAAATGAGAGGGAAATGAAGTAACTCAACCTTAATAATATATACCGGATAATTACCCATTAGTAAGATCTTCAAGTTTTAGCTTGAGGTACAACAATGATGTAGCACACCTATGAAAGGTTTCTCATGCAGAGCCTTTAAATCATTTTGAGATTCTATATAGTCTTTTTCCTGAAGCAGCGGGTCAACAATAATGGAAAATTATATCCAAGATCTAATATAATACTGAAAGAATTTAAAAGAAGACTTCTAACAAATGTGATTCACATGAAAAATGCAAAAAAATATCAAAATAGAACTCTATACTTAAGAAATACCAGTAAATTTTCTAATTCACATAATCCATACAGAGAACTGCTATCTGAGGTTAGGCTGGAGATCGATTCTCTACTTTTCCCATGTAGCAATCTCAAAAAGGAGACCATTAGCTATGCAAATTTGAAAGTATGCGCACATTGGAAAAAGCAATTATGCATAATGATTCTTAGTTTTGTTTCTTAGTTCATTGCATGTATAAAAACATAGCTATGAGGTTGACTTCTATGCGAGGAAGATGCATTCTCAAGTTTTTTGAATAGTTTGTTAGGTCTAACTTATTACTATATGTTTTCAACTCTACCCATGCAATTCTAATTAGCACATATGGAGTTCAGAAATCATTCCCATGACATGAATTGTTAATCATTCTTGCTATTTTTACTTAGTTTTGATTTACTACTTTCTGCTATGCCTTCACCGTAATGATGTCGCTTTGTTTCCTATTGTTGCCATTGTGTTACTACTGTCATGTATCCAGCTGATGTCCCTGAGTTAATGATTCCCACTATCCGCTATATCACCTATCTCCTCTGCTACCGCCTAGTTCACGCTACCTACCTGCTATGCTATTACCACTAAGTTATTGTTGTTTGCCGCCTGCATTACAGCTAGTTGTTGTGCTGCCTTTTGAGCTCTGTCTAGTTCATGTTTCGTGTGTTGCTTTTTCCTAATTTTGTCTGTTCCTCAAGTAATTCAGAAAGTGCTTAAAAAAAAACTTCTACCCCTCAAATTCCAAGGGAAGATACATTGTATCGGCATGAAGCCTGGTTCTACATTATGTTGATTTCTATCATTCTTCTTATCTTTTTCTACAAATGTGCTTCAACTATTGTCAAGTGAGATGCCAGGATTTCTTCTTGAAAGTGAACTTAATTGTTGCTAAAATTTTATTTTCATTGGTGTTTCTTGTGATATTTTTTATTTTGTCGATTTTTAACTTATCTTTTGGGACAAGCAAAATATTTCTGTTGTATATACATTAAAGTGACAAGTTTTTACTAAATTATGATCTAGTAACCTATAGATATAAAATTTTATGTATTTTAATCGTGTATCTTATACCAATTTGCATTAGTAATAATACAACCTTAAAGACCTAAAATAATACCTTAAATTAGGGGGATTTACATACATACAACTATATAACACTCATATTACATATTTAACATCTCAAACTTAAATATTTCATTTATACCACTCAAATACAAACATTAAATCAAAAATACCACTCCCTAGGCACAAGATCACGGCATTATTCCTTCCCTTGCGTGTGTATCTTCCCGCCTTTTTGCTGGACCTAGCGTGACTTTCCTACCTTCTTCAGCGATAGCTTACCATCTTACTTTCTTGCACTGCTTTCCGCTCCTAGAAAACCTGCCGTTGCAAATTTGCTTGCTGTTTAAACTATATTACCTGTTGCTCGATCTGAAGCTCTTTAATACCATTTATAAAGAAATTCATTTGTCATGATGAAGTTAGACCTGTCTGACATTCAATATGTTAGCTATATATATTAAATCATGCGGGTAAAAGAGCTTCTCAAGCTTTGATGAAGTGCAGCTTTGCAAGCCTAAACCGGTGGAGAAAACAAGCAGAGGAAGGAGTTTGCTGGGAAGAGGATGTCCAGTTTTAGTTGCGCGGGAGGAGCAGGAGGAGCACGGAAGTCGCTTGTGTGGTTAGGGGTTGATGCAAATTTCGCAGGAAAGTAGTGCTCACGCTGGACGAAACAGACGGAGTGAGGTTTTGTGTCCTACGGAGTGGTATTTTTGATTTAATGTTTGTGTTTGAGTGGTATAAATGAAATATTTAAGTTTGAGGTGTTAAATATGTAATATGAGTGTTATATAGTGGTATGTATGTAAATCCCCCTAAATTATAATCTATGATGCCTTAGATGAGCTTATATGAACAAGTGTATATTTAAATCGTGGTTTAAGGCTTTAAGATGAGTGCATCATTCTAACTTCATTGTAGTTAAAATATAGGATTTGTGCCACCATTCACATGATTTTAATGGATTTAAGGCTTCTGCAACAAATGGTCAAATAATTCATCAAGAATTTAACAGTTGACATGCCAGGCAATTTTCAAGTTTTAATCCTCTCGAGATTTATTAAATCTGAATTGGCAGGATTCACCAAATCCTACTTGAGTTAAATCCTGCTTGTAACTAAAAAGAAAAAATCTAAACAAACTTCTCGAACATCTTTTTCCCCTTCACTTGCATTGTTATAACAGAAACTTTAAAATTAACTTAACAAAATAGTAGTTTGAAATTCATAATCAAGCTACTTCCAACCTAAAATGATGAATTGAACTTATAATTAGGAACTTTCAATCAACAAATTTACCACTATGGAATTCTGATTTTTATCCAACCACGTGTGCTTTAAGGGGCTGTTTGGATGCAGGATTTCGACCGGATTTGAAGCGGATTTGAGCAAAATCCAGCCAAACGGCCAATGCAAAACCAAATCTCACGGTAAATCAAAGCCGCAGTTGACGGAAAATTTTCTCTTTACGTGGTAAATCCCGGATTTACGAAATCCTTTGGTTCGGCGTATTTACGGGATTTGGCCGAAGAAGCGCACGAAAGGGATAAAGTTACCTTCACAGCAAGCGAGCTCCCGTTGTTTCTTCCGATAAAAAAATGTCGTAACTTCCGCTCCAACAGGAAGGGAACGTCGTCGAAGGAGCGAAGTCGAACAGCGACGAAGAAGAGCTGGAGACAAACTTTAACACTCCTGCGAAGTGCGAAGGAACAAAGCCCGAAAGGAATAGAGAAGAAGAGGCAAAACCTACATTCCTCTTAAGTTATTGTTGGATAACTTAATTAATATAATTTAAAATATTAAAAATTAAGCAAAACTAATTAAATTATCAGTTAAATACTTAATTATTTAAAAATAACTAATCTGATTAAATATGATTTTAAATGTAAATAATTATTATAAAATATTATAAATAATAATTAATCACCTTAAATCTTTTAACCACCTTAAATGCTTTAATTATCCAAGAAATGTATATCAAATATTTTAATCACCTTAAATCATGAATTTAATAGTCAAACAGTCACACAGGATTTATTATAAATATTGTCAAAGAGTTTTCCGGATTTAACCCCCTAAGGATTTCATAAATTCAAATTTAGAGGATTTAAGAAATCCTACTTAATGAATCCTGGGTGTTACCAAACAGCCCCTAAGAGTGAACAAACGATCTTTTAGAAATTTTTCAATATGTTGATAAGGAAAAAAAAAAAGAAGCACGAAATAATTCAAGTGGAGTAGTATGAGGCGCCAAAAGAACAATATTAATCCCTAGATAAAAGCTACCTTCAATAAGAGAATGAGTGTCAAATGCTGCGACTGCGATTCTGCGAAGATGAAGGCTACGACCTGCGAGAATGACGACCTCTTCACACTAGCTTCGTGTTGAATGCTGCGACTGCGAAGAGCCGAAGACGGAGGTTGCGAGAAGGCTGCGAAAACAAGGGCCGCTTCTATGAAGAAGAAGGATGCGAGAGGCTGTGAAGATGAAGGCGGCAACCTCTTGAACGTCGAATGCAACTGGAAAGATGAGATTCGCAAACGCAGCTGTGAAAGACAAAGTGAGAGCGATTTATATGGCGGGATCGGCTATCACGCTCAGGATTGATAAAATTAGGAAAAAAGAGGATGTATGGTGGAGATAAAATAGTTATCTGTCTTCCTCTTAAACTTAGCAATCTTTGTATTGTTGTCTTCTTGATGCCCAACTGACTACATGAATTATCAATTAACTAGGCCTGCCATAGTTTGTTCAGAGCTTCAGATATATTAAATGTCCCATAAATATTTCCAAGTATTCCATTTTAAACATCACCAGATCAGTGTTGTTGGGCATTGGGCAAGATAAGATAGAGGTCTAAACACAAATTTTTTGCTCATTTGAGAAAGCTGGAGTTGCTCAAAATCGACTCATTTACACCCCTAATGGTGAGGCAGGCAAAGCATTAAAAATGACTCATGACCATGAGACCATCATCATCATAACCAGCATCAACAAGGAGGAATGAAGGAAGCTTTTCGAGAAGAGGTGGATGGCGAGTCGAGAGCTTCAAAGGAAGAATGAACATAGGCAAACTTGTTCGGAAACATCTGGGAACAACGAATCGAAGAGTGGGACCAAAGGCAGGACTCCAGGAGTTGTTTTGGGCGATAAAACATGCGTTTTGCATGAATGAGCAAATGAAAGAACAAAATGGTGAATTAAGGGTTCTTTCCGGCAGATTTAGGATGGAAGGTTTTGTCGGAAATCTAATTTCCATCATAAATCTACCGGAAATTCTTTCATAAATTTTTAGCAGATTTTTCGTTGGTAATTCTGTCACTAATTCTGATGAGGAATATTCCACCGAAAAATTCATAAGAAATTGATATTTTTCGTGTAGTGAGTAGTGAAGCAACCATAACTAAGAGAGTGTAGTTGTGCGGTGGTGGTGAAGATTGTGCAATTAGGTGGTGGTAGTTAGAAGATCAAAGTAAAATGATGGTGATTTGAAGGCTATAGTTAGGTGATGGTAGTCCAAAACAATGATAGAGCCATAAATTTTTTATAGAGAGGGCTCAAATTAATTATTTTAAAAGATCTCACAATTTTTTTTCATTTGGGCTTGGAACTGACAGTTTTAAAATATCAATTCAATTTTTTGATTTTTCTCCCCTGTTGATAAGCAAGATTTTAACAACTTAAAACATATTTCCATAACCCTGTGCAAAATCAAAATATCTAGAACATGCAGAATTGATAATCAAATTAAATTTTAGTTTACTAATAATTTACTAATTTACACTAAAATTAATTCTTAACTTTAAAAATGAAATTCATAAAAGTATTAAAAAACAATTTTAGCCCAAATTTTAGATACAGGAAAAACAAAGATAAATAAAACAAAATTCATTTTTTTCATTAACCATTTACATACACATGTATATATTAATATATAGCATCATGTAGAATGTAGATAATAAAACCAGCACAAAATGTCAGAATCACTTGTAGTCATGGCTTATACTTTGTTTGGGACGGCTTTTTTATTGATTTTTAAAACGGAGTTTTAGTATAAAAAAAAAAAAAAATTGTACTAAAACTCTGTTTTAGAAAACAATAAAAAAGTCGTCCCAAACGAACCCTTAGGGATAGTTTGAGACGACTTTTTTTTACTATTTGTTAAAGTAGTTTTTTAGTATAAAATTAAATTTTTTATACTAAAATATTTTAAAAACTAATATTAAGAACTAGTACCAAACGCAATAAAGTAATACGGAAAAGATTTCAGTAAAGGGAAAAAAATCTCAAACAAGCTTCAGAAGAATTTCAATGTCAGCGGACGAGGTGAGTGAAATTTTGTAATTTTCAAATCAAACACCTTAAATAAGCTCGATCATGATGTAAAAAGGAAAATAGGGAAAGGCATGACCCTTGTGATATAAAGAACATAAATCACTTACCCATGAGAGAATCGACAATCTGAATGCTTTCAACAGAGTTAGTGTAAAACTTCAAAATCGAGCCCTTTTTTTATTACTGCTTTATGCAAATCAATTCCACAAAAGCTTCTAAAAGAATAGGTCCAACTCAAAGCTATGCTAGTTCGGCGGATTGACGGGATCTGCCCGAAGAACACGCGAAAGGTAGAAAGTTACCTTCAGAGATAGCGAGCTCCCGTCCTGCCTTCCGATTAAAATGTCTCAACTTCCGATCCGACAGGAAAAGGGGACGTCGTCGAAGTAGGGAAGTCGAACAAGAACGAAGGAGCCGAAGAAGCCACTCGTGCAATCTTACAACTCTAGAAAGTTACCTTCAGAACCTGCGAGCTCCCGTCCTGACTTCCAATCTCCCGTCCTGACTTCCGATGAAAATGTCCAACTTCCAATCGGACAGGCAAAGGAATCGTCGTCGAAGGAGTGAAGTCGAATAAGAACGAAGGAGCCGAAGAAGCCTCTCGTACAATCTTACACCTCCTGTGAAGCAATGAAGCCGAACAGCAACGACGATGATGCGAATAATTTCTTCCGATAAATTTATAACCCGCTCAATATGAGCGGGTTTCTAATTTGCATGAAACAGACCCCCTAATACACGCCTAATTAAGAGGGTTTTCTTTTATTCCGCTCAAAATTAGCCAAACAACCAAATTTAGTAAATACGTGTAATTATTTTGCTTTACACTCCTAATTCAGGCCACCAAACAGCCCCTAAGAAAGTCTATTACAAGTCAACCCGCCAGCGGACCGAGCCTTGGCCGGTTAAAAATTATTCCTGCGACGGTTAAATTCGACAAATGTGACTGATATTTATAAGCCGCCCAGTGACTCGGGAGCAAATTACGAATCCCAGGAAAGCTTATAAGATCAGCAAACAGTGTACCTTTTTGTTTTCCTAAATAATTTAGGGAAAATATTCTCTCGCATCAATTTACAGATCAAATTGGGACCCTTGCAGAAAGGCGATGAATGCGATAGAGCATTGGCGGTGGACCGAACTTTCTATATATTGATATTTATTGCATTTCTGTCTAATCATTTTGTGTATTTACATATGCTAATCTGCAATTTTCACAAAATTATTGAAATATTTTTTTGTATTTAATTTAATTGTGTCGGTAGGGGGAAGCGCGATTTCAGACGGTGTGATACTGAACGCCTAAGGAGGTAGCGGGGTGAGGGAGACGCGGCAACCGACAGCTATGTGCTACCCTTTGGGTGGGACCCAGTTTACAAGGTTGCAGGTCACTACTCGCACGTTTCTTGTGAACGCGCTCGCGATGAACGGTGGGCGAGTTGGGAGCGTGTCTTCCAATCTCCCGAGATATTCAACCATTTTCTCGTCGCATTTTGAAGGCTTAAAGCTCTAATTTATTTATTAAAAAACGTTGTGCAATAATATTTATGAAAATAGAATTATTTTTATGATTGATTAGGGGTGTCAATTCGGATCAACGGGTCGTGTTTGGGTCGAACCCGAGCTGAATCGGATCTAAACATGTCAACTTGACGCAACCCGTTTATAAAAAAGGGTCAAACATTTCAACCTGAACTTGACCCGTACGGGTTGCGGGATTGACTCGACCAAACCCGAATTTGGTTGAACCGCTGAAGCAGCGCGAGCTGTGCACGTCTGGGTCAGTTTGCAAGTGTGGGTAGCTGAGTTCGAGTCGCGAGCGCGCATGCAAGCTGCAACGGCAGAGTCCGCAAGTGTGGATCACAAGCGCAAGCAGACCGACGGAGTCCGATTCGTTAGCGTGCGAACCACGGTAGTGAGCAAAGCCAGCGAGTACACGGGTCCGCGAGTTAGCAATTGGGTCGGGTTCGGAGTCGCAACTCGAGAGCGCTTGGCAACGGAGTCCAAGTCCGACTTTTGGGTCATTGTCGTGTTGATTTTGGATTTCCTGGTCAACCCGAACCCGACCCATTTCTGAAACGGATCAAAAATCTAAACCTAAACCAGACCTATTTGCTAATTAGGTAAACCCGAATCCAAATTTTTCCCACCATGCAATGTACTTCAAATGATGTACATCAAGCTAAGACATTCCCCTAATAAATGGCCTCACTTGTAATCAACCACAAATACTAGTGGATTCATTCAAACTGGGCTAAGCCCCGTGATTTTTCCCCTTTATAGAGTTTTCCAAGAAAAAATCTAGGTGTCTTTTGTGAATGTTGCGCCCTGTCTTTTTAAAGTAGTTTTCTAGTATAAAAATTAAAATATTTTAACTAAAAAACTGTTTTAAGAATCAGTAAAAAAGCCGTCCAAAACAAAATCTTAGTCACTCTACTCTCAAGTTCAAGGAGAAATATCACAACATTCTCTTAAATGGTAAGAGAACCCTCATTTAAATTATAGATAGGAGCATGTCGTTTAACACTCCTAGATCTTTGCATAATATTCAAGAGAACGTTTTAAAAAAATGACATAAATAATATCTCACATATGCATATGTACCATGTATTGATTGAAAATGATAAATTCTTTGTTTTCAGACCTTTAGTTGTAAGGATCCTTGATCAACTCTTCTATGTAGATATTGAATTTGCAATGAAAAATATACATCAATTCAAAGTAGTGTGTGTAAAAATAGGACAACTAAAGTTTCATTTGGGATAGTTTTCGTACTGTTTTTTAAAATTGTTTTTCGAAACAAATATTTTAAACTCAAGAAATTTTTAGAATTTTTTGTTCTAGAAAGCAAGAAGAAATCCATTCCAAATGAAGCCTAAGACTTCGTTTCGGACAGCTTTTTTACTGCTTTTAAAACAACTTTTTAGTACAAAATTTTTTATTTTTTGTACTAAAAAACTGATTTAAGACGCAGTAAAAAAGCCGTCCATTAAGCTTCATTTGAAATTGTTTTCTTACTTCTTCTTATTTCTTAAAGCAGCTTTTTTTGTACAAAATCTATTTTAAAAAACAGTAAGAAAGTTGTCAAAAAAAACCTAAGAGTTTCATGAATTCAATTGAAGAGAAGAAAAACAACTTCAATTAAAAAATCTAAATCAGACAATCATGCAATATGAATTGACGATCTAACAAATTTCTCAATTGCCTTGCAGCAATAATTTGAATATCTTACAAAAGTTTTGGCCTTGAAAACCTTGCTGACAAGATGTTTGATGAAAAGAGATATAGCTTTTAAGAGAGATCAATTTGATATAGAAATAATTTTTCAAATTTGAGAAAAAAAATTCATCAATATCTTCCCGTAGCAGTGTTATATTATTTCGTGAAAAAAAAAAAAACACTAAGAAGGGAACTATTAGAACTGTCAAGAAAGTGTAAGAATATTATTCACCAACTAAACATTTATTTGTCACAATCAAAATATGGAGAAAATACTTTACCGTTCCATCTTTTACAGTAACCGGTTTCATTATTATACTTGTTATAAAATTGGCCTTTGCGGCAGCAGTAGCATCAAGCTACAGGTGCTCACGCTTATGCGTCTGGGGACGCGATTATGAGCTTGTGCATTCTGGGAAATTTAAACAGATCGACATGCACAGAGGACACACCACACACGTGTGTCGGCTGGAAATGGGAGGGACCGGGCTCGCGCATATTGGCTTTGCAAGGGCAAATTATTGAGTCCGGTCACCTGACATGTGGACAACCAATCCAGAGACGTCATCTCACTCGGATGCATTGGGCCCCAGTATTTTTGAGTGACGTGGCGTGTTTTTATTGGTGTCCGAACGAATCCGAACACCAGACACAATAATTTGCCCTTTGCAAGGGCACATTTCCGCATATTGAGGCAATGTGATTGTACTTGTGCACGTGAGGACATTAACACGATAGGTGCTGTGCGTGTTGATACTTCACTTGCTAACATGGATGGAGCTTCGCGCATGCGCATTGCGCAAGCGTGTAGCAACAACAATGAACAAGTTTTCTAAATTTTAGAGAAGAAGCGAAAAAGAGTTCAGAAAGGTAGCACAGGGGCGGAACTACTCTTAATTTTTACGGAGGGCAAATTTATAAGTAACTATTGGTGTTGCCTCCAATTTTGCTCGATCGGAATCAGAACTAAAAAAATTTAGGTTCGGATCAATCATTTGTAAAACGTGTCAGATTAAGGTTCGAAATTTTGACCAGTTTGAAAAAATGGGTTGGGTTGACTCGTATCTTCCTGAATTGACCTGGGTCGGGAAGCCCGCACTGTGTCGTAATCGCATCTCACGTGATTGAGTCCATCTCAACTCTCACGCGATCAACCGGTCAACCCTAGCCGCCCCACTCCGCATTATCCCAATCGGCCCAACCCACCCGGCACCTCGGCCTGGCAGCCTTCAGGTCCACGGTGGACCACGCGGCATGCGGGATTGGCCGCACGCGGCAACACAACACCAGCACCTCAACCTGGCCGCCGTCTACCTCTGATTGACCACACGAGGCAGCGTCTCGACCTGACAATCGTCCGTCTCGTCAGATTTAGTGTTGGGTCATGTCAACCCGACAAGTCAGCAGGTTGGGACCTGGTTGCATTTTGACTTGTTTATAAAAATGGGTCGTCTCATATAGCGCAGGGTCAATTCCGGGTTCGCCCCGAACACAACTCGTTGACCTGAATTGACACCTCTAATAGTGACTCCTATTTGTTCTATTCTTTATTGTCGTATGCTTCGCAGTTAAATCGAGGGTCCAAAGGGGCAGCGCCCCGTGGTTGTAAAGATATATATATATATATATATATATATATATATATATATATATATATATATATATATATATATTTGGATTTAAAATTAATAAAAAACATATATTTACTTTTTGCTGGGGCAACTGGCTAAAGACCATAGTATTTTAAAACTTTTATGGGGGACAATTACCTAAAAATCTTTATAATAAAGACTAAAAAATAAATTGAATTGAACAATTTAACTAAAGAATAATATGATTTTTTTTTTTAGGAGGGGCAATTGTAATACCACGATCTGCTCCAAAATCGTTCAGGATGATCTGGGATCGTCCTGGGACGATCAGTTGTAAGTTTGCTCCAGAATTTGCCCAGTTTTGCTCCAGGTGCTGTTCTGCAGGCATCGTCCAGGCCGATTGGAGACATCGGCCAGGCCGATTGGCACTGTAGAAAATATCGTCCAGACAACAGCCCTGAGTGGAGACCAGGCCGATCCATTTGGTCGGATCGTCCCGGGACGATGTTGCGATCGGCCGGGCCGATCTGTGTATTATAAAGCTGATTTCAGTCGTTTTGAAGAGAGAGAAAATCAAAAATAAATATCTGATTTACTGTTCTGAGGAGAGAGAAAAAGAAGATTTTGGAAAAGTTGATTTCGGGAAGACGCGGAGCCGTTTTCGTTCGAAGTGACTGTTGAGGAAATTGCTGTGCACGAGGTAAGGCACATTCCACCTTTCTCAATTTTCAGAACCGTCGAGTTTGGCGGTATTATCTGTCCGGAATTGATTTTTATTCGTGATTTTCGTCCGTATCTTTTTACCGGTTCAGTTTTTACCGCGTAAGTTTCTGTATATCGTTGCCGTGCCGGGTGTGCACGTTTTGACTATATTTTGAAGATTTTTGTCTGGGTATTTTTGATTCGACTGTGTTTTTAGTCGACTGGATTTTTCTGTGAAATTGGAAATTATCTGTGCAGTAGAATAAATGTTCTGAAATGTTGATATCTGTGTTCTGTATGAATTTGGTAAATTTTGATTTTCAGGAAAATTGTGTAAATTCTGTATACTGCCGTTGTGCTGCCCGATTTTTGGGTAATTTTTGATTTGTCCGGATTTTCTCTGAATTGATATGCTATCTGTATATGCTATAAAAAGGGAGTTATAAGGGGTCTGGATCCTATGAGATTCAGTTAGTGTCTGGGAATTCTGAAATGAGCTCAATATGAAATCTGATATCTGTTCTGTTCCGGATCCGAGGAAAAATCTGTTTAGGTGCTATAAGCACTATTTATGTATTCTGGTAACATCTGTTCTGGTGCTGTAAGCACAGTTATTCTGGTGCCGGGGGCACATTTAGCTATTAATTACTCAGCTATTATTCTGGTGCCGGGGGCACACTTAGCTATTAATTAAATATCTGATATCTGATCTGATATGTGATTCTGATACGATTTTGTTCTGTTTCGTTATGATATGTACGATTCTGATTCTGTTGATCTGATATGTCTGATCCGTTCTGTTTCTGATTTGATACGACTTCTGTTTCCGTATAGTTCTGTTTGATTTGATATCTGTCCGATTCCGTTCTGATTTCTGTACGGATTTATCTGATGTCTTGGTTTTACGATTCTGAGGATTTTGATTGGAGGTTTGTTGCTTTACTGAGCTGTTGAGCTCACCCTTGCTTTCTGGTGGTTTTCAGGTTCTGGGAAAGGGAAGGAAGTCCAGGACTAGATTTCAGAGTCTGATCAGTATAGGTACTTTTGTACTTTTGATTTTTGTACAGTCATGGCTTTTCTGTTCTGTATTTCTTTATGTTGAAAGCCATGTACTGTTCTGTAGATGATTATTTTGAGGAAATGAAATCAGATAGATGTTTAGTTCCGCTGCATTTGATGTTTTTAGTAGCTCTGTGTTTGTTGTCTGTTGAATTAAAACATTTGGAAGATTTAGTTCCGAACCAAATTCCAAAGCTATATCCTGGTTAGCTATTCTCGTCGCGATCCAGCGCGGGCGGGATCCGTCTCATCTCGGGTCAGGTCGTGACAGCAATTTCCCCTCTTGACCTAAAGGGGGTTATGCCCCTTATACAATAGAAGTCCTAAATAGTGACGCTTCCAAAAGTTAAAAAAAAAAAAAAAAAAAAAAAAAAAAAAAAAAAAAAAATTAAGGGAAACACATTTATGGTTGAGGGTTGGCCAAAAAGATGCATAAACATGAAGGAATATATTTCCAGTATACATATATTTGTTTTTATATGTAATTTATGTATGTATGTCACACACTAGGCCATTACATAGCGATTAGAGACTATTACAAATGGATGCCTTTTTGATATACCCTATTGCCTTCGATGCACCCACTTACTGTTGATACAATAATGTAGTATACATGACTAGCATGAACTGCAAATGATGGCTTCCATGATATAATTAAAAGGGCATTTGAGGAGTCGATGTTATTATTAAAAGATGAATGATGGTCTATTCACTTGTTCTTCTTTTAGAAGAGAATATCAAAGAGATTAGGAAGAAGGGCGTTAGCTTTGACGGCAATGATGGACATCGACGTTGGTAACGGCTATGACGTTGGTTATGATTGATATTGGCTGTTGTTCAAATCAACCGTAAGGGTTGGGTTCAGTGTAAATGACATGCATGAACATTAGTGTTGCTGATAGGCACTGATGTTGGGGTGTGCATTATCAATAGAGGGCATCAATCTTATTCACAATAACATTCATATCAATAGGTGTTAATCTTATTTGTATAAATATTCAAATATAAACTTTAAAGTGCTTGCTTCATCTTTATTTGGACTCAATTTTAGACGCTATTGATACCGTTGGATTTGTATCTTTAAGAAGCTCATTCTAACTATAATAATTTTAAAAATTTGTTCAAATGATCTATAAGTTAATTTTGAAATTTTCTAATTTAAAAATTGAGCTCTAATAATTTATAAAGACTTATTATAACCATAAAGCAGTATAATCATCCAATATGCAGTCCACAAACCATGTGCTTGTGATAATACTGATTAATGGCTTACATCGTGGGCCCCGGACACTCATCCCATACCAATGATCAAAGAGAAAACACCTAATTTCTTGGTCACTGAATTAACCATTTGACCTAATTTTCCATAGAGCGCGGAAACCCATCTCCCATCTTCTTCTCAAAATGCTCAATCCTTTCATCTCACGAGATGAACTAAACCGCATATCGCACCAAACTAAAAACTATATATATATATCATTTAATTCATGTATAATTAATTAATTATATATTTAATAATTATTTATATAATAATATAGTTTTAAATTAATTAAATTTAATATAAACTATGTTTTTTATGAATTTATTTTGATATATTCTAAAATTATAATATTATATAACAACAACAACATCAAGTCTTTATCCTACTACGTGCTTTTTTTTCCATTGTGTCTTATTAAAAGTCAAATTCTGGTTTAAATCAAATAAAAAAAAGGTCATTCCTAATATTTTCTAATCAAGTCTTTTTAGGTCTATCCTTACCTTTCTTAACATAAGTCAAATCTATATAAGCAAATATAAAATTATATAACATTAATTTAATAATTTTTAAAGCAATATAATTTGTATTTGATATTTTAATATAATTTTTTCTGAAATTTTATATATAACATACATAAATACATAAAAATGTAAAGTTGTAAAAAAAAAGAGGAAATCCCCACAACACAAAATTGAAGGATCACCGGCCATCATAATATTAAACAAATCTCAAAGCATGATGAACGGCCATACGCCACTCCCCAAGATGACAAATTCCCCGTAGGTGTTGCGACATGGACCCCGATCCACCCCATGCACGAATATAACCAGCCTGTCTCACACCTAATAATAATATTCATTCAACCAAAATTTCTCTCTCCTCCTCCTCCGTCCATAGAAAGAAGAAGAAGTTGTCGTTGTTGTTGTTGTTGAAAGCCAGCCATGGGATCTCTCGTCGACAACAACCAAAAGAAAACCTTCTTCCCTTCCAAGCCAATGAAAGATGAGCTTCCAATCTCTCAATCCCCCAACAAAGAAAGCCACCTGATCGGTCTCCGCCGCAGGATCATCTCCTCCTTCACAGTAAAAATCCAACCTTTATCCTCCTCCGCCGTCAGCTCATGGGCCTCGCTTCGCCGCTCAAGGTCGGCGCCGGAGTTAATCGAAGAGTTTGGTGGAGGTTCGGTTCGGAGATGGTGGGAATGGAGCTGGAGCTGGCTACTCTCGAAGAAGCCGGGGTTCGCGAGAGACCTGGAGATGAACGAGGAGGAGACGGCGATCCTCGGTTGCCAAAACAAAGGGAGCATTCGCCATCTGTTTCATAGGATTAGATCTGAGCTAAGGAAGCTTGTGCAGGCGAAGACGCTTCCGACGACGCAATGCGGGTTCAGGTATGATTCTTTCAGTTACGCGCAGAATTTTGATGAAGGGAATGCGAGGGGGGAGATGTGAAGGGGAGGATGGGAGGGAGGTTTAAGTTGTAATATTCACATTTGTTTGTTGCTCGATGATTTTTTTTTTTTTTTTTTTTTTTTGGGTAAGACCTATGTCTTGATTATTAAATTGGTGAACTATTGGTGTAGACATGTTTGATATATATATATATATATATATATATATATATATATATATATATATATATATATATATATATATATATATATATATATAATTTCTATTAAGACGGAAAAATGGAGATGTAATTATGGTTAATGGAAAATAAATTGATTGGGGACACTTATTAAATTTTTTATTTGGATAAGTTTTAAAAATTTTGAATTTATTTTAAGATGAGTGCAAATTACCAATAAAAAAAATTATATTACATTTATTTTAAAATAAATGTAAGAAACATTTAAATTTATAATAATTAAATTTGAATTAGATATCTGATCTAATTTTTCTTCAATTAATTACTGAGTCATTTGAAGCAGATCTTCCATGCTTGCAGAGGTGAGCAATAATACATTGCTGTGCTTTTTATTATGGCTTAATATTTATTGTACATAGTTGTTGTTTTATTTATTTATTTATTTTTAATGAATGCAAAGAAAATTTAATTCATAATCTATAAGTTTAATTAATTAATTAATTTGGTTTTTAATAAACTTGATGTAATCTAAGTTGGTCCTCCTAGAGAAAAATAAAGATATAATTAATGCAAATATAATTTAGTCAATAGGATTCCAATTTTGAGCTTAACTAGACTAGCTAGCTAAAAAGATATATTAGAACCAATCTTGGTTGGACTCTGATTTAAAGAGTAATAATATTAAATGCCCTAAAATACTAGAATTCAAATATTTTTAAACAAAATAATAAAAAATAAATATTTTCATAATTTTACTTCCAAATTATCATATTTTCTTATAATTTTATTTTAATAATATTTTAGATTAATATTATTATGTGCTAGAAAATTTATGTTAGTAGAGTTAGTATTTAATATCTTAGTTTTTGAAAAAAAATTAGTACCCAAAAAAAAATGTTGGAGACTAAATATTTAACTTTAAAAACATAAGATGAAGAAAAAATATAGGGATACATGAACCTAGATAATCACTTACATTCGTTCCTCCGCTAGGGTTTTTTTCCCTCGCGACGGCGGCGTGCCGCTCTCCGCTCGGGGCCGTGGCGTTGGCTTCCAGGGAAGTTTCCTTTCTTCTTTCCTCTTGTTTTGTATTGTCTCTGAGATTTTGTTGGTGGTTTGCTTTCCGGCATGCGCCGGATGGCCCCGAAACTTGTTGATCATGGATTTTTAGGGGTTTCGTCTTCCTCTCGGTCTTTTCTTCAAACTTTATCGGGATCTTCCTATAGTAATGAATTTCCTAAACTTAAGGTATCGTCTTTTCGCGGTATGCCTTCCTTGTGGATTTCGGATGATGAAATCATGGCTTTGGCTAAACCTTTTCAGTTTTCTCTTGTTGGTTTTTTTCCTACGAAACGCCCGTCTCTTGAATCAATTCGTAAATTCTTTTTTAATCTTAAGCTTACTAGCGATGTGTCGGTAACTTTGCTGGATTCGTCCCATGTGTTAATCAAACTTGAACAAGATTTGGACTATTGTCGAATTTTTTTGTCATAGATCCTATTTGGTTTTCAATTGTTTTATGAATATTACAAAATGGTATCCCTTTGTTGAAATTGGGGTTGAATCTCCTGAGATTCCGATCTGGGTCTCTTTCCCCTCCTTAAGGCCGCATCTTTTCTCTCCTAAAATTCTGCATGACTTAGCTTCCATCTTTGGTAAGCCTCTCAAAATTGATACGGCTACGGCTGTGGGATCTAGACCATCTTTAGCTAGGGTTTTAGTTGAACTAGATATTACTAAATCTTATCCTGATCGTATTTGGCTGGGTTCTGAAAAGATTGGATACGTGCAGCACGTTGTCATGGAAGAATTCCCTGTTTTTTGTAGTGCTTGCCATTGTTTCGGCCATGCTGTGGGTGAATGTAGAAATAAAGCTGTTGTTTTAGATGCTTCCGTTTCACCTAAAACTGTAGTGCCTAATGCTAAAACTGTTTCACCGATTTTTGTGGAGCCGTTGGATGGAAATCAAGATGCTGTGACTGTGCCTACTTTGGTGAATTTTGATTTAGCTAGAGAAGAATCGGTCGTTCCTAACATTAGCATTGTTGATTCTGAACTTGTTTCTAAAGTTTTATCTCCTAATGCATTGCCTTTCATACCCCCTGCTTTGGTTGCTAATATGGAGGGGTCGTTGGGAAATCCTGTGTTAACTGATTCTATTACGGAAGAAATTGCTATTGTTAACCCTTCTGTGAATATTTCTGTGGATGCTGGGTGTTTGGTGAATCCGATGGTTTCTAATCGTTTGCTGGGTGGTGTGGCGGTGCAGCCTGATGTTTTGGTGGAAACTGTTCCTGTGAGTGTTGAGCATGTTGAACCGATTCGGAACTCTTTGCTTGCTGCGATGCCGGCTGGTAATCGGGTTGATTTTTCGGATGTTCAAGGCAATTTGGATGTTTCTCAAAATTTGGTTGATGTTCCTGTTAATGTACTCGCTACCAATTCATTAATGTTGAAGGTGGGTGGTAAGGCTGGTGTGGATGTTAGATCACATGGTGATTGGATGCATAATTCGTCGGAATGTGATTCTGATTCTGATTCCTTTTCAGATCCTGAAATGGAGTATAAAATGGTTCGTGATAGACCAATTTCTGGTTCTTATCGTGAAAAATTTTGGGGTAGAGGCGGCAGAAAAAGATATTCGGTCTTATCGTTGGATCATTTTGATTTTCGTTTCGTTTGTTGGTTGCAGGGTAATGATGTGGCTGGGGCTCGTGTCCTCGTCGTCTCCTTGTGGTAACCTCTACTGGATGGTCCTTGTGCGGTCTCGAGGATACTGGTAGCCTCGGTCGTCTGCTGAACCCCCGATTGTTTTGGGGATTTTTTAGCTTTTCTCCTGGTTATTTTTTAGCTTTTAGAGGTTTTTGCCTTTTTTGGGGGCTTTGACTTTTTGTCTGTTGCTGTATCAGGCCTTTTGGGTTTATTAATATATTTGTGTTTTTTTGTTTAAAAAAAAAAAATAGGGATACATGAATCATACTTTATACATAATTGAAGAAGATGAGAGTACATGTACTAGAATTGCCTAATATCTTTTGTAGGGATTATAGAATTTGGTGTTCATATATAGTTCAAACCCAACAATAGGTTTAAATGTTGACAAAAGTTTGACAATGGTGGTGGTTATTGGTCGTGGTCATTGGTCGTGGTCATTGGCAGTGATAACCGGGAAATACGAGAGAATTCCCTAATTTTCTTAGCTCTTCGAACTCCTTCTTTTGTAGGGAAATAGGTCATATTTATATGCTTTTTGAGATGGACATTTTTTTATAAATTTGATCAGAATTCAAAGGACTATATCTACGGTCAATATTAATCCCCTTTATCATAGATTACTCATTAAACATTTAAATAATTTAACTATATCAAAATCAAATAATATTTGGCTTGTTAGATTTTCCTTATCGAGTCACTCGATTTGACTATAAGCATGTTATAATTAGAGGTAATTTGATTAATCAATTTATATTCAAAAGTTTTCAACATAATTCAAATACTTGATTTGAGCTCATTGGAGTCAAATTGGATCATTTGTAGCGTCAATAGGTTCATCTTGTCTACTCGTTCAATTGGAGTACTATAAGTTTACTAAATCGAAGTTCGGATAATATTGAATTTAATATGAGATCTCACTTCAAATATTACCTTGAAATTCACGTCAATCATGAAATTTTGTTAAGTCGTATCATTTTTTACCATTCCCAATAAATGAGTAAGCTCAATAGCAAATTTAAATTCATAGAACTACGGTCAATTTTTTTTTTTTTTTAAATGCCTAGAACAGGCATTGTTTTATTTAATAAAATCAACAGCAAAGGTTACAACGACATAACTTAAAAGCAACATAATAAAAGACTAAAAAACAAACAAAAAAGGAAATATAATCTAAAATCGAGCTCAGCAGACGGTCAAGGCTCCCAGCATCCAGGACGTCCCACACAAACCGTCCAGAAAGGCAAAGCAAGCGACCCAACAATCCATCCCGCAAAAGCACTCCTTCGGTTGCCACCAGCAAGACCACCCGGACACGAGCCCCGACCACATCATTGCTCATAGCCTCGTGAAACCGCAAATCTAACAAAATAGTCGACAAATCCCTCAGATAAACAAAAGAACTAACAATCATCTTTTGCGTAGGCCTTTCCCCCAAAATTTACCCCTATTGGCAACCTTTGGAGAATGCACAAAATCAAAATCCTGGTCGGACTCATCCGACACCGCATCAGTCTCCGACAAATCCTCCAGCCAATTACTCTGCTTCCGAATATCCAAACCAGATGAATTACCCACACATTTAGCCATTACTTGGGTATCCACCTCACTAACAGGGATCTCAACAAAGTTGTTGTTAACCGAAATAATTTCTTCTTGACCCAAAGACGAAACCTCGTTCACATTACCAACCGGCACCACCTCAACAGGCACAAAATCATCGGAACCACCGTCTGCCTCATTTAACATTTGAACAACCCCATCAACAGCCACTTGATCTTCCAGATTAAAACACACAGGCACGACACCAGGGGGGAAAAAAGGTAACACATTAGGTGATAACACATTCACACCACAATCCACCCTAGTTAAATCGGAATGAGCATGAATAGAAATCGAAACCGGCAACTCCTCCTGAGCTAAATTCGCCAAAACAGGATCAGCCAAAGTACCACCCTCTACATTATTCAACGGTGCCTCCACATTAGGGGACACACTAACACAATTACTAATCAACTCATTCTCAATCATATTTCTATTATCCAAATCTTGGATCTCAACAACGCCAACAACAGGGGGTTTAACAATCACAGCTGGGGGAAAGACAACATTATTCAACATCTCACCCACCAGAGCAGTCTTAGAAACACACTCAGTAACATGCGCTAAAGGAGGGTTGGGAAAATTTTGAATCACAGGAGCAACAGGTTCAGTAATTTTGTTTAACATAGACGAAACTACAGCAAAATTGTTAGAACGACATTCACCAACAGCATGGCCGAAGCAACGACATTTGCCACAAAAAACCGGAAAATCCTCTATAACAACATTTTGCACATATCCAAGCTTTTTCAGAACCCAACCAAATACGATTAGGATAGGACTTAGTGATATCCAATTCAACTAAAACCCTAGCTACAGATGGTCTAGATCCCAACGACGTAGCCGAATCAATTTTGAGAGGTTTACCGAAAATGGAAGCCAATCCATGTAAAATTTTTGGTGAAAAAAGATGCGGCCTTAAAGAGGGAAAAGATACCCAGATCGGAATTTCAGGAGATTCAATCCCTATATCAACAGAGGGAGACCATTTCGTAATTTTCATAAAGCAATTGAAAACCAGGTAAGATCTATGACAGAAGACACGACAATAATCCAAATCTTGTTCTAATTTGATCAGCACATGAGATGAATCCAGCAAAGTAACCGAAACATCACCATTCAACTTAAGATTAAAGAAAAATTTTCTAATCGATTCAAGTGAAGGACGCTTCGTAGGAAAAAATCCAACAAGAGCAAATTGAAAAGGAACTGCCAAAGCCATGATTTCTTCATCCAAAATCCACAAAGAAGGCATACCGCGAAAAGACGACACCTTCATTTTCGGAAACTCATTACAGGAGGGAGAACCCGAAAGAGCTTGAAGAAAAGAACGAGAAGTATTCGAAGCCCCTAAAAAACCAGGATCAAACAATTTCTGAGCCATCCGGCGCACGCCGGGAAGACAACCCCACAAAAACACAGAGGGAAAACGAAAAACCAGAAGAAAGTAAGAAAACTTCCCTAGTTTCACGCATGAAACCCCCCACCGGAGAGTCGAGAACGGCACGCCGCCGCTAGGGTAAAAACCTTAGCAGAGCGAAAAAGGGGAGAGGAATTGGAGTCAACGAATACTTAGTCTAGTTGCATTAGAACTACGGTCAAACTTGAATACAAATTTCTTTCATTAATCAAATTAAAACTTAAACCAATATTAACATGAGAATTGAGATCAACATAACCCATGGGTAATAAGATGGAATATCATAGAAAGCATAAGTTACATTTGACACATACATCAATTTTAACACATTTTAATTAGTTAGCAATACAATTCATAATTCTATAAAAATAAATAATTTTTTTATTTATTTTCTTAAACAACTTAGGAGAATTGGCCATGTGAAAAAGTAAAGTTAATGCTTATTTAATGCATATTTAAGTAAAAATAAATAAAAAAATATACTAGCTTGTTTTGCAAATTAATTATTTCATATAAAATAATCAAATCAGTTTTTGCACAACTAACCTTGATCTCTTGGCAGAGAGTTTTGACTTCCAACTAAGAGGTGTTGGGTTCGAGTCTTGTGTATATAATAATAATGATGTGTGCGTAATTTTTTCTTAATTAACCTAAATGTCTAAAACAAAGGAAACACTTAAATTTAAATTAAACTTGTATTTGGAGTGCCATATACTTCTCCACGCAGCAAAGGATCAACTTGTAGAGAAATTATTCTGTGCGGGCATCGGATATAGCTCTACGTTCGTATATTGCGGTACCGAGCAGTACTGAGCCGCGATACAATAAAAGAGTTATGTGGTGCATTTTTATTGATCTCCGGACGACATTCGATATCCACACAGAATAATTTTTCCAACTCGATTTATTTGATCGGAAGTGTAAAAAACTATTGAATCTTACCCAAAAAAAAGTCAATATATTTATTTGATTGACATTGAATCATTTGCTTTTTTATTTTCAAAACTCATCCGAGTTAATATGATCTGAGAAAAAATTACTATAACAAAAATATATATATATTTTAATGTTTAAAATTTTGTCATAATATATTTTAACATTTTTTTTCCATATAAAAATTCATAAAATTTGAATTCTATAAAATAAACAATAACTTTAAAATTTGCTTTAATGCATTTATTTTTGGTATTGAATGGCAAACATAACTTCGTCCTAAGGTAAAGGGAAAAGTGTTTGCGGTTTTGTGGGAAGAAATTGTACTGTGACAACCGACCATAATCTGTGAATGTCCAATGAGACAAAAATTAAAAAGAAAAAAGAAAAAATTTAAGTGAAAACGCCGAACCGCCCCAAACACCCAATTGCTTTCTTCGGTTCCGCGTTAATTACCATCGGCCAGGCGGCGAGAAATAAATGCGACCGAATTTGGCGTGTCGGTTTGGAGCAGCGATATGCATTATTTGATTAAAATCGAGTCAATTTTATTTATTTGATTTAATCTAATTTTAAAATATCTATTTAATTATTTGTTTTTACTAAATGTTATTTTTATTGAATTAGTTTACTATATTTAAATGTTAAAATAATAAAATATGTTAATTATAAATAAGTGACATTAGAGTAAATATCAATATAAAGTATTATTTTAAAATTTTTGAGTGAAATTAAAACCTAATTTTCCTGTATATGAAAATGACCCAAATCACTTAATTTTCAAACCCCACACGAAATTTGTCTAAAATTACCATTATCGCCGCTACTCGTCATAACCCACAGTCGTCACAAGTAGCACCGTTCACCTCATATAATCATCAAGATTCGTTTGAGACAATTTTTTCTTAAAGCAAATTTTAACTTTTTACAGAAAATTGTTTTAAGATGCAGTAAGAAAATCATCCCAAATGAAGCTTAAATCTCAAATGAAAAAACAAATTTTAATTTTAATTTTTTTTTTTACATTACTAAATACACAATAAGCTATAAATTGTTCACGACCAAAATAAATAAACTGATTTTACTATTTATTTTTTTCAAGCAGGTTGTTAGATTTTGTAAGTATATAATTTTTTATGATCAGAGTGTCGGCAACTTTTCTAAATTTTATTTTAGAAAAAAAAAAACTTCTTGAAAAATAATGCTTCTAATTCTATGAAAAGCCAGATATTTTTGGTTAGTACATCATTTAATGTTATATGCTATCAGTTGAGCAAATCATGTAAGATGACGCAACAAAGGTAGAAAAACCCCACATAGATTGAAAAACCAAATCAAATCAAAAGAATTGATCGGTTCATTTTTAGCTTTATTTGAGTTCATTTATGTTTTGATTTGCATAGTTACATAAATAAGTTGTTTTCAACCGAGAATTTATTTTACACATCAAAATATAATAACAGTCATATCAAACATTAATTCATCTCAAAAAAACTCCACTTCAATCCTAACATAAAAAAAGATATTATGTGTATATTCTTTATGAGGTATATTTTTAAATTTATTTTCAATCAAAATGAATGAATGTTAGTCGGAAGTCAATATATGTGTCACACTGTTTACAACCGAAATAGAATGCAAAAATATGTTTCTATTCACCGTTCGGGTGGATGTCGACGCTCGTTGGAGCTGAAAACAGACTAACGACGTTCAATTAGAGATGATTATTGATTTGAGATTTGAGATTTTAACAAATCCAAAAAAAAGAACATAACCAAATATGTTAGTGCTGATTCACTCGCTTTGGTTCCAAAGCAATCATTCTTTGTAGCTGAACAATATTTGAAAACTAAAAATTAAAATTGAATGAACAAACTAGAGACCGATCTCTCTGATTTAAGTTTGTTGCGGGCTAGAATATACGTGGCGATAGAGTTGTAATTTTACGTTTTAACGTTGCACTGATATCCTTCTTACACATAGAGAACACAAGATTTTTTACGTAGAAACCCCTGGAAAGGGGAAAAACAATGGGGCCTGACCCAGTTGAAAAGATTTAACTAGAATTTGAGTCGAGTACAGTGGGTTAACTCATCCCAGAGGGTGATCATATTACAAATGTCAACCGTATAGTTGAAATCTAATGTTAAATCTGACGTCGCTTGGAAGTTGGGGTGTCAGTTTGTATTCCGACATTGACTTAGTGTTGATTCACTCGCTTTGATTCCAAATCAATCATTCTTTGTAGCTGAACAATATTTGAAAACTAAAAATTAAAATTGAATGAACAAATTAGAGACCGATCTCTCCGATTTAAGTTTGTTGCGGGCTAGAATATACGCGGCGATAGAGTTGTAATTTTACGTTTTAACGTTGCACTGACATCCTTCTCACACATATAGAACACAAGATTTTTTTACGTGGAAAACCCTGGAAAGGGGAAAAACAACGGGGCCTAGCCCAGTTGAAAAGATTTAACTAAAATTTGAGTTGAGTACAATGGGTTGACTCATTCCAGAGGGTGATCATATTACAAATGTCAACCGTATATGATTGAAATCTAGTGTTAAATCTGACGTCACTTGGAAGTTGGGGTATTAGTTAGTATTCCGACAGTGACTTGGCAGAATTTTGGCGTCTTGATGGTTTGTCAGAGTTTATGGCCTCAAGTGTTGGTTTGATGAAGTTCGGGCCCTTAGGTGGTGTTCCAACGAAGGTGAGGGCTGCAGGTGGTGGTTTGACGAAGGCAAGGGCCTCAAGTGGTTGTCCGGCGAAGGCGAGGGCCTCAGGTGGTGGTCCAGCGAAACTCCAGCAGTGGCCCGACGAAACTCCGGCGATGGTCGAGGAGAAGCTTCTTCCTTCTCTTATTCTCTTCTTACTTTGGATCCCTTTTCAAGAGAAATGAGGGTTCTATTTATAGATTTCTAAAGTGGCTTGACCCGTAAATAGGTGAGAGATCAAGGGTAAATGGGGAGTGGTTGGATAGACAGCCGATATTGAATCCCTTGATCATGGACCATTTGATGGACATTTGAATATCTTAGTGATGTCGGAATTATGTGATATTAGGCTCATTGGATTTGTCTTGTCGAGCTGCTCGATTCGACTATAAGAATATTATGTTTGGAAACCGTTTGGTAATCCAAATTGTGATTCGAACCTTCCAACAAAGCTTCTAACCCTTTTTTTGGACCTGTTTAGACTCGGATCGGGTTGGATTTGGTGTCGTTAGGTTCGTATTCTCGAGACGCTCAGTTTGACTATAAGTTTGCTGAAATCGAAGTTCAGGTGATCCCAATTTTAATTTAGGAAGTTTCCAACTTAATTTTGCAACGAGATTCGTTCCTGATAAAGATAATTTTTTGGATGACACGTCAAAGTTCATTTTTTTAGCGTAAAATGGTATTAACTTTTGTCATTCCAAATTCATCAAAAATTCATAAATGAATGCTTTGTTTGAAGCTTTTTTTTTTTTTACTATTTTTACAACAACATTATATTATAAATTTTTTAATTTAAAATTTTTTTATATTAATTATTTTTTTAAAAGCAATAAGAAAACTAACAAAACCTAATTCTCCACAAAGTTTATTTTTTTTTCTTTTTAAATCTAGTGAATATAGGTTAGCTCTTACAAATTATGTTTTCAATAATAATAATAATAATAATAATATTAATAAGAGAGATACATTTACTTATAGCATTTTCCGTACTCGCTTTTTCTTCCATTTATTGTTTATTGATAAACATAGTTGAAGCCTACTAGGCCCATTAGGCAACCCAGCTTGAAGCCCAGCCTTGCTTTGTTTTTTCACGTAATAGCGTGATCTTAACTCTATCAGGATACTTCCTACATATAAATTAGCTCGCATAATATCTTCATTAGGGACATAAATTGTGCTTTATTAATAGGATATGATATTTAATTATTTGAGTCAATAGAATTACTATTTTAATTTAATATTTATATATTTAGAGTGATCTCATTGAGTTTTGCAATCTTAAAGTGTGTGAAACGTTGATAACAAAATGAATACAAAGTAAAATAAAATATAAATAAAAACAATATATTATCTTATTTCAATTATTCGATTGAATATAGTATAAATATAATATTTTTACTTTTTTTAATATTATACAAGATAAGGAATATAAAATAAAATGATAATGTTTTTTAAATAGTTGTTGATTGGAGGCTAGTCGATGGTGATAACAGCGAACAACAACAGTAATAGTGAGTACGGCCAGCGATAGAGGTCGATGGCAGTAGCAGCCAATATTGGTTTGTAGGAAGGTGATGACAGTTGAAGTGTAGCAGTCCAAATGTCTAAAATTTTGAAATCTCTTCAATTAAGCATCATTTAGGATAGCTTTCTTACTACTCTTAAAACAGTTTTTTAGTACATTTTTTTTAAAAAAACAGCTTTAAGAATTAATAAGAAAGCCTTCCCAAATAATGCATTACTTAACACTAAAAATACAGCCAATTAAATTGGACTTGATTCCTTTTTATCGAATGTCTCTTCTTTGATGTTTGTTGAATTGTATTTTGGTTTAGTCCCTTTTTTGGATTTGTTTGTATCTTCCTTTTATTTATTGGAATAAAAATTCATTTTTAGTTTAAAATAATAATAATAATAATAATAATAATAATAATAATAATAATAATAATAATGGAGAAACATCCAAAATTGTAAATCATTAATGAATGTAAAATTATTTATTTTATTGTCCTTGTTGTATATTATTGGGTGCAAAATTTACAATGTTATCTGAATTGAAGAGAAGTTTTTGGTGTAAAAAAATATCTATAGCTTAGTCATATAATAGGTACCCCCCTACACATTATCATGTCCACTTGGTACATGATGTTTGGATTATTATAGAAGCGCAATGCTAGCAATATTTAAAGTTTGATGTGAGGAAAAAGAAGAAATGACAATTTGATTGTACTTTCATATTTTTTTTTAATAATGAGAGTGCTGACAAGTTATATTTGAAATATATTTTTATGATGGTTATTTTTTTTTTTTAATTTTAAATGTATTGGAGAGGTAACTTCTATCAAAATTAATTTCAATTGTTTTATCCAGATAAAATTTATTTATTTCTCTGACAATTTTCTTCTTTTGTTCATGGCAATAAAAATTTAATCAAATAAATAGCAATATATGAGTAATTAATACATCTACAATGAGCAAGTGACATGTTACTCATTTATTATATAATACATAATAATACATCAGAAAATCTATTGGATCAAGAATCTCGATGCAATATTTCAATTAAAACGAAATCAAGATTGCTTAATTTTGATGTTAGGCACTTAAAAGCTGAAAGAATTTTTTATGATTAAGGGAATTAGATCATGCAATATTTCAATGAAGTATATGAAGTATTTTGTTACAATTGTCAAAATGTCGAGCCAAAAAAATTTAAATTGACTCATATGCTTCATATGAAGGAATCCTTAAAATGGACATTTGAGAAGAGTTCAGAGATCATTAGAACTACATGACTCTATTCAACAATCGATGTCCACAATTACTCACAACAAATGTCATAGCCTAACGGCCTTCGCTCTACTACCATTTTCTACCAAATGCAGCCTTGCCATAGTCGTCTCCCGATTGCCATTTTTAATATTTCTCTGTCTTACTGTTATAGCTCGACTTACATTATCTAATTGTCGTCGTCAACTATTATTGTCAGATTTATGTTAACTGCATTTGTCCAACTTTCATCTCCCTTTGTTAATTAGTTCTCTAATAATATCTACAATATTGACATGTTATTTATGCTTCATTTGGAATGACTCTTTTATTGCTTTTTAAAACAAAATTTTAATAAAAAATTTTATACTAAAATTATGTTTTAAGAAATAATAATACACACATGGCTCATGAACGGTCAGATGTGAGCTAAAAAGATAGGCAGCTCAATCAAGGACCCTATAGTTTTCTTATATCTTAGGGTTTAGGCTATTTGAGCACAGAACTACATATTCACTTACACTGAGCTCCCGATTTTATAATGGAAAAAAACATTACTTCAAAATATTGCTACTTAATTTTAACATAAGAAATAAATATTTATTCTTAAACTGCAGCACAGTTTTTTTTTAATATTTTAAATTAATATTTTTAATCTTTTTAAAATAATTATATATAATTGTTATCATGAAAAATAGACAGTATTTAATTTAATTCAGCAAAAATATATTGGGCAACTTATTTGTAAAGACTAGCTAGGCACCAGAATGATTATTGATTAGGCTTCGTTTGGGACGGCTTTTTAACTGCTTTTTAAAATGGAGTTCTAGTTCAAAATTTTGAATTTTTGTACTATAACTCTGTTTTAAGAAGCACTAGACACCAGAATGGTCGTTGATTATTCTTAAATATTCGTAATATGATAATATTATCATTATTAAAAGTATTACAATTAATGAAAAAATAGCTCAAGACATGGTTTAATTTATTTTAGGGGCTCTATAGTTTGAAGTAAAATTGATGTAAATTATTCTAAATGCAAGAGTTTTTAAAATATTGATTTGTTGTAAAAGAAATATAGAGTCAAATTTTAATGTATTTAGAATGCATGATGTATTTGAAATTCTTTATATACGAGTAACTTTTAAATATAACGTAAAATTTTTGTCATTATTGTTAGCTGCCACATTCCTCCGTTGGTTGCCACTTCCCATCGTTGCTCCCAACTACCCTCAGTTGTTGTCGCCATCACAGTTAGTCGTGGCATAGCCCCGATTATTGTTGCAACCGCTGCTGGCACTAGCCACCATTGACTGATGTACGTTGTTGACTGTCGGCTTTCGTCGCCACTGCCTACCACTATGTTAGAGTAGTACGAGAATGAGCGACCTTCTGAAAAGTTTTCGTGTTGCACATTTTTCTTAGCCAGACTTCTCTTTTGTGTTATGAAATTTTAATGTATTAAAAAATTAAAAAATAATAATTATTTACTTTGCACTTATTCAAATAATTTCAGCAAACCATGCATAGAGCCGCTCAATTTTATTTTAATTTATCTTTTAAATAAAAATTAATGTATTCCTAGCTCGATTAACTGCACAATCACATGTGTACAATATAACATCTAAATCCACCATTTACAAATTTACCTTTGTTTTTTTGACTGTTTACCAATAGTTTATTTGAGCCATAAATTTAGAACCTACGAAAAACTACAAAAAATTTAAAAGACGTTGTACTATTTTTTCCACCTAAAAATAAAAAATATAATGAACAGACATAGCTGTTTTCCTTATTATATTCCATTTAGGTTAGCCTATGGGTGCCTAAAGAATAATGAGGCAGGCGTACTACTTTATCTCAATCACCTCATGACTTTTGAATAGACTTTAATAAATAGTAAATTATATTTAAATTTTATTTTTGCAGGACAAACTAAAGGTGCACTGATTTTCAAATTTATTACAAAGGCCTTAATAAAATAGAAATGTTATTAACTGCACAATAAAATGTATTATTATTATAAAGATAATGAGGTGGTAAACTGGTGGCACTTTGTTTGACATAAAAGAAATGTGATTAGGTACTCTTCCTTTTGCTGGATGGTTAAAAGGGGGGCTAAAAACTGCTGATATTCTATTAGGCAAAGGCATTAATGTGGAAGCCACTTGTGCCCTTTGCCACAGCTACAATGAAATTGTCTCTCACCTTTTTTTCGATTGTGATTATTCATTCCTTATTCTATTTAATTTGATGAAGAGTCTCGGGTTTATGTTGTTGCGGCCTAACATTTTGCAAATTTTTGAGTATATTGGTGATACCCAGCATTGTGATAAAGAGTTTTATTATCTTCTTGTTTGCTGTTCGGTTTATCACATTTGGAGAGAAATGAATGAGAGAAAATTCAGGACTTCATCTGTCTCGTCTATTACTTTAACTCATAGAATCAAAGCTGCTGTTTTAACTAGGATCATACACTGGAAAAATGGAGAAAATATTATGGATTTGCTCTAAGTATCTGCCTTTATGGTTTGGGCATACTGTTGGCTGTGCTTTTGGTTTTCGTGGGAACTGCTTGGGTTTGCTCCTCCGTTATGTTTTCTCTGCTATCTGTATTGCTCGTATTGTGGCAGGTATGGGCTATGATGATGAATTGCCATTTTCCCCTTTGGATGGCAGGGATTCTTTTAGCGTATTTTTGCAACCAGGTAGTAAGAGAGGCAATTCCTGAGCCCAAGGTTTTTGTTTCCTGTCACCTGTTGGGTTCTTTTTTTTTTTTTTTTTTTTGCGATTTTCTCTGCATTTGTTTTGGTTTCTTTTTGTAAGTTTCATCTTTTTGCAGCTGTGGGGTTTTTGTTGTTGCCCCATTGCTGATTTTTGGCTTTAGGCCTAGGTTCTTCCTTTACAGCTTTTACATGTAACTTGTTCTTAGTTAATGGAAAGGGCTTTTGCCCATAATTTTCCCAAAAAAAAAAAAAAAAAAAAATAGAAATGTTATAAAATTTTTCTTTCAAAATTATTTAAATATGCCAAACTCTATAATAAATGTGGAATGGAGGTGGAAATATATGTAGGTGAATTGAGATCAAAAGTCTTCATAAAATTAATGTGATTGGTGTGAATATCAAAATAGTAGTTATTTTAAAATCTCAGAAAATTAAATTTAGGAAAATTTAAATCATAATTTTTATAATTAATAGAAGCACTCGCCCAAACGAAACCTAAATAAACCCACATCAAAATGAACAAAAAAAAAAAAACTTTAAAACATTCATTGAAGAATCAAATAATATCAAAATTTTGCGTGCTTACAATCAAATTGAATGTATCAACGAGATGAATCCAATAAGCCTAAAATACTTTAATTTTGATATCATGATGATACTAAGATGCTAAGTAAATGATTTATGATTATATTATGATAGTTTGATGGAGTAATTTTTATTTCCGATCAAATTTATCAAAGGTCCCTCTCAAAATGATATAATTATTACTTCATTTTCTACATGGAGAAGGATTTTGATCTGAGAGATCTAAAGAACTCTATTAAAGCTTCGTTTGATACAACTTTCTTATTGCTTTGTAAAAAAAAAAATGCATACTAGTTCAAGAAATATTTGTACCAAAAAGCAACTTAAAAAAATAATAAGTTATCCCAAATGAAACCTAAGATAGAATGAAATGAAATATCCATATACTAGTTCATGTTAAAAACTATTCATTTATATAATGAATTTTAAATTTTATTTAATCTTTTTCTTTTATTTAAATGTATATAAATTAGATATATATTAATAAGGATTTAAATATATTAAATAAATAAATATTAAATATATAAATAAATAAATATTGGGTGATACATATATTTATCCCCATTCACATTTTAAATTTAAAAACAAACATTTATTTGTCCACTCGAGAAGGGGCTTTAGTTCCCTTGTAGCTTTATAGCTTAGTCGGCCCGTTATATATACATCTTTTTAAGGTTAGACTAGCTAGCCTACTCAGTTGATTCTTGCTAATTGTTCCCTTATATCACTTCATTTATCCGCAAACAAAAAGAAAAAGGTTTGAGCTTTCTCATAAGTACTTCGAGATAAGCACTTATACTAAATAAATATATGAACGCATTTTTTGCTCATAATATTCTTGCAACAACGAAGTTCTTTTTATTGGCAAAAGTTTGACAGCTCTATAGCTGTAGAAACAGTACAACCTAAACACATGAGCATGCTTACATGTCTATCATAGATTTATGCATGCACAACAGGAAGATACATCTAATGCATTTCATGCATGCACGGAAGTACGTCTTGGATATGAATCCTCTATTGGGATCGCATGAAAATTAATTCAATAAATAGTTTTTTTTTAATATTTAGATCAATTAAATTAAATTCATACATACATCACATAAATAAGATTTAAATTCAAGAAATTTTAGTTGATAATTAAAACTTTCAACCAACAGATCAAGATAAGCTGCAGATGAAATGAATTAGATAAATATACTTACTATCGAGACAAAATATAAATATTGATAATAAGTGTCTTTAATTATCTGATTACTTTTAGAGATTAATTTGACAGTCGAATATATTTTATTTGGCATAGAAACATTAATATATTATGTGTTGAAACATTAGTATGAAAAAAAAATAAAAAAAATATATATAAAAAAATTAAAAAAAAAAATTAGTATGAGAGAGAGAACTTATTTTTTTTAATATCGAATAAAAATTTCATACACTTATAGATAATATAAAAGCAATTTAATGAAGATGATATTTTTAGCATAAATATTTTAAAAGGACATAAATGATGGGTGGTCAAAATAGTTTAAATAGTACAAACTATATATTAAAAATGATGTGATGAGAGGCGTTGATCGATGTTGTTGGAGATGATAGACATTGATTTTGATGGCTATGATGCACGTGAATTTTATTGGAAATGAAAGGCTTTCAAATGAACATTTCATCGTGAATTTTTGTTATCAATGGTTACAATGAACCTTTTTGATATCATCAATGTTATTGACCATATAGAGTATTGATATTGTTGGCGATGGCTGGTGTTGACCTTAATGAAGATGAAAAATCTTACAATCATTAGCAGTGAGAAATTTTGATGTTATTGGTGATGATATATGTGAGCTTATTGGCAATGACTTGCATTAGCCATTTTGACATTAGCGCATGTAGAGCTTTGGAATTTTTTTTTTAAATCTTAGAAATTTGACGGGTACTACCCAATGAAACATAAATTCAAATGCATTTGTATATTTTTCGAAGCAATCATTTTAGACATTTCTTTTAAAAATTAGTACTTCTATTCTCACCATCAAAGTTGACCCCCTTAATAATTTGATATTTTATAGTTATCTCATTACCTTAATGATAATTAAATTCAATATTCACGGGCTCGTCGGATTCATCTGGTTGAGATACTTGTTTTGAACATAATAACATAGGATTTAATGCATAGTTGACCCTTTAAATAACCTTATAAATTTCAAATTATATTTTTTGCGCTTGATTTGTGCCTATTAGGACTTTAATCAACATGTAAGGGGAATATTTGTCCAATGAACGATTATAAAGTTAAAAAATTCAAATAAATTTATCCAATCATTATGTAAAAAAGTTTTAAAGATGTTTATTAAGTTAAAAATATATAACAATATTTAAATTGTTTATCGGATAATGATCTACTTATTATTATTATTAAAAACAAGCTTTAAAACTCCGAAGGAACCCAAAGCCCAAAGGGTGATCAAATTCATCGTTTAATAATAACACAAATTAATAAATTATAAAATTAGGTGGCTTATATATATATGTTAAAATTTATCTTAATTTCATAATTGTATTTCAGCTCTTATTTTTTTTTTAAATACTTTATTACAAAGTTAATATCAAGTTCAATTTGTGAGGTGGCTGTAATTTTTTTTTAAATTGATGTAGAGTTATAGTGAGAAATGTAATTTTCTAAAATTATTATGCTTATTATAATTATTTTTTTTTAATTTTTTATAAAATAAAATTTTCATATTTATTATATTTTAATATATTTTATTATTAAACTGTTTATTATTAATTTAAAAAATATGAAAAAGGAATATTAAAAAAATATTTGATACTAATTGCAAAATAATATTACATGAAAACAGTCCCAAATAAATCATAACAATTATATATATATAATTGAGAACCTTAGCCCATTTTCATTAATTATAAATGTTGATCTATTTGAGTGATTATAGTAATTTATAAAATTGATTGTAAATTTGTTCAGAGAAAAAAATAATTTAGTTATTTTGATTATAAAAGACATATTTTTATTAAAAAAATTTCAAAAATATGGTAACTAAAAAAAATCATAATTATTATATAAAAGTAAAACAATAAATATGAGCTGAGGGATTACTTACGACTCCAAACACTCTCTTTGGAGTGACAACAGGTAGAGATCCCCATTCCAAAAAAAAAAAAAAAGGTTCCGCCGAGGGATTACATATGCCTCAAAACGCTCACTTTAGAATTACAGCGGGTAGATATCCCCATTCTAAAAAAATAAAAATAACTAAATTGCACACAACTTATCTTAATCTGTTGGTTGAGAGCTTAGACTATCAATTAAGAGGTCTTAGATATGAGTCCGTCTTATATATGTGATGTGTCTGAATCTGTCTTAATTGACCTAAATGTAAAAAAAAAAAAAAGAAGAAATACCTAAATTGCATAATGGCCTCGAAAGATGATCACCGGAAAATAACACGTTATATTTCCATGTATATCAGGTTATTTAATGGTAGAATGCTGTACAAAGCAGCAGGAAGAGTCCCACGTGCGAAGGGGCTGTGGCAGCCTGCTTCGAGTTGACGAGACGGCCCCGGCGCTCGTGCACACGCGACAGGCCTACGTGCCGTCGTGGCTGGCCCACATAGTTCATCGCGGGCCCCACATCAGTAAGTCCCCCATTGTCGTATTCTCTTCCTCCCAAACTTCTGACGAGCCTACAACCTACGTTCTGGTAGGGGTGGCGCATAGGACGGCCACAGCATTAGAAAGCAGGAAGAAAAAGAAAGCTCAACTAACACTATTCGCGCCATAAATTTGCAACGGTACACTCAAATTTCAAACTGTTCATTCGTGATAAAAATACAGATTCGTGAGAGGTCACTAAGAGCTGATATTGTTATGCCTTCTTATTGTCTTGAGATATGTGAGTCTTGATAAGATAGCCATTTTATGAGTGTTGATCAACCTATAGGATAAATTTTATAAGGGTTTTGGAATTTCTATCATTTCATTTCATTTTAGTGATTTTTTAACTTTTTTATTTCTTTGTATGAATACTATGCCTATCCATTAAGCTTCGGTTTGTCTTATAAGCTATATATATATTTTTTTAAATTTATATTTTAATTTTTAATAATATTTTTAATGCATTGTATGTTTAGATTATTTTATCTATTTAATAATATCTATTAGATTAGCTAATTAATTTATTTGAATGAGTTAATTTAATTTAACAATAATAACTAAAACAATTTTATTATTTTAGTTTTAAGAATATTTAATTTAATTAATCTAATTTGATAATATGTTATTAAACTCAATTTAAATTAACAAAAAGAATAATTTTAAATATTTATAATGATTATTTAAAAAAAATCAAATTCCGCTAGAAATAAATCAGCTGGAAAATTCCATAAAAAAATCCATTGTAGTTTTTTGCAGATATAAGTCCGACTGAAATTCTGTTAGAAAACAACTTTTTTCTTGTAGTAATTATTGCTAGGTTTTTGAGCTTATTTTATGGATTTTAATGATTACAGGTCAGGAAAGGAGGCATGACCAGTTGGAGTGAGATTGTAAGAGACCCTCAGGTTTTCTTTAGATTTTGGGTTTGTATTTTCTTTTATTCTTTTGTGGAGTGATATCCTAACTAGTATAAAATATTTTGATGCATAGTTTTTGGAACTAAGAAAAATATGCACTATGTAGTATCCAATAACAGTAGTTCTTCTAATCTCATAGCACAATGAGCTTAATAGAAAGCACTGAGTGAAGAAAGTGTAAAATATGATAGGGAGAAGTTACATTTGAGGATAAAGTATGTGAATGAGTTATTCATTAGGTATAAAAAGAAGGGAAGAAATATTAATGGGCGACCTTGGGTGTTAAAGTGAAAGTAGGAGTTTCCTTTGCCAACCTAGTAGTAAATAATGATGGTCTGAGATTGCATATTCCATTGATAGCTATTTCAAAAGCTGTGAAAGTTCTCCACTTATTGTATTAATTAACTTTCAATATGATATGCTTTGCACATCAATTTTTCATAATAAGTATGAGTTTTCATTACAAGATATTGTGCATGTGATTTTGTGAGTGACATAATTAATATATTTAGCTAAAAAATATATAGAAGGTGCACTTGAGAAAAAAAAATGACCTAGGAGAATTACTAGGTGAAGCATGAGGATTACAAATTTACAACTACCATTGGAATAATTTCCTGAAAAAAAAAACAAAAAACAAAAAAAAAACATTCGTTCTAGAGAAGTGTTCTTGAGAGAAACCCATGAGAGGAATTCCTGAAAATGATCCCCTATAAGGGCTCTTTGAGATGCACTTTCTTTAAAGATTTTTGTTATTGTGACATGGTCATATCAATGATATTTTAAATCAATTATAATAATGTGCGAATGTAGATGACAAAGATTATATTAAATATTCAAGTACTCTTTAGGGATTGCAAAATTTTATGAGGAAAATATAAGAAGTATAAAATAATATATCTATAGTAACTCTATTTAGTTTACATACGAACAATCTCCAAACTCCAAAATCAATTGAAAGGAAATATCACCCATCAAGCTTATGAGCATTTATAGCAACACTAAAATCTCTTTTTTTTTTTGGTGTGGAAGTATATATTGTTAATCTTGAAATTTTCATCCTTATCTATGATAAATGATGAATCAAAACTTAATTTAAATTCTTTTTACAAAATATATATCATATCATAGTCCCTTGTTCACCCAAATTTGTACATTATCATACTTATTTGGTACGCAAACATGGGATCATAATCTCCTTGTACTTCACGATAAACTTTCCTCGCATTTTTCTTTTGTAAAAATTAGCATATGATGTATAAATTATACTCCTAGCTCTATTTTGCATATAACTTATAATCCTTCAGATCACCTAGGAGCATAATTTACATAATACATGCATTACATCTATTGAGACAATTTTAAAAGTCATTAAATGAAAGATGTAACTTTAATTTCCACTAATAATTTCATGATAATTGTTGTGTATTAGAGCATTCACGGCAATAGTGTAACACCCCAAGATCCGTGTAGCGAAAGGATTCATCTGAATTTTTTTCTTTTTCTATTTCCCTCTTCTTTTCTTTTCTTTCAATTTTCCTCATTTGCTGTTCATATCAATCCATACATACATATATATATATCCAGAGCCAGAGATAATTACATTACAGAAAAGAAACTGCAGCGGATACTATAATTCACAAAATATACAACAGTCAAAGTACAGTCAAAAGAAATATTACACTAGCCATACAGGCTACAAAAGAAAGCCTACCAAGGCTACAAAAGAAAAGCTACGGAACTCGGCAGAAAGATCGTCAAGCTGGAGGCCCTGCACCTGAAATCATTAACCATATATAATGAGCTTACAAAGCCCAGCAGATCACCAAAGCCTACAACTGAAATCAAAGCACGACACTGAAAACAATATGCAGGTTAATTAAATCAAATCAAATCAATCAATCGAACATGATCAATGAGTCAATGCAATACAAAAATCAATAGTCAATAAGACCAAGCAATGCAGCGGTAGGCAAATCGATAAATCAATTCAATCAATCAATATCCGTCAATCGAGAAAAGCGAGACGAAACAATAAATCTATAAACGATCAATACGGTGTAGAACAGTAGCAACAGTGAATCCATCAAATCTATAGGCAGCAGTATAATAAATCTATAAACAGTAGTACGATGTCCATGCTATCAATGCAATATCTATATCCATCCATTTCTATATCAATGCTCAGTAGACTCAATGCTCAGTAGTCAATCGATGAAATCAATAGAATCCGTACAATAGTAAATCAATTCGAGAAATCCAATCAATATCAATAAACCGATCCGAAATCAATAAATCCATACAAATCAGGAAATCTAATGCGATGCAATATCATGTACATGCAATTTCATACACTGGTCTTATTCGACAAGCCCAAACACTAGTCATGATGCTGTTGTAGTTATCAATCGTTCAATATCAATAGTGCTGTTGTAGTGGTCAATCTATATCAATAGTGCTGTTGTAGTTCGTTCAATAATGCTGTTGTAGTTCGTTCAATACACGTTGGTTTCTATAACCAACGTTCAACTAGGTTTCCACTTGTCTTTCAGCAATCAATCAATCAATGCAATAATCGATGCAATAAGCAATATTAAAGAAATCGAGAACGATCACATCAATAGTCAAAGGCAGATCAATTCAATCTATCAATTCCGGGAAAATCAGAAATCATACGAAAATCGGGCAGAGTAATGGTAGTCTATCGAAATTACACAAAAAGCCTGCAAAAAGACAAATTCTGAATTTCACCAAATTACAACAGAATAACCACGGCATCAATGCAAGACTATCAATCTATAGAATCCAAATCAAATCAAGTCCTGATAATTTCCTATTCAATTAAAATCGCGTAGAATCAATTCCGACCGGTAAAATCTTCGTAGAATACAGTCAAATCGTGTACAATAATCATATCTATAACATACTAAAAGTTGTGCGGTGAAAGTCTTGTCAAATCAAAACCATGTCGAAAAGTCGACTACGAAAACACAAAACAGATCACATCTCGGTCAAAACACAATATCTTCGAAAACAGAAGTAAGGTTCGGAGTCCTTACCACGAGATAAACAAACTATCCAACAGCAACGAACGACGAAAATCGCTCCGCGGGCCTCGAAATCGGACTTCTTCCTTTGCTTTCCTTCTCTTTCTCTCTCCTCAGATATTTTGGTTTTAAAAAAATGTTTTTCTCTCTCTTCAAAACGAGCTCATTTCCTTATATCATACATGGATCGGCCTGGCCGATCGTCTCGATCGGCCTGGACGATCAGACCAATTCTGGTCGTCCTTGCCGATACTCCAGGGCGATGATCAGGACGATTTTAGGAACAGTGCAGATCGTCCTGGACGATCTCAATATCGTCCTGGACGATTCTGTCCAGAATTTGCTCCAGAAATCAGCTGTTTTCAATGCACTGATCGGCCTGGACGATCCAAACTTCGTCCTGGCCGATCCTGGGAGGAAAAATCATTTTCCAGCAGCTACAGCAAAGGAACGAGGTCTTACAATCTCCCCACCTTAGAAAAATGTCGTCCCGACATTTCCCTAACGTGTCCAGAACAAAACAAAACAAAGCAAAACAAATTAAAACAGAGCTAATCCAATCAATCAATAAATCACGCAAATCACAACGAAGCAAGCGATAAACAAAACTCGTACCAGTCACATCTACAGGCATTCCTGGTGCATCCTCCTCCATCTCTTGCTTATCTCCAATCAGATCAGTCGGGACAGTCGGAGCAGTCGGAACCATCGGAACAGGTCCTTGTCTTTCAGAACTTGGGCATTCCGTCACTCTATGTCCATATCCACCACATCTGAAATATTGCCCAGTCCTCAGATAACATTGTCCCGAATGTCTTTTCCCACAACATTTACAAACATTAAATTTTGCTCTGCTACTTTCCCCACTCTTCTTGCTACGGCCAGAGCGTTTTGCCAATTTGTCACTCACCATCTGAGCGACCATATTAGCAAACTTATTCATATTTGCAGATGTGAGTGGGAGATCAGTAGTAGACTCAACTTTCTTTCCTTTCGGATCCATCGGCCTGATCAATACAAATCGTTCGAATCAAAATCGTGAAAATCAAATACGTAAAACAAAACAAATCAAATAATGTAATCATCAACTCTGGATATAATCAAATCCTTTTCACTACACTTGCTCTGATACCAATTGTAACACCCCAAGATCCGTGTAGCGAAAGGATTCATCTGAATTTTTTTCTTTTTCTATTTCCCTCTTCTTTTCTTTTCTTTCAATTTTCCTCATTTGCTGTTCATATCAATCCATACATACATATATATATATATCCAGAGCCAGAGATAATTACATTACAGAAAAGAAACTGCAGCGGATACTATAATTCACAAAATATACAACAGTCAAAGTACAGTCAAAAGAAATATTACACTAGCCATACAGGCTACAAAAGAAAGCCTACCAAGGCTACAAAAGAAAAGCTACGGAACTCGGCAGAAAGATCGTCAAGCTGGAGGCCCTGCACCTGAAATCATTAACCACATATAATGAGCTTACAAAGCCCAGCAGGTCACCAAAGCCTACAACTGAAATCAAAGCACGACACTGAAAACAATATGCAGGTTAATTAAATCAAATCAAATCAATCAATCGAACATGATCAATGAGTCAATGCAATACAGAAATCAATAGTCAATAAGACCAAGCAATGCAGCGGTAGGCAAATCGATAAATCAATTCAATCAATCAATATCCGTCAATCGAGAAAAGCGAGACGAAACAATAAATCTATAAACGATCAATACGGTGTAGAACAGTAGCAACAGTGAATCCATCAAATCTATAGGCAGCAGTACAATAAATCTATAAACAGTAGTATGATGTCCATGCTATCAATGCAATATCTATATCCATCCATTTCTATATCAATGCTCAGTAGACTCAATGCTCAGTAGTCAATCGATGAAATCAATAGAATCCGTACAATAGTAAATCAATTCGAGAAATCCAATCAATATCAATAAACCGATCCGAAATCAATAAATCCATACAAATCAGGAAATCTAATGCGATGTAATATCATGTACATGCAATTTCATACACTGGTCTTATTCGACAAGCCCAAACACTAGTCATGATGCTGTTGTAGTTATCAATCGTTCAATATCAATAGTGCTGTTGTAGTGGTCAATCTATATCAATAGTGCTGTTGTAGTTCGTTCAATAATGCTGTTGTAGTTCGTTCAATACACGTTGGTTTCTATAACCAACGTTCAACTAGGTTTCCACTTGTCTTTCAGCAATCAATCAATCAATGCAATAATCGATGCAATAAGCAATATTAAAGAAATCGAGAACGATCACATCAATAGTCAAAGGCAGATCAATTCAATCTATCAATTCCGGGAAAATCAGAAATCATACGAAAATCGGGCAGAGTAACGGTAGTCTATCGAAATTACACAAAAAGCCTGCAAAAAGATAAATTCTGAATTTCACCAAATTACAACAGAATAACCACGGCATCAATGCAAGACTATCAATCTATAGAATCCAAATCAAATCAAGTCCTGATAATTTCCTATTCAATTAAAATCGCGTAGAATCAATTCCGACCGGTAAAATCTTCGTAGAATACAGTCAAATCGTGTACAATAATCATATCTATAACATACTAAAAGTTGTGCGGTGAAAGTCTTGTCAAATCAAAACCATGTCGAAAAGTCGACTACGAAAACACAAAACAGATCACATCTCGGTCAAAACACAATATCTTCGAAAACAGAAGTAAGGTTCGGAGTCCTTACCACGAGATAAACAAACTATCCAACAGCAACGAACGACGAAAATCGCTCCGCGGGCCTCGAAATCGGACTTCTTCCTTTGCTTTCCTTCTCTTTCTCTCTCCTCAGATATTTTGGTTTTAAAAAAATGTTTTTCTCTCTCTTCAAAACGAGCTCATTTCCTTATATCATACATGGATCGGCCTGGCCGATCGTCTCGATCGGCCTGGACGATCAGACCAATTCTGGTCGTCCTGGCCGATACTCCAGGGCGATGATCAGGACGATTTTAGGAACAGTGCAGATCGTCCTGGACGATCTCAATATCGTCCTGGACGATTCTGTCCAGAATTTGCTCCAGAAATCAGCTGTTTTCAATGCACTGATCGGCCTGGACGATCCAAACTTCGTCCTGGCCGATCCTGGGAGGAAAAATCATTTTCCAGCAGCTACAGCAAAGGAACGAGGTCTTACAAATAGAGATATAGAATTTAGCGTCCAAGGTTTACACAAAGATCCAGTACAGAAAGTGATAAGAGAGAAACACCAAAATTTTTATATGAAAAATTCTAAAAAATTGAAAAAAAAACTTTGGTGCCTTGCCAAATTTAAAAGAATCCACTTGTGTTTGTAGTTTATTACAAATGAGGCTCTCCCTCGGGGGAAAGCCTTGGCTCGATATATCAAATGTAAATCCCAACGAACACATTACATGGTTAGAGTCGAAATAATCCAATGACATAATAGTTATTCTCAAGAGTTTGGCATGTTTGTTTGGTTACTAGGAATGTAATTGGATGATGGTGGTCAGAGGAAACATAGTAGGAGGATGACGGTGGTCGGAGAGACTATAGTCGATGGGCTATGAAAGTCAAAGGGACAATTGTCGACAGGCAACAGAGGTCAGTAGGATCATAATCGATATGTGCTGGTGGTCAAAGAGGTTGTATTTGATAGGCGACGAAGGTCGGAGCGATCGTGGTCATTAGCGATAGTGATCGATAGGGATCGTAGTTGGTGGGGGATAATGGTCGGTGGGACCGTAGTTGGCTAGCGATGGAGGTCGAAGGGATCATAGTCGATGGGTGACGGTACGGTGGTCGGAAGGATCATATTTGATGGGCGAAGGTGGTTGGTAGGGATCATATTCGACGGGTGATGGATGTTAGAGGGACTATAGTCGTAGTGGTTGATAGGAATTGTAGTCGGTGAGCGATGTAGGTCAGAAGGATCATTGTCTGCAAGCGACGAAGGTCGGAGAGACTATAATTGGTAGACGACCGATGTCAAAGAGATCATATTCGATTGGCGACTATCGTTAGTACGTGCCATAGTTGGTGGGCAACTGAGGTCTCGAAAGAACAATATTTGGGGAGTGACCGAGATCTGAGGGATCATAGTTGGTGGGCAACCTGTAGTTGAGGGACCATAGTCTGCAGACAATAGAGGTCAGAGAGTCCATAGTCGGCATACATTCGAGGACAGGCACTACAGGAAAATCACCCATTACCAGCGGCTTTCCGGCAATTTTTTACTATGGTTTTTTCCGGCGGCTTGTCCAGCAGCTTTTTGGCGTTTCCGGCGGCTTTTTAAAAATTTAAAGAAAATGAATAAATTTAAATATTTAAATGATTTAACAAATAATTTTTAATAGTTAATTTTTATTTTAACTATTAACTATTTAATTAATTTTCATTTTAAAATTAATTAGTTAGTTAATTTTTATTTTATATTAAATATTAAATTTTATTTTAAATTAATCTGTTTTATTTTTTAAATTGTAAAAAAAAAAATTTATTTACTATAAGAATATAGTTTAAATAATAAATTTTGACAAATTAATCTTATTTTCACACTTAGCAAAATGGTCCATTAGCTGAAGTTCTTCCAGGTGGACGTGGTTCGAAACTCACGGGGGGCATACGCACACGCGGGCACTCGCGCGGGAGAGGGAAATTCATCGCCGGCGTTGGAGCAGGGCCGCGTGCGTCGCCGGGAGCCTGTGAGCGAGGGTAGCATCGCCGGCAGCCCGTGAGCGTGGGTAGCGTCGCCGGCAGCCCGTGAGGAGGATTTTTTTTTTTTAATTTGACCGGCGGTTTAAGATCGTCGGAAAGCCGACATAAAGATTTGCCGCTGGTAAAAACCGCCGGAAGTTTTTTTCCTACGCCGTTTTTTCTGGCGGTACATAAACTGCCGGAAACGGCAAAACCGTCGGAAAAGGTTCAATTTCCGCCGAAAAAGGCCACCGGAAATGGGTGATTTTCCTGTAGTGAGGGGGACTGTTGTAATAACTCAAATATGTGAATTAAATTTATTTAAAAATTATAAAAATTTTGAAGTAGAGCACTTTGATGTTGATCTAATGAGCACAATGACGCTATGAGATATATATATATATATATATATATATATATATATATATATATATATATATATATATATATATATATATATATATATATATATATATATATATATATATATATATATATATATATATATATATATATATATATATACCTTTTTACACCACCAACTTTCTCACGTAGTTGATTGGCGAGGAAGAAATTGAAAGAGGGGAAGAAGAGAGTGGAGAGTGAAATGTCTTTGCATCATATTTAACATCCATTCTTATTACATATTTTATTTTATTCATTGTAAGTGACTAATCTCTTATTTTTATTTTTGTTGATTTTATTTATCTAAATTTTATCCCTCCTAAATCTGTCAAAATACATTATATCATAACTTCATAAGCTTTCATCATGCAAGTTTATATATATTATAGATTTAATTATTCTGAATAATTTTATATTATTTTATTATATTTTAAATAAAGTACAAAATGATATCAGATTCATGATATAATTACTTCATGTGATACTCTACTTATCTATATGATTCACTGATAGAGTCATAAGGAGTTGGAGAGATTTATTGGCAATTATAAGAATTCAGACAGACTAATTCATGTGATTTAAGGGTGTTACAAAGAGTATATTGATTAAGAGTTATAAGAGATAATATATTGAGTGATAAGTGCAGGAGTATTAAGATATCCTTAAGATATACACATTCAATATATGAATATTGATAACGACATTGCTACGAACACTGTACTTTAAAAGGCTAGAACTTACTATAAAGAAGCATATATATTTGATTAGTATATTCTATTAATGTTAGATATTTAGTTGAAGCCTTTTTATGCAGAGGCCTTCCATGATTGCTTATAAATTAAAAGACGTTGCATTATCACATTTGGCGCTCATCCATTATTAAGGATATCTTTGTGACAATGTTTTTGCTATTTTTGAAAGCAACTTTTGAGTACAAAATTTTTTAGTTCAAAAATTTATACTAAAAAGCTAATTTAGAAAGTAGCAAGAAAACAATCTCAAACAAAGCTTAATTATCAGTACTTTCTAGTAGAAAATTAATAGGGCGGATATTCGAATGATGAGTAGCTTAAGCTTCATATTTATATCTATTCAAAAAATTTCAAGGTCATTAACCACAATAAAATTGCACTTATAGAATGCCACAGTCAATCAAGTAAAAGTTAAGTCCATTGCAATACTTCTCAAGATTTCTCCTAACACTGCTAATTTATTTTAATTTATGAGAAAAATCCATTGATATATAATAAAATGCATAGCACTTTTACATTAAGTGTTCCATTTTCTTAGGTCAAGTTATGTTGTTTGTCTAATAAAAAGAGAAATTTATTTATTAGATTGTTCAAATGGCATGATAGAGACATAGCTTATGCTTCTCGATAGTTGAAGCCACATGAGATGAATTATCCAATGCATGATCTGGAACTTGTTTTGATTTTTTGCTTTGAAGATCTGGAGATACTATTGTTTGAAACAATATAATATCTTTCTCACCAACTCTTTTTCGAATCTATTCGCTTTAAATCTAAGCTAATGGTCGATAGATAATAAATTCCAGAGAATGTCTAACTTACGAGTGAAACTGGTCTTTTTTTAAGAGTGAGCAAAATAGAATTTAGACGTGCAAAACCTTGGGGGTGAAATAGAAAAGAAAGTTTTTGGTTGTCAAATGCATTTATGAACTGGGAAAAATAATCAAAATGCTTATTCTACTAAAATTTTTAGGATTGGCTCAAGCTCTATATAGATATGCTTGATTTCAATCAAGTGTATTTTGTAGAAGACTATTCAAAATGCTTTGATGTATTTTCTTACATTATAATTAATTAAACATGCTAGTGTGACATATGTACTCCGATCCATTAAAATACACAATATATAGATAAAAAATTGATCATTGATTGCCCAATGATATAACGCAAGATAATTTTTTTAGCAGCAGCACAAATTGACTATTTTATTTGTAATAAATATTTATAACATTAAGCTTCAAAATTTTGAGGAGCCTATAATAAATACATATTTTAATTAAAAAATATTTATATAAATAAAAATATATGATATATAAAAATAGTTTAAAGATCTATTATAGACCTCCATATAGAAAAAATAACCAACAATATTGAATTGGCTTATTACTGTTCTATGTTTTTTTCTCATTTTAATGCGCATCCCGTAATGATTACATATTATGACATCTAGCTCGAGCCTCCTTAGCATCCACAAGTTATGTTCTATGCTTTAGGCCTCATCAATCTTGAGCTTCTAATAATAGGAAACACACATCACAATGTTGATGGTAGGTAATGGAGTTTTACTGTAGTGAGGAAGGGCGAAGTGGAAAACTCCAAGAGGATGGAGATGATGCATGCAGGCTTTGATGAGGACATGAGGGGTGAGAGCAAAACAAGCTGGCTCGCTGGCTGCGCGCTGCTGGTATTTTTGGTACCACACGAAAAAATTTTTCCCCTCTCATGCAAAATCCCCCACCTTCTACTCTTCAGAGGGAAAAGAGCCCTTTTCCCCTTCTGATAGCTCTTCATAAATGCATATCTCAGAACTGGGCCCCATCCCTAAGTCAGCCTCTTCTCTCTCTCTCTTTCTCTCTGCCTATATATATATCTATCTCTGTAATCTCTACAGGCCTATACAGGCTTCCAAACACCAAAACTTCTACTGTTAGCAACAGTGGTAGTACCAGCAAATGCACTTTACAGAGGTGCGCACATTATTTCTATATAAGTAATCTAAATAAGCACTGTGAGAGGCTAGTTGGGCAGAGCTATGAAGGAGAGAGACATGATGGGAATGGTGAGGAGACATAGAATAATAGGAAGTACTGGAGGAGCTATCTAGTTAGATTTTGTATGATCCCACGGTCCTAAGGTAATGATTGGGGTCATTATGCGTAGGCTTTGCAGTTTATCATCGAATTTAGGAGCAAGCCCAATCAGACTATTCTGTCCACAATCCTATATTTTATCTGATTAATTAACAAGATCATCATGTGTCGCAGTTTTCTTTTTTCTATTATATGGATTTTTTCCACCAGCTTCAAAAAGCTTTAAGCTTTAAGCGAACGTAAAGTTCTAATACAGGTGAGAGTAACACAAAACGCACACTGTATTTAGGAAGATCAGAGCTGCCCACATCAACGCAAAGTTTGTGCCTTACATGTGTGAATAAAACTTATATTGGTAGGCTTAGATGACCGCGACTACTTCCATTTGGATATCACAAAGTGACTAACCATCGTTAAGTTCCTGAAGCAGATAATTAAGTTCCCCTGGCTCTTTGCTTTGGCACGCATAATCAGTAGTAATTAATATCAGGTCCCATCCAAGAAATAAGTGACCCCTCCGGTTAGCAAGGTCAACTAAATTTTGGGTTTGTTTGGGAAGCTGCATCTTTTTGTAAGTGTGATTGTAAATTTGTTGTGGAGAAAATAAATTTTTTTTAAGCTATCAGGTGAAAAAAATAAATAAATAGTGTCCTAATAAAAACTATGAATACAATCTGAAAAGCAAAGCAGTAAGATAGCTATATCTCAGATGAAACTAATGTTTAGCTAAGATATGAAATATTTAAAATGAATACAAATGAAACTATAATCGCAGAGTGACGTAGGAGCTTTGGTACTTAGGTTTTTTATGTTTTGTGTTATTAGTTAAATCATTTGTGGATTGTAATAGAGATGAGTTTCATTGATAAAAAGTAGAGCATATGTGTAGCAATTTGTATGAACCCCAAGTATAAATATAACTAGCCCACTTATGAAGAAAAAGTTTTTTTTCTGGTTTTAAGTGAAAGAACAAAGAAATAGTTTTTTTTTGAAGTAGTTTTCAGGTGATGACAACTTATCCTTTCATCCTCCAACCAATGTTCACAAGTAGCCTCCAAGAAGGCGGCATGGTTTCTTCTTGGAGGTCCACTTCCGTCTTTCTCCTTTACGCGACTAACCTGCTCGCTCTCACACGCTCTTGGCAGCCCAATGATTTGTTCCTAATAGCCCAATCCCATGATCTCATCAACCTAAAAATGCGATCAAGCACCATGTGGCCGCGTTCCCTCCCACTTGCGCAATCTTTCCCGCTTGCACGTACCACACCAGTCGCCCGACTTGAAATGGGCTCAATGCCTATGCGGCCAGCCTATGACCCATTTTTATTTCGCATGTGGCATGTTGACCTACCTCTGCCCCTGCGTGCATCATAGCCTTTTCTTCCCCTTGGGAGTCCTAACCAACCCTTCCACGACCACACCCTAAATGATTGCCCATGAGCCCCTTCTACACAATAATTTGACACTTTCTTGTTGTTATTCGAAACATCCAACCTCCAAGATATTGTCTAATTATTAGCAAGCAAGATCATTCATCCATGACGTCAAAGGAATTTCTTGATACTATCCACGCTATTCCAACCACTAAGAACATGAACATTATTGGTTCTTGGCCAGAATTCAACAACTCAAAATTCAGCTCGGCTACAAATTTAGCCACAAGATAACTATCTTGACAAAACTGACAAGAAGACGCCTTGCCAAAATCCACAAAGATCAGTGCGACAAGTTGTGATTGAGGAACTACAAAGAGAAATACAATAATTGCATCAAAAGTTAGCAAGATTAGAGCAAAGAAAAGCGAAGGAACGTCAAGTTAGTGTGTTTCAATACGATTTTTAGGGCTTATTTGATTTCTTTGTGGTATAAGCCTTTAAATGGTGTGATGTTTGCTCTTATAGCTAATTTTGTAGCCCAACAAATATTATTAATAGCTAATTGAAAGTGTAATAGAGGAGAATATGATAAGAATTATTTCTTGTGCTCTGTTTTGAGTTTTATTTCCTGAAGTAATTCAGGTGGTGTTTCCTTGTCTGATGTCATATATAGAGCAGATCCAATAGGTACTACATAACATTAAGTTGTGAGATAAACTCACCAATGTCCCATTGCTTGCCATGTAAAATATTGAAAAGTGTTCAAGGCAAATTTGATTAGGCTCCTCGAAATGATTACTAAATGGCCCAACTTGACTAGCCTCTTTAAACAAATATTAAATGATATTGTTTGACTGACATACCATTGTTAGTTATGCTTAATAATTCAAGCAATATCTTGAATGATTATTCAATCTGAAGGCTTGATCAAATTTGTGATAGTTTATTGGTGCTATAGTGTTATTCACATCTTACTAACAGTATAACACCATCACCTAATTATTCACCTCATAATGCATGGATCACTCTAATTGATAAGATCAAACAAATTAATTTTGAAAGTTACATACGATATAGAAGAGTAAAGGACATGGGGAACCATAATATAAAGCCAACAAAGCTTCCATTATGCAAAATGGGACATGCATTGAGCATAGGATAGAAGATGCTTCCATTATTATTTAGTGCACTGTGATACAATTCAATGGACATCATTGATGTGACCTCCCAAGGTAAATAAAATGAAAAAAAAGTAGTTCAAATCTATTACTATTATTTGTGCTAAATTATGAGAATCTTATTAGGGCTTTTATATCTGTGCCAAAATTATTCCTAATTAATCATTAACCTAGAAATATATAGGAGACAATCTTTTACCACATAGAGAACATATAGGTGCTAGAGCTAAAGATTTATGTGAGACAATACTTTCATTATTAACCATCCAGAACAATAAAAAAAAGATTTGAAGATTGTTATGCTAGTTCTCTCCTTTTATGAGAAGAAGATTAATCCTACTTGGTGTCATTATTAATTTTCATCATAATTTTTTATCAAAAATAGACATCCCTAAAAAATTCACCTCTTTAGAAGCTAAATATCTCTTAGTTTGATTCCTATTTCAGTCTAAATGATCAGTTAAAGCATCGATCTCTCTAGTTTTTAAGCATGCATAGCTTTACATGCAATTTTTAATGCACCCAAATGCAAAATCTTATTGATAATTATGTAATGAAATGCTTTCATTTGATCTTGTAGCTCTTCCCTTTAAGATTTGTATATGATGTTTGCTAAAAGTAAACTTAGCCAAATTCCTAAATTCTTGATGCCAAAGTGGCTTGGAAATACCCTCCTTTATTGTGGAACATGGGAAGCGATTCTCTACTAGACAACATATATAGCCTATTACAAATTTTAAAGGAGGAATGTGATAGAATTTCTATCATCTAGTACTTTGTAATTGCTTTTCCTTTATTTTTCAATGCAATTTGCATTTCTTTCCAGAAAAAAAAACATATATATAGCCTATTTCAATCAATAAATACTCAGGTTATTATAGAATAATCAATTTGTTTCCATTACAAGTTTAGTTCAAGGGATTGAAGAAGGATAATCTAAGTTCATCATCGTGTCAAATTCCTAAAAAGCTTGGGCTAACCGTTGTTTCAACATTGAGGAGTTTAATAAAGGATTTATGTTATTCACCATTTTTTATTGAAGATTGACTATAACTGAAAGCAATATTAAAGAAAAACATCACAATCATAATTTAAATGAAATATATGATCTAATAAAAAATATAAATAATTAATACATAAAATATGCACTTGATCAATTTAAAGAATAATGGCCCAAGGTGCCCTATCAAAAACATTAATTTTAAATAAAGAAATACACGCCCCTTTAATTATAGCATAAATTGAGATGGTTCCTATCTAAGGGTTTAATATTCTACAATATTATGATAACTAATTTAATTGAAGAGTCCCCCAAAACAATGTTTAATAGATTGGTTCTATTTTTAATCAAAGAAAATAATCTGATGTGGAGCATATATATATAACAATTATGAAAAGGCATAATTGTGTTCAAATCACCAAATAAGAATAATCAAAATTGATGGCACTCGCAAAGTTAATCAAATTCTAATTTTATTTCTCTTTTAAAATTACTAAAATTAAAGAATAATCAATCATAAAGATTTGTATTGAATAAGCAAAGCTTTTTAGCCCATAATATTCTAAGTGATTAGGAATGTCGACATAATGATCCAACTCGTACACTTGAAATGAAATCTGTTTGCTTGAATTTTTTTTTTGTGGAACCAATTTTGTGTATATGCTTACTTTCTCATTAGGAAGCTCTTTGATCTCTAATTAGATGATTATACATATGATTATCCAAACATAAATATGATCCTACTGTCAACGTTATGATTAGGTTGATGAATTTTTGTATGATTTATTGAACTATGGTGCAATTTTTGGATTTATGTATTAATAGTTATTAATTTTCCATTCAACAAGAGTCCATTTTGAGAACAATATTTGCAAGTGTGTTTCTGACTTAATGTTTATAATGGGTTGGTATCAATTATTTACTTATGTGATTCAAATTCTTAATAATAAAATGTAGTTTGGCAAAATAAAAAAATCTCTCATTCACTTACCTCTTAAGTCATTTCACTCACTTCATTCCCTTCCCCAACAACGATTTGGAGCGCATATTCTAATCAATCTACTACTAAATATTGCGCCTTGCTTGCTTGCTTATCATATTCTCTCCCATGAAAATTAATTTTGTTTCCTTCTAATCTCCAATTATGTGTATCAATGGTCTTGTTATTAGTTTATTATTACTTGCTAAATCCTATATATACATTTCTACAAGTGTAAGATCAAAATTGACAATATTTTCTTTGTATCTCATACTTATTATATTGTCCAAATCATGCAAGATGAATATATATCATACATTTCTACAAGTGCAAGATGAATATATATTTTCTTTGTAGACAAAATTTTAAGTCTACCCTCCCTTTATATATATATATATATATATATATATATATATATATATATATATATATATATATATATATATATATATATATATATATATATATATATATATATATATATATATATATATATATATATATATTACACATAACACTCGTAGTTTGATTATTTATGAAAATACCATCATATAAATTTCTAATGCATTTGTGCCTTCCACAATTAAATCATTAGAAATTTAACAAAAGCTGAAAAATACGAGTAAAAATTTTGTTATTAATTTTAATTTTTTATTGTTAATTTAAAAATGGAGAAAATAGGATATTAATTTTATAAATATTTAAAACTTAGAGGTTATGAATATAATTTCCCCACATATATACTATTTAAAAAAATGTCTGGCATGCCGCATGCATACCTCGGAAGTGCTGGTATTAGGTTGGTATGTATACGAATTTATTCTTCACCTATTTGACATTTGATATTTAATACTTATTTTAAATTCAAATAAACTATTCACACGTGTGCTCTACAACATAAACTGATTGATAATCATCATAAGAGCGTGATGCGCATCCTCACCTGTAAATTCAATGAATATTGATCCTGTTCGAGCGATCCCAACGAAGTCTATTGGCCGAACCCGCACTAATAAGCACAAAAGCACCACACAGATCATCATTGCATTCCCACGTGAATATAACAATAAGCCCCTCCAGATGCAAAACATCAAAATCTTGCATTTATGGTTGAAGTGGGTTGCCAAAGCAGCGAACAGTTTGGACAAACAGGATTTGCGTTGGGCTCTGTAGCCAGCCAGGCTGCGCCGGCCCACAATACTATCGCGCTGCACCTGTGTGACTGGTGCCCTGAACCAATTTCATGCTCACAAGCGCACGCATAAATCTCCATTAGCCACAACTCATCGCATTTACTCCCTGCCATGCACCTCCTCCTCCTCTGATCACAACCTTCCCTTTTCTAGCCCTTTCAGGTGCGCTATTTGTACGGTCTTCCTTATCCCTTAATCACTTCCCTACTCAAAACTGCATCTCTCTCCATCACCTCTTTAACCCTTCAGTTTCAGTGCTTCTCTATGAATGAATAGAAGGTCTTTTCATGGTTCACATGCACATTATATTGTGCTATATAGCTAGCTAGCTAGCCCTCCCTCTCTTCTTCATTCTTGTTCTTTTTCTTTCTCTACTTGGGTTGTTTTCTATCTTCTTCAGAGCGGATGAATACCATGGGAGGAGAGTTTGGTTGGGAAATATTTGCTGAGGAAGTTGGTGGCGAGCATGGGCTACCACCAGGGTTCCGTTTCCACCCGACTGACGAAGAGCTTGTTACCTTCTACTTGGCCTCCAAAGTCTTCAATGGAAGCCTTTGCGGCGTTGATATTGTGGAAGTGGATCTTAATAGATGCGAGCCATGGGAGCTTCCAGGTACTTATAAAAAACTCTTACGTATATATTCAAATCAATAAATTAATTGAAGAGCCAAATTAGAATGAGGATAGTATCATAGCTAGTTACTAGTCCTAATTCTTCTAACCGCATGTGAGTTTTGAAAGTAAGAAAGAAAGAGGTACAAGTAGGCATTATAAGCTATTTAGTATGTTTTCATTTGAATTTCAGACACCAAGCTTTATCCACGTTAAATATGGCCATATTTCAGTTTTTCCTGAAATATATAGCTACCGGCATTTTCTCTCTGTTTAAAGCCATCACTGCCCCTATAAACCTATCAGGTATTACTCGTAAGAAAAAAAAAAAAGAAACAGAGGAGAAATTAAATTTCTCTTTAAGTGAACGACAGTTCCTTATATTTCAAAATCAGTTTTCTTAAACTAAAATTTGAAATTTGATTTTTATCTTGTAAAATACAAAGAAATCTTTTACAATCTGATAAAAATACCTTGACCTTTAGGAAAATAATCATAAGAATTAATTAGATCAACTTTTCTTCGTAGTCCCCAAACTATTTGTTCCACGTTTTCTTCTTCCTCTTCTATAAGAAAGTCCGTGGATGTATAGTTCACAAACTTGCAATTTCCAATGCACCAAACGACTGATTATCTGTCCATTTCTTTCCCTACCAGCTTCTTCCTCTCCTATTCCCAGCTTTCATAATCCTTAGTTTGTCCTTTTGCTTCACTACCACTATTGAGCACTGTAAGTCCCAAATACCTTTCCATACAGCATCCATTCTTCTTGTCCCCTCTCTCTGTCTTCTTTAAATATATGAAAAATAATAATCCTTTTTTAAAAGTATTTTATTTGAAGAGAATAGCATTATATACTGTTAATTTTTATGTTGCTATTGGTATAGAAAAATCACAAAATTCTCTGAGTTGCACTGATTTAAATAAAAAAGATAACAAATAATGGCATCAGTAAATGAACTCAAAGAGAACGCTACTTTGAATGCAGAGGCGGCGAAGATGGGAGAGAGGGAGTGGTATTTCTTTAGCTTAAGGGACAGGAAGTATCCGACCGGTCTAAGAACGAACCGGGCGACAGGGGCCGGATACTGGAAGGCAACCGGCAAGGACCGGGAGGTTGTTGCTGCGGCCACCGGCGCCCTGGTTGGCATGAAGAAGACCCTGGTCTTCTACAAGGGCCGGGCTCCACGCGGCGAGAAGACCCGATGGGTCCTACACGAATATCGCCTCCATGGCGACTTCTCCTTCCGACACGCATGCAAGGTCTTTTCTCTTATCAAAACTCTGTTTAAATTATTTTTTTGTATTGTTCTCTTGATTTGACAATGTACTCAGTTTTAATTACTGTGACATATGTGCTAGCTATATATTTCTATTGGGCTACTTACAGAAATATTGATCAGGCTAGTGTTAATTAATAACTATGAGGTGATCATAAGCCAAACTTTTTTTATAGGTTGCATTTGCATTACATCATATATGAAAAGACAGTCATAAGTAGATATGATAAGGACTAATGGATTTTAATAATTTGTTCATGAGATTGAGAAAGAACTTGTATGATTGATTTGAACTGCTGGGGAGGGAACTGTACTGCAAAAAAATATATTATTTTTATTTAAATAATTTGCAGTTCCTTTGTATGGATAATAATGAGGGCATGAGTCCAAAAATGTTTTTGACAATTAATAAAAGATTAATTTATATTCCTATATAACTTACATAATTGTGTAAAAATATTTTATATCTTCTTTACCTGTAAGTTCTTAACTTCATTAATTTGAAAAAAAAAAAAAATCTATAAAATAATGTTTAGTATTATGTTATTTAGATTTCAAGTAATGCTTCACATATCCAAGACTTTAATGAGTAAGGAATTTTTGACAGGCTTAGGATAGAGGGCTCCAACACACCTTAAAGGAAGAATATATTTTTTGAAAGTTGTGGCTAGTTCCACATTGATCTTCCTTCATTAACTAAGCACTTTAAAATCTTCTTTGCGGTCTTTCTACTGTGATTCTCAAATTTGTACATTAACTATCTCATCTGAACAAGTATATAGGATGCACAGTTTTTCTCTTAAGGTACAACAATAAGCTTGTTTGTTTAGCATAAAAACTAGAAATGAAATTCTCTTGATGGCATGCTTAAAACCCTGATCACCATGAACAAAAAGTTCGTGATAGAAAGAGAAAAGACCAGAATGCTAACAAAGCTCTTTCTATCCTATGTTACTATATTTATTTGTTTCCTTGCAGGAGGAATGGGTGATCTGTAGAATATTTCACAAGGGAGGAGGTGACCATAAGAAGAGCGCATACTTGCCCAACTGCACCTACCTCCTAGACCCTTCCTCTTCATCTCTCAACTCATGCTTCTCCCCTCTACTTGAGTACCCACAAACCCTAGAAAATCCCATTCAATCTCTCCTCCAAAACCGCCACCTTCCCCACTTTCCTCAAACCCTAGAGAACCCTTCAGTACTCTTCCCTTTTCCTCTTTCACAGCCTTTCCCCACCACTGGCCACCTTCACTCTCTCTTCAAGTCTCCATTACCAGCAAAAGAACAAATCAACAGTGCTCCTGGTCAGGAGGAATCGTTCTCAAACTGGCTTGAATCCTGCCTACAAAACCCTAGCTTTTCCAGCTACGACATGAGTCACAACCATCTTGGGCTCCCTCCCATCCAAGTTGGAGGAGCACCAGCGCTACATGACACGCCCTTTCTGGGACCCAGTTCTGCATTACAATCTGGACCGTTGGTTCCATGAGCTCTCTCATCTGTACATACTTGGAAGCTTTCCTGTACTAAAATGTGAAAGCTCTCTGCTATTAGGTTGTTTTAGAAGGGCGTTGCGTGAGGCTGGCTAGGTAACTGGTTTTGTGTAACAGTACTGTACGTTAGCTTTAGTTATATCTATATATTTATTGTTTAGTAAGCAGAAATGGAGATTTGTATATTTCTGTGTGATGTGACGGCGTCTTGTCAAAATTTTAAATGTGTAAATTGACAAATGGTGAGGGGGGAGAGGTTAGGTGTGATCAATCTACGTCAGTAGTGCATGACGATTTGATTGCATGCAAACAAAGGCCTGGAATGCATGGATGCATGACGTGGGGCTTCTTAATATAGGGGACGGGATTGACGTGACCATCGTCGCCCCTCACCGGTGAATAATTAAGGAGGACCTGCTAAACTTCTCTTGCCTAATCCAAAGGTTTCGTCACTGCCTTTGATCGATCGATCGCTTGTGGGTCTTGGGAGAGAGACCTGTAGGGTGAAATATAGAAGGCTCAGCTTCAAAATAATGGATCTAGTTTAAAGTTTTCTCTACAGACTTGCTGTTTTCACAAATTTCCAGTAGTTTTAGCCAAAAAGTAACATTATAGGTAACAGAATTTTTTTTAAAATTTTTTTTGATCAATTTCAACTACATCTAATAGATTTTATGCAAGATTATCCTCAAGCACACAAAATCATTTTTGAAAATTTAATTTTTGAAAACTAATTTTTTTTTTCTAATGATTATTTTATCAAACAAAAATTAATGATTGATTTAACTAGTAAAACTAAACATCAGAATCAATGGAATTGTTGAAAACTCAAAAATGAAACTTACAAAACGGAATTTATAAACCATGCTAAGCTGTCGCTGCTAAACATAAGTACTTGTTGCTTTGAATTGGCTATAAATACCATGTAATTATGTTAAATCATAGTTAATCATTCAAAATTTTTTATATGCCAAGAATATTTATTTAAAGAACAATTTGTACACCTACTTCAAAATAAATAATTTATGTTGTGAGTATGACGAGATAATCCTTAGAGAATGGGCGGTTCAATATAGGTAGATGAGGCCCTATTCTTGTCTTTATAGAAAGTCATCCCTATTTGGACTCTTATATATGGAGATATAGACTACTTGGAAGTTAGGCTCATCCAAATTGTCAAGTTGTTGTCCATGTGAAGCAGTATCAGAGTGGTGCAGCGAAAACGGACATTAAGTACTATACCGGGTGAGCAGGGTGAGTGCGAGAAGATGGCCGACGATATGATTGCCATCGGGGGAAAGCAATTCGCTGGTATGGTTGCTAGCTGTGAGAGGGTAGATTTGCTAGTATGGTTGCCAGCAATGGGGAGATCAAATAGCTAGTATGGTTGCCGATTGATGTACACGCGCATTCAAAACTTCACCTTCAAACGTCATCATGATGAACTTCTAAAGTTCGTCATTAATCTTCATGACGGGCCTCAGCTCTGATATAAACTGATAGCTTTGATGTCAACTGATGTAGTGGATCTTTTCATAAAATATCATTCTTGTATCATTCCTTCATATAGAAATTTTATATGTTAATAGATTAATATTCTAAAAAATAGGTACCAAAGGTAATAAAGGATATACTATTCCTGAGATACTTTAATGCTAAGATGCACATCATCAGATATAATGGGAACCAGCTACTTACAGATATAAATGTTTATTTGGTGCCAAAGAATTCTATAACTTCACATATGCCAAGTCTGAAACCGAAGATATTACCTTAGAAACAAATGAATATATCGTTGGAAGCAAGACCTTCATGTACAATAGTAGTTATGAGATACTTGTAATTATTGCACCATCTACTCGTTCATAATTTGGAATGGATTGTATGTAATAATCTCCTTACTATAATATAAGAAGATCACGGTGAAACAAGGGTCTAATTATTTGAAAGTCTAAGATACTATTCAAATCAAGAGAGAAGATGATTCAAAATGATATTACGAACTTTTAAGCTTTTACACTAAATGGATCATAATTTATATTTACACATATATCATTGAAGAGGATAAATAAACTACTTTTTATTCTCGAACCACCCATCATTCATCATTCTTTGCAATCAACTAAACACAAACTTAAAGAGTATAATTTATATGTCAAATTTCAATATGTCAGAAGTAATAATAATAATAATAATAATAATAATAATAATAATAATAATAATAATAATAATAATTGATGTAGTGGATCACGGTGGGCGCCAATGAAGGAGTGGTAATGACAGGATTGGGTTGAATGCTGGGTATGGGAATGTCCATAGGTGGGTTTGGGAGTTCTGGCATACTGAAGACTTGTTCGACGGAGTCGAAATCAGCGACGGAAGAGATTTGTTGGCACGGCTTCAGCTCATTGCTCTGGTTGTGATCAGCGATCTGTTGCATCTCGCGTATTGCAGGTCTGGTCTGGTCGCAATCAGCGTCCATCTTGCGTAGATGAAAGGAGTTGGGAGATGGAGGATGCTGGAACGGAGGGGGGTCACGCCACCGAAGCGGGAGTTTGAGCGGAGGGTAGTCATCGCGCATGGTGGGTATATTGCAGGATCGATGGTGTTGGCATGGAGTGGATGAGAGGAGCGAAGAAGAAAACGAATACCTCGGTATGGTTGCCGACCACATTCGCATCTTTCTTATTGCCCGAAGGTTTTCTTTAATTCGATCAAGGTTTCTATCTACCCGATCGAGTGCTCCTTCGTTTGAGCTTGATAGAAGGCGATCCGGCTTCGAGCATCGTCGACAGCCCACCTTCCTTGGCGTCGATCGTCGTCGACCGCCAATCTAATTCTGCGGCTTCGATCATCGTCGACAGCCGACCTTCTTCCGCAGTCCATCGATCTTCGCAAGCTCCAGGCTCTGATATCAACTGATGTAGTGGATCGTCGGAAGACTCGACCTGTAAGAAGGATTTTGATCCCAATCCAGGGAAGAAGAAGAATACAAGCTCTAAGGCTTCAAAGAGTATAATATTTCATTCAATGAATCCTCCCCTTTTACATTAACCAACTATTTAAAGATTAAAATAGAACTATCTAGAGCATGAAAGGTAAACTAGTCCTTAAGCATAATAAAAACTAAGATGTTCCTACATCAATAATAATAATAATTATTATTATTATTTACTGCATATTTGTTCTACCTTAGTTTATCTCTAGCTTAATAAGCCAATTTGAGAAATTAGAGATTTTGAGAAATTATAGATTTGGGTGATGATGAATATGAAGAAGAGTACTTGGAAGGTTGTGAGATCTGTGATTTGAGAAATCAGATATTTTGTTCTATAAAATATTAAGTATTTTTTTTTTTTAAACTAAACCTACATCTAGTCGACTGATCCTATTAGGCCGATTATAATATAGATTTTTTAAAACTAAAATGAACTCTCAAATACATCAATTGAACTGTTAGTTTTAATTTATTTTTATCTGTTCAATAGTAAAGCAATTTTAGGGGTGAATTGAAATGGTTGAAGGATTAGTTCACTGACAATTTAGTTAGGTAACCCACTAGGATGCGAGGGGTAAGATCAATCCATAGTGTCTAAATATCGTAAAATATATTAGATGAAATACAAGGGTGATATAAAGCTTCCCAAACGCATACAAAGCTAGATCAAGTGTTAGTGGCTATTTCTATTGAGGTTTTTGTCCACTTAGACCACAAAAAGAGCATGGGAGCCTAATATATGACTAGGCTAACTTGATTGAGGTTTCTTTTAGATGGTTTTCTTAGTGTTTCTTAAAGCAGTTTTTAAGTATAAAAAATAAATTTTTTACTTGAAAGCTGCTTTAAGAAGCAGTAAGAAAGCCGTCTCAAACGAAACCTGAGTCTCCACCCAATTTTAGAAAGGCATAAAATTGCACTTCAACTCTCATTACTTTTTAATTCTCAACCTGCACTTTTCTGAAGCCAAAATTCAGTAGATCCATTTCAAAATGATGTAATACTTTCATTTTTTTAAGGCCTGTTTGGATTAAAAAATATAATTGTTTATCACATTTTTAACTTAAAAAAACTAATTAAGTTATTTATAAGAAAAAAATACAATCTACTTATTAAACTATCACCACCATGAGCAATTACTCTCACTATTGTCATATCCTGTTGGTCGTCGCTCTCATTATTGTCTCTCTCTGTTCAATAACGTCCTATTAACGACCGTTATCACTACTGCATAAATTAATTTATTTTATGTTTGATAATAACAAATAAAATATTGATATTTAAGATATAAAACATTTTTTACTTAGTATAAAAATGTAACAAAAAATATAATAAATTAATAATTAAATTGATTCCAGATTTTAATGGACATAGATTGCTATCTAGTAGACATAACTGAATGGAGGCTAGATTATGCTTGGGCTTGGTCTGTCGGCATGCAAACACAAACAATATTGGGCCGAAACCAGTTAGAAAAACTTTCAAATTCTTGGTCGGCTAGTCGGCCTTACAATTCGGCCCAATATAACGAGCCAATTTCGGCCCGATTACAATTCATCTATGCTTAACATGTTTTTTGTTTTTTTTAATGAAAAAATATATTAAAAATATAATATTTGCTCATTAATAGTTTGGACCTAATGCACTGTTAAACCTACTGCACCTAATTAAGCCAATGAACAGTGACACAAATAAATTTTTTAGCCATTAATGACTCTTAATTGTCACAATCATTCTATAGAAAGCTAAATCATTAAGAAAAAAAAAGCTCTCATTAAATCTTACATCTGCACCTAATTAAGCCTAGGGGCACTAACACAAGTAATTTGTTAGCCATTAATGGCTCTTGTGACCATCATTCTATATATAGAAAGCTAAATCATTAAGAACTCTCATCGAAATTGAATTTACACCTTATATTTTTGTGTGAACACAATTCCTCCACAGATTAAGTAATTTCAGTGATCCAAAATATCTTGATTTGCATGATGTAGTTTGGATAATGATGGAAGAGAAACAAAATCTATTGTCCAAGCAATAAAAAAGAGAATACAACCTTCAAGCTTCGTGGCTGTCTTAATTGTGAGCAATTATTAGGTCCTTTCACTGGATGTAGATGAAGGTTCGGTTTTAGGCAAAAATAGGTCAAAAAGTGCAAATACCGAGTTTTTTGAAAAACTCGGTATTTTTTCAAAAAATACCGTTTTTCAAAAAACTCGGTATTTGCACTTTTTTAGGCAAAACCTAACCTTCCTCTAGGTCCTTGCACCGGACCAAATAAAAGTTCCTTAATTGTACCCCTCACTACCAATTGCTCAGACTCCATCGACAACGTTACCATGATTATGTTTTTAATTCAATTTCTTCTTTTAATTAATGCATAAGAACTATTGAAACTTTAAATACTGTTATGACAAATTGTAAAATTTTATGTAATGTGATTGTTTATTTGAGCTAATGGAATATTTGTTATTGTTTGATTATTATTGCTTCTTATTTCTTTTTTAATTATCTTATAAATTGTTTGCATTCGTATTGTTGGAAAGCTTAATAAACAATTGCATGAGCTATTTTTTTTATTAATGCTAGAAGTTTCCCGCGGATCTATAATGAAAAATCCGTCGCAAATATTGATATGAAGATCTAGTATCAATTTTTGCAACGGAAATATCGGCCACAAAAAAGCTTAATATTATTTTTTTCTTTTTAATAAGTGACAGTCAAGACATATTTGGATTAAAAAAATATAATTGTTAATCACCTTTGTTAAACTTAAAAAAAACTAATTAAGTTATTTTTAAGAAAAAATACAATCTATTTATAAAACTGTCACCACCATGAACAACCACTATCACTATTGCCTTTTTCCCCGTAAGTCATCCGTATTAGGGGTGTCAATATTTGACACGACACGAAAACCCGACCCGGAAAATCCGGGTTGAACCCGACCCGATTTCAAAACGGGTCGGGTTCGGGTTCCAGAAATCGACCCGTTTAAAAAACGGGTCGGGTTCGGGTTGACCCGGCGGGTTGCCGGGTCAACCCGCCAACCCGTTTAATTCGAAAAATTTCGAATCCCGCCTCTGCCCGCTGCCCGCCCGCACTGCCCGCCGCGCGCCCGCCCGCGCTGCCCGTCGCGCGCATGCCAGCGCTGCCCGCGCCCGACCGCGCTCGCCCCCCAGCGTGCCCGCGCCCGCCGCGCGCCTGCCAGCGCTGCCCAGCGCGCCTGCGTGCCCGCGCTCGACCGCGCCCGACTTCGCCCGCGTGCCAGCGCTCGACCGCGCCCGCGTTGTCCTGCTCGCGTCCGCCCGCCGCGCTCGCGTCCCCAGCCGTCCGCCGCCGCCGTTCCGGCGCCGGCCACCCTATCCGGGTCGGGTCGTGTCAACCCGGCAACCCGCCGGGTCGGGTCCGAGTTCGGTTTTCCGACCCATTTGTCTACCCGGGTCGGGTTAGGGTTGACCCGTTTGAACCCGAGTCAGTTCCGAGTTCTACCCGAACCCGACCCGTGACCCAAAATTGACACCCCTAATCCGTATTGTCATTGCCTCACTATTCACTAACGTCATATTGACGGACTGGTCACTATTGTATAAATTAATTTATTCTCTGGTCAATAATAACAAATAAAATATCGATATTTAAGATATCAAATATATTTTACTTAATATTAAAATGTAACAAAAAATTATAATAAAATAATAAAATTGATTCCAAATAACAATTTTTTTAAAATGGACATTGATTGCTATATATATAGAGCTGTCAAAAGGATTTTCATGTTGGGTTTGGATCAAATTCGAAATCAACCTGTCATCATATGACCAGACCTAAACCCGACCCAATTCGGCTTCAGGTCAACCCGGATTCACTCACCAACCCATTTACCTTATTTATTTATTTTATTTATTTATTTTTTTTACTTCAAAATAAAAGAAGAGAAGATCACACGATGAAGAGAAGAGCACGCTGACACGCTGTGAACAAAAGCTCACACGGAGATGAACACAGGGTGAAGTGAGATGAACCCCTAGCTAGAGATCCAAGACAAAGTCAGAGATCAGAGGAGATAAAACCCAAGACGAAGTAGAAAAAGAGAGGAGAAAAGAGCATGCGGTGAACGGGTGAAGAGAACAATATGCGAGAAGATCCCTAAATCCCTAATTAATCGCACTTGCATGTTTAGCCGTGCAGGGCATTATGGGTCATCAACCAGGTTCTTGAGTCAACCCAGACCTAACCCAAAATTTCAAACTCGCTAGATTTACAAACTTGAGCCCACCCATTTCGAGTAAAATTCAGGTCAGATTCGGGTCGAGTTATCATGTTGTGTTAATTTTTGACACCCCTAGCTATATAGCAAAGAAAATTGAATGGAGGCTGGATTGTGCTAGGCCTTGGCCTGTCGGTTCCTTCAACAAAATGCAAACACAAACCTTGGGCCAGTTAAAATCATTAAAAAAAGGTTCAAATTTTTGGTCGGCCTTACAATTCGGCACACTATAGAGAGCTAAATTTAGCACTATTACAATTCATCTAATACTTTTTTATGAAAAATTTTTATTAAAATATAACATTGCTCATTAATAATTGGGACCTTCTTCATGCACCTAATGAAGCCTATGAACAGTGACACAAATAGCTTTGTTAGCCATTAATGACTCTTGTCACCATCATTCTATAGAAAGCTAAATCATTAAGAAAAAAAAATCTCTCATGGAGATTGTATTTAGTATTTACACCTTATATTTTTGTGTGAACACAATTCCACCAAAGATTAAAGACAAAAAGCTATTGTCATAGGCATTCGAATACTTTCCAAGAGCTATCTAAAGGGTAAAGATCGAAGTCATTCCATGCATTTTGAATGGCTGGAGCTTCTTCTTTTCGATATAAGTGATTTGAATAAACAAAGAAATTTCAGAGATCCAAAATACCTTGACTTACATGATGCATGCAGTTGGATATAATGATGGAAGTGTTGCGTCCAGGAGTATTCGCGGCGGTAGAGAAATATCATATTTAACGTCTTAGCATTGTACGAAAATCCCGCACGCAATCAGATAAGGAGAGAGGGTCTAGCATTTATGAGACACCAAGATTTTTACGTGGAAAACCCCTGTAAAAGGGGGGAAAAACCACGGGGCCTAGCCCAGTTTGACTGAATCCACTAGTATTGCAGTCGATTACAAATGAGGCCCTTCCTTGGTGGAAGGGGTTAGCTTGATGTACATCTTATGGAGTACATTACATGATGTAAATACAAAGAATCACTATTGACATGTTCGCTTTGTTAGAAGGACTGCAGTCGGCGGGCAACGTAGGTCAGGAGGACCGTAGTCAGCTGGCGACGGAAGACTGTAGTCGGCGGGCGACGTAAGTCAGGAGGACCGTAGTCGGCGGGCGACGGAGGTCAGAAAGACTGCAGTTGGCGGGTGACATAAGTCAGGAGGACCGTATTCAACGGGCGGCGGATGTCGGAAAGACTGTAGTCGGCGAGCGACGTAAGTCAGGAGGACCGTAGTCGGCTGGCGACGGGGGTCGGAAGGACTGTAGTCTGACGACGAAGATCAGTAGGATAGCGTCAGGTAGAAGTCCAGCAATAGAAACAAATGCATCTTCGCATAGACGTCCAACGAAGTCCGATAACCGGTAGAAGTCCGGCGTCGGATAGAAACTTAGCAAAGAGTGAAGATCCGACGTCAGGTAGAAGTCTGACGTCTTTGGTGACAGAGGAGAACTTCGGCTTCACTTGGGCGGAGTTTCGGCGTCAGGAGGGAACTCTGTTCTTAATTGGGAAGGATTTCAGCATCATGTGGATGTTGTGCATAATTCCTGCATTTCCTGAAAATCCGGCAGAGTTCCGGCGTCTTCAGGCGGCAGGAAGAGCTCCGGCGGTGGTCGAGGAGGTGAGGAATCTCCTTTTCCCCTTTCTCCTCTTCTTCTTCTCTCTCTTCCCCTCTTCCTTTGGTGTAGAATGAGGGCTATATTTATAGTTTTTCTGGAGTGGCATAGCCCGTAAATAGGCGTGAGATCAAGGGCGAATTGGGAGTGATCCGAATGGACGGCCGATATCGAATCCTTCGATCATGCACCGTTCGTTGGACATTTGAAGGCCTTAATGATTTCGGAATTTGATGATCTTGGGCTCGTTGGATTCGACTCGTCGAGCCGTTCGATTCGAGTATAAGCTCGTCAAAATCGGAGACCGTTTGGTAACTCAAATTGCGGTTTGAACCTTCCAACAGCGCTTCGAACCTTTGATTCGAACTCATTTGGGCTCGGATTGGGTTGATCTTGGTGTCGTTGGGTTTGTATTTCCGAGACGCTCAGTTTGACTATAAGCTCGCTGAAATCGGAGTTCATATGCTCCCGAAATTAATTTTTGAAGTTTCCAACTAGGTTTTGCCTCGAGATTCGTGCCCAATCAAGATGATTTTGCGATGCCGTATCAGGAAGAGAAACAGAATGTATTTTCCAAGTAATACAAAAGAGAAATATAACCTTTAGCTTTGTGTTGACTCAACTTTTCAAAGTCTTCAGAGCCTCTTTCATTGCTTGAAAATTAGAAAAAAATCTCTCTCTCTCTCTCTCTCTCTCTCTCTCTCTCTCTCTCTCTCTCTCTCAATATTTCTCACTATTAATTTATGCATCCTGAAGATCTTTCATTTGTAGGCACTTAGGTACATCACATGCCCGTCGAGAAATTATATATTCTGTGTGAGGGCCAGACGCATAACGTCATCCGGAGGCCAACCAAAATGTGCCACATCAGCGGTATCGGGCAAGGGATGGCGTGATGCATTTTGGTTGGTCTACATAAGGTGTTCAACATATGCACAAAATAATTAATCCATCATAGAGCATATATATTGTGCATCCTTGACTTATGTCGCCGTAGCACATTGTCGACTAATTTCTTGCCATTAAGTATCATCACCACTTATCTTAATGGTGTTATCTTTGTCTTACTATATTGTGTTGGCCCATATTAATCGTCATCATCCCAACTTTATCAAAGCATTCAACCCTCTTGTACATATTCTTTACAGATTAACAGCTACCTTTTTATAAAAATAATCTTAAAAAAAAGTTAATTGCATTAACAAAAATTTACAAATATCGACTTTAATGGTATAAAAGAGAAATACTGGTCAAAACAAAAAATACTCACAATTAAAAATATATATATATTCTCACTATACTATACACATCATTGAACTGCATTGCGACCATGATAAGTTTTTATATGCGGCTTGAAAATTTGCAGTTAGAGCAAAGAACAACAAATCTGAAGGCCATTAGTTTCTGATGGAGTGCATTCAAACAGCATGAAAAGTGTGGGTTGGTACGACATCCCGAAAGTCACATAGGTGGGTATGAGTGTGTGAACCCCGCCCGCACAAAGCATGGTACTCAATGAGTATCCAACCAAAACTCTTTATAGAACTTTGTAGTTAGCGACTTCAAATATGGCTATCATTTACCTTCATATTGTCGCTGCCCAAATAGCTTTTGTGTTGGCATTGCTTTAGTATATATTCATCTTTACAGTATAAAAAAAGAACAATTAGGATAAAAAATTTACTTTTTTTTTTGGATCATTAGGCCATTTACGATAAATTCACAAACACAACGCATACACAAAGACTCGAATCTAATACCTCTTAGTTGGAAGCCTAAGCTCTCAACCACCAGACCAAAATGAGCTGTGTAAAAATAAAATAAAATTACTGCCCATCAAGTCTTTTAGGCTGAGGTAATCATGCCACCGTATTTTGCTAGTGTACCCCATTTTGCTCAGATTAAAAAAGGAAATGAAAATTGATGTAAAAACAATGCAGTGTTTAAAATATTTAAATTTTTTTGGATAAAAATAAAAAATATATATGCTATTTTTATGTTTGAATTGAAGGAAAATGCATATAGTGTAAAATTTTGTGATGTAATGGCCAACAGGTTATGACAACTGTGGTTGTGGCTAATGGTCGTCGGGATCAACAATGACGGTCAGTGTTGGGCGGTGGCCGGTGAAATTAGAGTTTTAGGTTTTATTTGAGATAGTTTTTTTATTAATTTTTAAAGTGATTTTTTAGTAAATATATATATATATATATTTTAAATTAAAAATGTGTACTATTAAGTTACTTTAAAAAATAATAAGAAAGCCTCCAAAACAAACATTAATGACTCCATCTTCCTCATTGTTTTATTTTAGATAATTCTTGTGACTATTTTATTCTAAAAAAAAATCAATCTTTTTAATGGATGCTCCTATAAGTGTTGATTTGATAAATAGCTCGTGAGCCGAGTTTGATAAACTGACGAATCAAGCTTGAGGAGCCCCGACTCAACTCGTTAGCTTGTGAGCCGCTCGTTTAAAAAAATATTAATATAAAATATAATTAAAACTTAATAAGATTTGAGATTTTAACTTTTAAATACAAAATTGTAAAAAAAATATTTAACAATAATTATATCTAACTTTCTTATATTAAGTGATTCTTTAATATTTTTCTTGTAATTCTCATTCTTTTTACAATTATTTTAAAATAATTTTTTAAATCATAGTCATTTTTAATCTTTTAGAATAAAAGAGTAGGCTCGTTAGCCGGTTCGAACTCAATGAATAACGCTTGAAGTCGAGCTCGAGCTCGAATAATCAATCAAGCTCATGCCAAAGGTGGCTCGAACTCGGCTCAACTCGTTTACACCCTTACAGCTCAACTCGATTAATTAATCAAACTCAAGTTCATGTTAGAAGTGATTCAAGCTTGGCTCAACTCTTTTGCACCCCTAATAAGAAGTAAATAGAACGGAGAAGAGTAGGAGATGCATCGTACCATAACAAAGAAGGAAAAGTCATTCGAGGAGAAATTAATAGTGCCACTAATGAAGCAAGCGATGAATATATTTACTTGATGTAATTTTTATAATTGTTAGTTTTTTTACGGATGCCAATTTTTATAAAGATAAACGGTTACCTTCTTTCTCAAAGCATGTTCAAACCTTGGTGTATTATAGTTTACTCGAAGCCTGTTCAAACCTTTTTCAAATAAGGTTCAAACATGACTCAAATATAATTCAAACATTTTTTTTAACAGAACTTTTAATTAAAAAACCAAAGAGGTTACAAGAGGCTGAAATCAAAGAGAACACAATAAAAGAAAATACAATGAATCAGAAAAAGTAGGCTCAGTAATTGGCCGAGGCTTCCAGCCCCCCGAAGCCACGCACCGACCCTCCAATTTGGTGATGAATGTTACGATAATAGCTGAGCAGAAGGCATCAAAATTAAGCACCAAAGGTTGCCGGGATTCATAACATCAAGGAGCGAGCCCCGACCACATCATCGCCTATCATAACCATAACCAACCAAAAAAATCTTCGGACGAATCAGCTTGAAATAAACCAATCACAAAGCACAAAAGGAGCCAAATAAACTAACGACTCCGTCTACCCCTCCCACGGGGTCTACCACGAGAAACGGCAAAAACCGGATGATCACGAACAATTATCAAATCATTTCAAACTGAAAAAAAGCTAACTTTTTTATTTAATGATATACATTTAAGACTTAGAATTATGATGGAATATAAATTAGGTGACCACACACTCTATCAAATGAATAAAATTTTGAGTTATTATTATTATTTTTTTTATTTATAAGCTTGAATGCAATTATCACGCTTTTCAGCATTGAAAGTTCTTGATAATTCACTTTGGTATGTTGATTAAGAGCTTAGGCTATCAATTAAGAGGTCTTGAGTTCGTGTTTTATATACATTATCTGTATGAATCTGATTTAATTAGCCTTAATGTCTGAAAAAAAAAATCCTCCATATAATATAAAACAATCCCATTGATTGTTTTGGTTTGGCCTCGGAAATGTCGCGCCATGTTCTTAAGTTGTTCGCTCGTTTAACTTACATGACCCGTTTTAAACATTGAATTTTATGTTATTGTCGTTTCTATTAAAGAAGATTGGTTGGCCAGCTAAATATTTTGTCGCTCCTCCGTTCAATTCGAGAATCTGCCTTTGAATTTCAGAATTTGTACTCGCAAGTCACTGTCACCCGACCCAGCAGATAGCTGAAGTTAGCATAAATTTACTTTAAAAAACTGCCTTTATCTATATAAAATAGGGATGAATATAAATAATTCAATTTATCAATTGATTTGAGCCCAACTTAAAAAAAATATAAGTTCAGACAGACCTGTTTAATAAATGATTCATATTCGAGTCATTCATTCAGTTGACCCATCAATTAAAATTTGATTTAGAAATGATTTGTAAATATTTTTTCTTTAAATTCTTTTATTTGTAAATATTATCTTCTTCTTTATGATCAATTAATCTAAAATTTATGATTAATAAGTTTATACAAAATATATTTTAATTAAAACATGTTATCGGGTTGGGTTCAGGTTGCTAGTATATTAGGTTTAATTCATGCATTTTTTTTACATGTTTATTAAACTGGTCATGTTCGGTTTAATTGGATTCTGGTCGAGTCAATTTTGGGCTAGACCTAAATCTGACCCATTAACCTGTTTTGAGACCCGTAGTATTAATTCAAACAGGCCACGCTCAATATTCATTAATATATTAAAATATTATATATGAAATTTCAAAATGTGATATTTAACAATTACTGTCATAAACGGACATAATAAATGAACATAAAAAAAAAAATACAAGATAAACAAACTATATAACATAGCTCAAAATAACATTTATAACATTGACAAAACAAAATTGAAACAGTAAAAGATGAAGCTAAATTCTTATTTAATTATTGTTGCAGGCTAGAATATACGCAGCGATAGAGTTAGAAAATTTTTGTCTTAGTGTTGTATGGATATCCAACACACAAACATGAGAGAAATAGAAATACTAGGATTTTTACGTGAAAATCCTGGAAAGAATTTGGCAGTTAACCCAGTTAAAAAAGTTCGACTACTATTTGCTTGAAATACAAAAGGCTGATTGTCCATAAAAGTTAGGACGATCAGATTACCATGAATCACTTCTAGATTGAAATTCAATTACAACGTCGGGCAGAGTTCCGTCGTCACTTGGAGATCGAGCAGAATTCCGGCGTCATTCGAAAATCGAGCAGAATTCGACGTCGTTCGGGAATCGAGCATAATTCCTACATCTTTCGGAAATCGGGCAGAATTCCGGCGGCGGTGGTCGAGGAGTTTCTTCCCTCCTAATCTTCTTCTATTCTCGTATCTTCTTCTTCTTCTTCTTACTTGGGTCCCCTCTCAAGAGAAAAGAGGGGTCTATTTATAAATTTTTGGAGTGGCATGACCTATAAATAGGTGAGGGATCAGGGGTAAATGGGGAGTGGTTGAATGGACGAATGATATTGAATCCCTTGATTATGTACCGTTTGTCAGACATTTGAAGGTCTTAATGAAGTTGGAATTCGGCGTTCTTGGTCTCATTGGATTTGTCTCGTCGAGCCGCTTGATTAGACTATAAGCACGTCATGTTTCGAAATAGTTTGGTTACTTAAATTGTGGTTTGAACTTTCCAATAGATCTTCGGGTCTTTGATTTGGACTCATTTGGGCTTGGATTGAGTCGAATTTAGTGTCATTGGATTCGTATTTCTGAGACGCTCAGTTTGACTATAAGTTTGCTAAAATCAAACTTCAGGTGATCCCCGGTTTATTTTTTGAAGTTTTTGGCTTGATTTTATCTCGACAATCTGCATCTCTCGGCACCTTAATACGGAGCTGAAAACATCATCGTAGGAGATGGCAGAAATGCCAATATTACGAACTCAGGGGTCGGCCTGCTACCGACCCCAACTCGTAAGCTGACACTCTCTAACATTTTTCATTCCCCTGAACTTCGGTTTAATTTACTATCCATTTCAAAACTAACTCGAGATAACAATATCTCGATTACATTTAATCCATATGGCTTTGTCTTGAAGGATCTGAAGACGCAGGAAACTCTTCTGCAAGGACCCTGTAAGAATGGATTATATTCAGTTCAAATGGCATCCGGAGAAAATTCACATAAAGTCTTGGCGGCAACCACTCAAGATGCCAATATCTGGCATCAGCGACTGGGCCATCCTCATGAACAGATCGACTCTGCAAAATATAGCTAACAGAAATAATCATCTTAGTATAAATAAACTTTATGTTTCTTATTCTTCTGGCAAAGAATCTAAGAGTCACAAATTATTGTTTGAAAAATCTTTAACTAGTACAAAAGCAATTCTTGATCTTGTTCATTCTGATGTTTGGGGACCAGCCCCAGTTATTTCCAATCAAGGCTTTAGATACTACGTATTGTTTGTTGATGATTTCTCTAGATTCTCTTGGATATTTCCTATGCGTAACAAATCTGAAGTATTTTCTATTTTTATTGCTTTTAGAACTCAAATTGAGAAATACACTTCTAAATCTATTAAAATGATCAGGACCGATGGAGGCAAGGAGTATGTTAATCATAACTTCAGGCAATATCTTCAGGAAAATGGCATAGCTCATCAAATTTCTTGTCCGTATACGCCTGAACAGAACGGCGTATCAGAACGCAAGCACCGTCACATCATCGAAACATGTCGCACTTTACTTCACACTACATCGGTCCCGTACTGTCATTGGCCAGAAGCGGTTCTCACCTCCGTTTATCTCATCAACCGAATGCCATCTCCCATCACACAAAAGAAATCTCCATTTGAACTTCTACATCAAACTCCACCTCGATATGAACATCTTCGAACGTTTGGGTGTGAATGCTTCTACTTACTTCCACCCCAAGCTCGTCATAAATTGCAACCCAAATCCAAATCTGCTATTTTCCTTGGGTATTCTGATACCTACAAGGGGTACAAATGTCTTGACCCAATCACTAACAAGATTCATATCTCAAGACACACTGAATTCAATGAAGTCTCATTTCCCTTCAAAAACTTGGCTCACCAATCCAGTCAAACTGTTGCACCAACTTTACCATTTTTACTGCAACCAGCGTCCACTATTGATAACACCAGCTATACCATTGCTCATACAACCGTCACCAAGACAACTCAACCTCTGCCATATCAAACTCAGCCCGTCCCGCAATCCACTGAACCGCCTGTCTTGGACACAACCACCCAGTGCTCTACGGTCCCTATACACCACATGATAACCAGAGCCAAAACGGGCTCTCTCAAACCCAGATCTCGGTTTAATCTGCTGCACATTAAAGATCTCACATATATGGTTGAAGCTCCTTCTAACCATACTACGGCAGCCAAATATTCCGAATGGAGAACAGCCATGGCAAGTGAATTCTATGCTCTCAAGAAAAACGGGACCTGGACATTGGTTCAACCACCACCAAATTCTTCAATACTCGGTTGCAAGTGGACTTATCGGATCAAGAAGCATGCGGATGGAACCATAGCAAAACACAAAGCAAGACTAGTAGCTCAAGGGAATACTCAAGAATATGGCTTTGACTACACCTAGACATTTAGTCCGGTGGCCAAGTTACCAACCATTCGAGTGTTTCTCACAGTGGCTCTTCACAATGACTGGACTGTACACCAAATGGATGTGGCGAACGCTTTCTTGCATGGTAACCTCACAGAAACGGTATACATGACTCAACCTAAAGGCTTTGAGGATAAATCCAAGCCAGATCATGTATGTCGTCTCCACAAAACTATCTACGGCTTGAAACAAGCTCCAAGACAATGGTATAACACGTTTACGTCATATCTTGTATCTATTGGGTTTTCACACAGCACTGCTGGTCCTTCTTTACTTCTTTACAAACATAATAGCATACAATTTTTTTTGTTAATGTACGTTGATGATATTCTTTTGTCTGGCAATTATTCAAAAGCAATAGGAATCCATCATAGCTCAGCTAAATCAGCGGTTCAGTATGAAGGACCTGGGCGTGGCGAACGATTTTTTTAGGCATCAAGATTGATTACTTCAAACAATCGTGTTTCCTATCACAGAAAAATTACGCCCATTCACTGCTCCAGATTGCTCAGCTGACCGAATGTCATGCACTTGCCAATCCCTCATGCACGAAGCTGCCTCTGACTTTTCCAGAAGACCCTGTGTTGTCCGATCCTCAAACATATCATAGGCTAAGAGGGTCTCTACAGTATCTTACACTGACTCGTCCAGACATAGCATACAACGTCAACCAACTATCCCAACACATGCATAATCCGCTTCCTCAACATATATACCTACTTAAACGACTTCTGAGATATATTAAAGGTACGTTAGACTATGGAATACCAATTACCAAATCTAACTTAGCTCTTCAATCTTTTTCAGATGCTGATTGGGCGGGTGATCCAGTTTTGAGGAGATCAACTACGGGCTATTGCTCCTTTCTCGGCAACACTATCATATCGTGGACCGTCAAGAAAAAACACACGGTGGCTCGATCATCCACAGAGTCTGAATACAGAGCACTGGCTGCGCTAACAGCTGATGTTATTTGGATTTGTAGGCTTCTTCAAGACTTCGGCATCACTCAAACTCAACCAACCGACATGTTCTGTGACAATGTGTCAGCAATAGCATTGGCTAACAATCCAATGTTTCATGCCAGAACTAAACATATAGAGATTGATCAGAAATTCATTAGGGATCACATTCACAACAACAATATACGGCTTCTACCCATCAATACAATCGATCAAATAGCCGATATCTTTACAAAATCTTTATCTACACCAAGATTTACCACTCTTAGAACCAAACTAACGGTCACAATACACCCATTAGTTTGTCAGGGAATATTAAAACAGACAAACAAATCTGTATGTAAATAAATAGGTTATGTCTCGGCTCAAGTATATGGTCCACGTGTCTATGTTTAACTGGTCTTGGCTAAAGTAATAAGCTCTGTACTTTTCTTTATATAGAGTCATGACTGTAATGTCCTGGGTGATGAAAATAATCAAGTTTACTTTCTTCTCTCTGCTCGCATTCTGAGACTCTAAGTTTCTTCAAAAAGAAAACAAGTTGACATCAACTTCCTTTATTTATTCTTAACAGTAGAGGCAGTTGGTAGAGGGCAATAAGTTCATCATATTTAAGACCCGCATTTAAGTACATTTACTAACTCATATCAACAATTATTGCACCTTCCGATCTTGCATTAAGGAGAGCCTCAACGATGCATTCTCTCTCCACATTTTAAATCTCTCTTAAATGAACTGTCCTCATTTTCGTCTCCATGTTGTCATAGAAATTTATCCTTTTTGGGACTTTCGAGACTATTAAAATTTAATATCAAATTCGCACAGATATTAATATATTATATATATAAACTTCAAATCTAAGAATTCTTAATTGATAATTAAAACACACAACCAATAAATCAGCCCACTAATAATTTCTCCATAACAAGAGTCTCTTCAACATATTACTTTTCTGCTTTTTTTGTGTCTTTTAGCCTTATAAATGAATCTGTATTAAATTTATAAACATAGGACTTATAATATTTTATAAAAAATATTTATTATATTGTTTACATATATTTATAAGTATATAATATTAAATATGGTTAAACTCAGTAAAATGTTATTTCAAATTGAAAATTTTCAATTTTATTTTTTATTAATTGGAGAGAAAATTGACTTTCTTTGAAACTTTTTAATATAAAAATTTATAGTTCAGAAAATAGATATTATGATTCATTGGAAGATAAATATCTAGTTCTTGTTCTATTAATTTACTTACTTCTTTTTAAAGTAACTTTATAGCATAAAATTTTCTAATTAAAAAGAAAATTTTAACAAAAATTTGTTTTAAAAAGTAATAAGAAATCATGCAGGTGATTGCACAAAAGATTGAGTGGGCGATCGCCCAACTGATCGCGAGTGCGGATGGAGCGTGGAGCTCGACAGAGTTTAAAGATATTGTTTTTTGAGAAGCTCGACAGAGTTTAAAGATTCACTGTTCCTCAAGAAGAACTCCTAGAGATGCAATGCATGGTATATATAGAACTTGTACCTCGTGGGTTGAAGTGTATGAATGTCTTGATCCATTAGGCTTATGCAGCGAGTGTAAATCCTTGATTATGGATGATATTGGAATATACTTGGCTGCCAAAGATCCATGGGGAAGGCAGATGAGAAGAACCTCAAGACGGATGAAGGTTGCTAGGTTTATAAAAGGCGCCAACATGACAATAGAAGCAGGTTTAGATGATGAATGCATTGATTCTGAAATATTATAAAATTTGGATCAAGGTGATGATTGTTGTGTTTTGGCCTAATTTTAGATTAGGTTATTTCTTAAGTTTATGTTATCATTGTAGACTTGTAGTTAGGGCTGTCAATATTTGACACGACACGAAAACCCGACTCGGAAAATCCGGGTTGGAAAACGGGTCGGGTTCGGGTTCGTAGATTCGACCCGTTTGAAAAAACGGGTCGGGTTCGGGTTGACCCGGCACCCAAAAACTCGTTTAATTTAAAAAATCCCGCGCTGCCCAGACTTGCCCGCGAAGTTGCCTCGTTCCCCGGACCTGCCCACAAAGCTCCCCCTGCCCGCGCTGCCACGGCTGCCAGCGCGCGCACCCGCTCTTGCCCGCTAGCGCAACGCAGCACCCGCTTCGCCCGCCCGCGCACCCGCTCCGCCCGCGCACCTTGCTGGTCCCGTGTTGGGTCGGGTCAACCCGGCAACCCGCCAAGTCGGGACCGGGTTCGAATTTTCGACCTGTTTATCTACCCGGGTCGGGTTAGGGTCAGGGTCGACCCCGTTTGCTCCCGGGTCAGTTCGGGTTCGACCCGAACCCGACCCGTGACCAGAAATTGACACCCCTACTTGTAGTATAAGATAAAATACAAGAGTAAACAAATGACTAAAAATACTCATTTTTTTAGCTAAGGGTTTGTTTGTGAAAACTTTTGCTTTGCTTTGCTTTCCAGATAGCAATTATAATTTTATTGTGCTACTGTTTTTTGTTATTTGATCACTATTTTTTTATAGATTTATGTGAATAAATGCTACTTTTTACAACAAGAATAGTTAAATTGTTTTTCCAATAGCAACTTTACAATCAAATTTATAAATAGTTGCAGTCGTCCTAAACGGATATATACTGACTTTAATCCATAATTTTTTTTACAAATAAAATATAAATTCAGTTATTATATTCTAAAGTGTGAATCACATGCATAACAGGACATGTGGGAAAGCAAAAAAGTAATAATATGGAAAATTGTAAAAAATATTGTTCTAAAAAGTTTCTTTATCAACAAGAATTTTATAAAAAGAAAATTATCCCAATATAAACCTTAATCAAACTTATTTTCAACATTAGAGAATAATATTCAATACAAAATCAACTTTGTTCTTTTTTTTTTTTTTTAACGAGAAATATGAAAGAAATTAACAAGATACGTCATCAAGAAAAGAACGATACACTCCATACTTCGCTTAAAAGAGTGAAACTTGTCAGTCGAAAAAAAAAAATTTACTGATTTCATAAAATATAGAAAAAAATTTAAAAGTAGATAAATTATTATTTTTTATTTAATAATATTAGAAAACTTATGGGAGTAAGAAAATCATAGATTTAAAAAAAAGATCAATAGAAAACTAGCTGAATGAAATCAGTAAATATAAGTATTTTTTTGGGGACATATTAGCCAATTAAGACAAACTCACACACATATCATTGTGCAAGCTTCGAATATAAGACCTCTTAGTTGATAGTCAAAGCTCTAATCAACATATCAAATATGAGACAAAAATAAAAGTTTCTTTTTTTTTTTTTTTGAAAATTAGGAGCAGTGCCCAAACACACATACAACACATACGTGAGATCCAATGCATAACATCTTATTTGGGAGACAAACTCTCAAACAACAAACCAAGAAGAGCTATGTAAAAAATAAAAAATGAAAAGTGAAACCTAAGATTTATGAAAGGATAGCTGTCACATGCCTCATGCAACATTGGCGAGTGTCACTAACGAGCTAGTGGCAGACAATCTCCCCCCAGCGGTGACGCTAACATGATTGGGTGTGATGAGCTCTGTTGTAGCTATAGGTTGTGGTTGTGTTGCTCTAACATATATGGTGAGCTTCGTTGTGGTTGTTAGATGTAGATTGTAGTGTTTCAGCACAATGACATCTAATGCAACTGATGGTTGTGGTTTGTAGTGATTTGACAATGCATAGTGATATGTGAGAAGTTTAGTTCACATCTTATTATTGAACCTCTTGGTGCAGCATGGCATGTAGGGGTGTAATCGGTATTTGTGTTGTATTTGGGTCTAACCTAAAAATGACCTATCATCAACTGTCTCAACTCTAATAATTCAACCTGATTCAAATCCAGGTAGACTCGACATGACCCGCTAACCCAGGCAAGAGTGACTGAGGATATGCGTGAGTTGGTAGGTTGCTTTCAAGTTGACCCAAACCCGACCCGAATTTGCAATCAGGTTAGGATTTGAAATTTGAGTGATCCAATCCATTTTTCAAACAAATTGACCCAAATCCAAAATTTTCAGGTCATTCAAATATAATGAAATATTAACACCCCTAATGACATGCATAGGAGTGATTGTCTTAGAATTTGTCATGAAAACCTAAAGCAAGTAAGATGAACTCCATTTTGTACATCACGCGATGACATTCTCAAACTAACTTCTAAAACCTTTTAACCATTACTAATAATTTTTTCTAACAAACCAAAGCATAACAAAATATTGACTTCATATTAAGTGGTTATAATATAACATGCAAGTAGTATAAATAAGAAAAAAATATATTATAAGATAGGAAAATAAAGATAAAACTATCGATTGAGTTTTAAACTTTACTATTTTGTCTTCTATGCCATGGCCATCTCTATGTTGTGTGGGGAAATTAAACTAAGTATTTGAAAATTCTATTTTAATGATTAAAGGCATCATAGAGAATATCATATCATCTCAATTAAAAAAAAAAAAAATCTACAATGAATTAAAAAAAAAGGATTTTAGAAAAATATACGCATTCCAAGATATTTCTCCCTAGCTAATGTAACCAAGAAAGAGCTTTTTTATGCATGTTATAAGCTCCCCATTATAATTGCCCAAACTCTTAACTATCGAGATATTATCCTATTTAGCCTAAGGGCCTCATGGCTTTGTTCTATTAGTGTAATTTCCAAGAGGGTCACCCATCCCATAATTTTTTTGAGATGAACACGCTTAACTACGAAGATTTTTTAATGAAATTTCAACCATTATAATATCAAACCCCCTACACCCACTTAAGTAAATAACAATCTCGTTAGTTTTGAAATTTAATTTTAGTATTAGATTTATTCAATTTATCAAAAATTTACTTCATCATCACAAGATTGAGAAAAGATCCAATAGGTGACGAGTTAAGATGTTGTAAATAAGTCTTTGATCCTAAAGCTAAGATGAGAATTACAATAAAAATAATGCCTCAAACCTAAGTCTAAATAAATATAATTTCTCTTACAACTTTCAAACTATCCAAGGGAAAGTTCAAGCCTATTGTTAATGTCATTGGTGTGCAATAGTGTTTATGTCTAATATAGGTGTCGACCTTGTTGGTAATGGGGGGTATTAGCCTCATTAGTATTGTGTGCATCATCCTTGTGGTGATGGAAAGCATCTAACTTATGATGACGTCAAGCTTTGATCTTGTGGATGATGACATATATAATCCTTAAAGTTGATGGTGATGAGTATCAGTCACATCGATGATAAGAGCTGCGATCTTGATGGTAACTTTGGACAACAATCTTAGTGGAGACAACAAGCATTGAAATTTATGTCGATGAAAAACATTAGTTTTGATGGTGACAAGTGGTGCTAGAGTTACATGAGATCAAAAACATCGGCCTTGATGGAGATGGTAGGCATCAGCCTAAATGGCGATGAGAAGCATCAATTTTGGTGGCGATAGTGAGCACCAACCTTAACGGTGACAACATAAATCTCCATTGTTGGTGATACTTGACATCCACATTGATAACGACAACGGTCATAAACCATAGTTGTGATTACATACATCAAAACCTTAGTGGATGTGATATATGATGGACTTAATGGCAACAATGAGCATCAATTACTAATAGAAGAGCTCAGAATTTTCTTCTCTAAAGTCCTTCTTTGAGTCTTACATAGAGTCTTGTATGGAATATGTTGAATCATGCCCTATTTATAGATCCCATGATGGGTCTTTTTAGCAATCATAAATTAGAAAACTCTAATGGACAATCCATATTAGTTCCCCTTAATTATATACAACTTCTTGGATATTTTTATGTCTTCAATATATTAGAATTTGATAATATTGTCCGTCAGATTCATGTTGTGAGGACACCTATTTTGATTATAAACACGTAAGAATCAGAGATTGTTCATTCTCTTTTATGATCCCACCAAATTTTGAACTACATTTATAAGCACTTCATTTAGCCCGTTTGAACTCAAATCATGACATTATTGATCTTGTTTGATTTGACACATTTAGAAGCTTTTGATGACTATATGTTCGCTAAAAATAGAGGTCATATGATTTTGAAATCATATGAAATCTATATTTAATCAAATGATTTCTTAATGACAATCATTAATCATAAAATTTTGTTAATATTTACATGCAAATTCTATAACTCCTAATCTCTTTAGTGAAAGTCTAAATTTTAAATCAATAAGCTCAGAAACACTGCACATAACTCGTCAAATTCAAATCTTTAAATCTGGAAACAAAAATCATAACTATATATCCATAGATAGTATCGCTAAATTTTATTTAAAAAAAAAAAAAAAAGATAGAAGAGCAGAAGCCCATGCATGCATATTTTTTCTTATGTTTTGTAATGGAGCATTCATTCATGTGCAGTTTGTCGTTTGCAATCAGCAACAATGCAGGATGGCATAAGCCTTCTGCCCATCGCACATGCGTTATTTCTTTTAATAGTTCACAAAAAATTCTATTCAATCATTCATAAACAGCTGTGCTGAGCTTGTTTTGGTTGACAGCTTTATTAAAAATTAATGCTTAGTTTGGAATTATTTTTTATTATTTTTTAAATTTAAAATTTATATATATAAAACTATTTTAAAAAATATTAATAAAATCGTCTCAATCAAAATCTAAGAGATCATAAATTTAAATCTTGTGTATATGAAGTGTGTATGAATTTATATTAATTAATCTAGTTTCAAAAAAAAAAAAAATTTTTTGTAATTTGGCTTATTTATTACTAACACACATATAAACATAATTTATAATAGACAAGAGTTTTATGTGGAAAATCTAGAAATTAAATGAAAATGTCAAGGGACTTTGTTAGTTAAAATAGTTTACTATATATGCAAGTGAGATTCAAAAGTTCACTCCTCTCACATAGAAAATGCAAGATTACAAAGTAAATAACACTAACTTGGCCTCTTATGATTATTGTAGAGAATGTTGGAACAACGATGAAGAATTATGATGATGATTAAATTATAAAGGTTGAGTGATCATGTTTGGGAAGTGAAGATGAACGGTGGCAGTCAGGCATCGGTGGTTGAGCGGCGGTGGCCAGGTGGTAATAATCATACAATCTTAGTCGAGCAATGATGATTAAGTGGTTGTGACAAAATAACAATTTGACAATGACATTCAAGTAATGGTGGATGGATATAGACGATCAAGCGACGGAGGTTAGATGATGATGATTAAACAATAATGCATTGTTATTGGCAGTGATTTTTAATGTCAATCCTTTGGCAGAGTTTTATATTTCTTAAGATATCTAAGTTTTCTCTAACTTCAAGTTCCTTTCTTGTGTACAAAGGGGGTATAATTATAATTTTTTTAAGCTCCATTTTAGTAATTTTCGCCAAAATTCATAAACGCTTTATCAAATGGCTCATGTTGATTCCCTCAATTATAGACTACTTTTTTTAGCATTTAAATGCTTTAATAATATTGGAATTAAGTGTCATCAAGCTAGTTGGATAACTCTCATTATAACTCTAATTTTGATAGAAGCACGAAATATTCGAAGTAAATTTGATCGATCAAATAGCATTATAAAGTTTCAAATGCTTGATTTTAGCTCATTTGGACTCGAATCAAAACAATTTGGTGTCATTGAACTTGTGTCATTAAACATTTATTTTTTACTATAAGTTTGTAAAAATTGGAATCTAATTGTATATATGATTTTCATTATATATATATATATATATATATATATATATATATATATATATATATATATATATATATATATATATATATATATATATATATATATATATATATATATATATATATATATAAAGGCACATATTATGCAATAGAAAAAGGGGGTACAACATTTATAGGCCCACAACCTGTTATGCAAAACAGTAAAATCTAATAAAATCAAACAGAGCAGAATAAGCATCGAAAAGGGACTCAGGAACGCAGGCCACCCACACCAACCTCGCAGCCAAGCACCAACCATACATAGGTGACGGCTAAATGAACACAGTTCAAAAACCACCAAGCAATAAACCGAGGCACCCAGGTTGCTAACAACCAAGCCAAAAAGGGGAAGCAGAGGACCTCCTCATCATCGTCCACCAAACATCAAAAAGCACCGGTGAAAATAGCAAAAGCCAAATACCAAACCCTATTTCTTCTTGCCTTTACTTTTATGCTTTTTGCTACCCGCATTAGGAAAACCACTATCATCCACCATTACCTCCTCAAATTCATGAACATCCTCTCCTCCCCGCCAGAAAGAGAAAAAAGGGAATCTTCCAAAATCAGTCAGTTAGTTTGAACCAAAATCGAGCTTTTCACCGACTTAGCCACACGAGCTTTCATTTCAACATTGGACATAATCAAAATAGGGATATTAACAAAATCAACATTGCCCTCAAAGCCATCATTGGAAGCTAAAACCGATTGATTCTAAACTTGCATATTCGAAGCCTATTTAACAGAAGAAGAGGCAGCATCACGATCCAGGGAAACCAGCAGAGAGGATACACCACAACCAACCAATTCCCGACTAGGAGAAACAGGAGAGCCAGAAGGCTCAATGACCACACAAGGTACATCAATCACAGCCAAATCGTACGGGACAGGCATAGTGTCCGCACAAGACAAAATAGGTTTAAAATTAAAATCACAGTTTAATTCACCAACCTCACTAGCACATAACCGCAAAAACTGGGCAACAAGTTCGACCTCGACCACTACAGAGTTCATCTAGACTAAAATAGGATCAGTAATAGCAAAAGAAACCCCCTCAAAAACCTCCTCATTCACAGCCAAATTCTATGCATGGCCTAATTGTAACGCCCCGAGATCTAACTTGGAAAGAATGTCGATCAATAGCCAAACAATTTACCAGAGTTATCTAAAACCATCATTAAGCAATCTATCAACATCTATAAAATTTAAAACATCAATATAACAGTCGATTCATATCTCAAAACAACATGTACAATACTCAGGAACTACACTATCAATGCAAGTAGAGAAATCTATCATGTCCTGAGTACAAAAGAATCATCTATCGATCAAAAGAACTAAAACCTGTCAATCTGAATCAACTCCTATCTCCTGCTCCCGAGCCCTGACCTGAAAATATCAACCACATATAATGAGCTTTACAAAGCCCAGCAGGTCACCTAATACCTATAACTGAAATCAAAGCACGGCAATGCTATCAATATGCATGTCAATCTATCCATTCGAATCAATCAATGGTCAATGAGTCTATGCAGCGGAAATCAAATCAGTAGTCAATAAAACCAGTCAATGCAGCGGCAGGCAAATCGATAAATCAACTCAATCGATATCCGTCAATTAAATCAATACGGTCAAATCAATGAAATCAGTAGAGAAAAGCTATACGGAACAATGAATCTATAAAGCAATCAATACAATGCAGAAACAGTAGGCAGTAGTACAATGAATCTATAGGCAGTAGTACGATGTCCATGTTCATGCTATCAATGCAATATCTATATCTATCTATGTCCATATCAATGCTCAGTAGTCGATCGATGAAATCAATAGAATCCATACGATACAGTAAATCCGATCAAACTCAATAAAGCAGAAGTCGATAAAGCAATAAATCCATAAATCAATACAGTAAACATGCAATTCAATACTATATACTGAACAAGTACAATCTACTGGCTATGTTGCTGTTGTAGAATCCATATTGCTGTTGTAGATAACATTTTACATTGGTTCAATCAATAAGAGTCGTCACTCTTTTCGCCCGTCGGCATATCAATAAACTCCTTATGTCTCTCTTCAATATATCAATAATCAATGTTTAAAGGAAAGCCCGTCGGCCCACCATCCTGTACAGGTATCAATATCAATCTCCAACCAATGTTCAACCAGGTTCCACTTGCGATCAGTATCAATAGTCAATTCAATCAATAAGCAATTCAATAGTCAATATTAAAGCAATCATATCAATTGTCACATTCATATCTAATCAATCTATCAATTCCAGACAAAACAGAGATCATACGAAAATCGGGCAGAGTAACGGTAATCGGTTAAATTTACACAAAAATCCTGCAAAAAGATACAATATCCAAATTCTTCCAAATTACCGTAGAATATCTATAACATCAATACAAGACTATTATCCTATAGAAACCAAATCAAATCACGTCCCGATAATTTTCTATTCGATTAAAATCACGTAGAATCAATTCCGACCGGTAAAATCTTCGTATAATACAGTCAAATCGTGTACAATAATCATATCTATAACATACTAGAAGTTGTGCAGTGAAAGTTGTGTCAAATCAAAATCATGTCGAAAAGTCGACTACGAAAACACAAAACAGATCCCAACTCGGTCAAAACACAACATCTTTGAAAACAGAAACAGGGTTCGGAGTCCTTACCACGAGATCTACACTTTTCCCAACAGCAGCGTCGGACGAAAAGCGCTCCGCGGCCTCCAAAACCAAGTTTTTCTCTTTTTTCCCTTTCTCTTTCTCTCTCCTCAAAATATCTGATTTTTATAAAATGATTTTCTCTCTCCTCAAAACGAGCTCATTTCCTTATATCATACTCATATCGGCCTGGCCGATCGCCAAATCGTCCCGGGACGATCAGACCAAATCCTGATCGTCCTGGACAGTTCCCAGGGCTATTGTCTGGCCGATCATTTCTACAGTACAGATCGGCCTGGACGATCGCAACATCGGCCCGGACGATCTGTACAGAAATTCTTCCATAAAACACACCAGAAATCAGCTGTTTTCAAAGCACTGATCGGCCTGGACGATCTCAACTTCGTCCTGGCCGATTCTGGGAGGAAAATCCAATTCAGAGAGGAACAGTAAGGGAACGAGATCTTACACTAATTCTATAGCAACCGTAGCTTTCGAAAAATCCCCCACAGCAAGGAAGGTCACTACAAGTTGGGGGGGGGGGGGGGGGGGGGGGAGGCTGAATCAAAGCAAGAGTTTCAGAAGCCTTGTTAGAGACCTTGATAGAATTAGACAAATCCGCCACAGGATGTCAATTCTCGACTGCATGACCGATACTTTTACAAGAAGCACAAAAAGGAGGGAACTCATCCATAATCACTTGCTGGACATAGCCGATTTTCTCAGGGCCTAACCAGACCTTATATGAGAAAGATTTAATGATATCCTGCTCCACTAAAACACGAGCTAAGGACATCCTGGAGTCGATAAAAGTGGTAGAATCAATTTTTAATGGTTTGCTAAAGAGAGAGCCCAAACTATGGAGAATCCGGGGAGAAAAGAGGTAAGGACATAATTGCGGAAAAGAAACTCAAATCGGGATCACCGGCTACTCTACACCGACATCAACTAGGGGAGACCACTTGGTAAGCTTTATATAACAATTGTAAACCAAATAAGATCTATGACAGAACATCCTATAGTAATCTAAGTCATTAGGCAGCTTGATAAGGATATGCGACGGATCTAGCAGGGTGATCGAAACCTCCCCATTCAGCTTGAGGTTGAAGAAAAATCTACGAATGGAATCTAGAGAAGGCCGCTTTGAGGGAAAAAAAACTACTAAAGAAAACTGAAAAAGGAACACTAATGCCAAGATGTTTCTTTTGTCCCTTCCAGGCGAGCGGAAAAGAAAGAAATGGTTGATATATTCAAGATAATTACGTATTTGTAAGATACCGTCTCAATTTATCCTGTTCTGAAATCCAAAGGGAATGCAAGTCACGAAAAGAGGATGCTATAAGTTCTGGAAATTCAGTAATAGAAGAGGAACCCGGAAGAACATCCAAAAAGGAACGCGAAGAAGACGAACATACAAGTTTCTGATAAGACTGATAAAAATTATACAAAGGCATTTCATTAATATGAATCACATGCTTTATATGATATACATGTATAGTATCGACATTGTATGATATGCAAATGAATATGACAGATGTACAAATTTTCTAAACTAAAATAGATAGAAACTATTATATAACTAATGTGTATAGAAATGATAGACTTTACTGACCATTTGTGTATGGTTATCAGTTACTAATCACTGCTCTTAAGATTTACAGTTGTGGTGTTATTTGCTGACCATATGACATGTTACTATTTCATTGATTATTACATGCTTTTTGTAGTTATATGTTTATATGAATAGTTATTTAATGATTACAAGCATATTATTTTTATTATCTTGTATTGATTTCAGTTGTAGACTCATATAACTTATTAAGTTGTAAGCCAACTATGTTGTTTTACATAATTTTAGATTGATTCATATTGATGAATTCAAAGAAGATCTGATTAATTAATTTGGAGTGTTACACCAATTTACCCATTTATACCTAGTTCTTGCATGCTCTAATTTCTTGACAAGGATACTTGCCCTCAAGAAGGTTTCTTATAGAGAACTCGTCTGAGACCTATAGAAAGGACTCAATCGAGGAGATTGACATGCTCAACTCACTTGAGCCTATTATAGAGCTAGGTCTATATGGGGCAAATTGGTGCTATTTACAACATCTTCCTTTTATAACAATTAGATGTCTCAATTGTTGGGGAGAAAGTAAACAACGCAATAAAATAAACAAAAAATAGAAAATTATAGCGGTAAGAAAAAAATAACATGATTTAACATGTAAAAACTTGAAATTAGGAAATAAACAACAGTGCCATGCCACACCAAAAAATTCACTATAAAAATTTGAAGAAATAGTATAGTTCTATCTTCTGTCTCGCTCTCTCCTTATTTCTCTTCTCTCTAACACTATTCTTACACAAAAACAAATCAAGACATACACAACACCCACTAAGGGATTCTACCCAAAATGAAAAAAAAGAAGGAAACCTGCTCTGTCCAACTCACAGCGTCGCGGTGCCAAGATGGAGAGCCGTGGCGCCCAATTCTCTATCTCCTATCTATATGACATCGTTGTAGCGCTGAAGTCTTGAGCTGCACAGTGCCCCATGTCAGCGCCGTTGTAACAAGGTTTGGAGCGTCGCAATGCTCCTCTCTCTATATTTTTTCACCAAACTATGCAGTGTCATGATACTCTGGTACACACCATTGGAATGTTGTGTGAAAAAATAAATTTTTTAGGGAGAAAATAACCCGATTGACCGTCACAATTAAATTCTACACAAAAAGAACAGCAATCTATATTTACCATCATATTAACTTATCACAAAATATTTAATCGCTGGTACTACAACACATTAAACAGCCTCTAATTGATGGTTGGGAACAAAAGGAAATAATAATAATATTTAGATATAGCTACCCTACAACGAACAGGATCAAAAAATCATTGCAGCAACATGATATGAATACAGTAGTTAATTACCCGAGCAACTAACGATTTCGAAGAGACATCAGTTCATAAGAAAACTACAGCTTGCATTATTTATTAATAAATGATATGTGGACTTCCTCTTATCTACCAAATTTAGCAGTCTCATTTTTTGTTGGACTTCCTCTAAATGCATTTCAATGTAAAGCATTTGGTCCCAATTCTGCTCCAATATTTTTTGTTGGACTTCCTCTAAATACATCCACATGACTTCAATTGCGCATTCAATAAAACACTTCGCTTTTTATAGAAGTGTAACCTAATAAATCAACTAAAATTAAAGTTTTGTTTGGGACGAATTTTTTATTATTTTGTAAAATATTCAGCACACAAACATAAAAGAAAATGAACACCATGATTTTTACGTGGAAAATCCGAAAGAGGGAAAAAACCACGGGGCCGCGCCCAGCTGAAAAGTTCCACAAGTGTTTTTGTAAATTACAAGAAATTGATTCGTCCCACAAGTCAGGACGATCAGATTACAATCTGTTTCTTCTAACTTGAAACAAATTTACAAGATTATACATAATTCAGGTGTCTCCCGAAAATCCGGTAGAGTTCCGGCGTATTCAGACGGCGGAAAGAACTCCGACGATGATCGAGGAAGAGATGATTCTCCCTTTCCCCTTCTTTTCTTCTCTTCTTACTTGAGTCCTATTGTGAAGAATGAGGGCTCTATTTATAGTTTTTCTGGAGTGGCATGGCTTGTAAATAGGTGTGAGATCATGGGCGAATATAGAGTGGTCGAATGGATGGCCGATATTGAACCCTTTAATCGTGCACTGTTCGTTGGACATTTGGAGGCCTTAATGATGTTGGAATTCAGCGATCTTAGGCTCGTTGGATTTGTCTCGTCGAGCCGTTCAATTCGAGTATAAGCTCGTTAAAATCGGAGACCGTTTCGTAACTCAAATTGTGGTTTGAACCTTCCAACAACGCTTCGGGTCCTTGATTTGGACCTATTTGGGCTCAGATTGGGTTGAATTTGGTGTCGTTGGGTTCGTATTTCTGAGACGCTCAGTTTGACTGTAAGCTCGCTGAAATCAGAGTTCGGGTGCTTCCAGATTTAATTTTTAAAGTTTCCGGGTTGATTTTTTCCTCGAGATTCGTGCCCGATCAAGATTATTTCATGATGATATATCAAATTTAAATTAAGGAAATTTATACTTAAAATTTACTTCATAAACATAAAAAAGTCATTCTAAATGAAGCTTAAGATTTTATTTGGAACGAATTTCTTATTGGTTCTTTAAAATAATTTTTTAGTAATTTTGTATTAAAAATTTACTTTAAAAAAATAATAAAAAGTTGGTCCCAAAGGAGCTGTTAAGAACTGAACTATTGAAGCTTAAAGTGAGTGAACCATCGCTTTCAGTATTTTGCTCTTCATCACAGCGTCGTGAAAGTCTCACCATAGAAAATTTGTAGATCATTTGATTATTGCTGTTAAAAAATATCTCAAATTTTCTGAAATCATTCAACTACAGATTTTATCTAAAAATAATTCATAAATAAATCAGTAAGTCATTTAATAAAGCTTAGTTGTGATGATGTTTAAGTTTTATTTGACACATTTTTTAATCACTAATATTTTTTTTTTTTAAATTTACTGACTATTAACAAAGTCATGCCAAATGAAGGCTTTATTTTGGACAACTTTTTGGTTGTTTTTTAAAAAAGTGTTGTCTTTAACCAATCTAATTCAATAAATATACATAGTAAGCTCCATTGTAGACGTCACGTTCCTTAGAATCTCTGATCCTTCGATGTTTTTTTTTTTTTTGGGACATTTAGGCCATTTAAGGCAAACTCACACACACAACGCAAACACATGGACTCGAACCTTGGACCTCTTAGTTGGAAGCCTAAGCTCTCAACCAATAGGCCAAGGGGAGATGTGTAATCCTTCGATGTTACTTCTCCCCAACTCCTAAAGTGTTGTCTTTAACCAAAATTTTTTTTTTCTAAAAGAGAGTTAAAAAATAAAAATGCATTTAAAATAATAAAATACAACACTTATTTTTTTTTCAAAAAGTTTTTGGAACTTCGAATTTTAAATCAAATTTTATTTTTTTTAAATAATTTTGTATTCTTTCCAATGGTAAAATTATGCAAATTGAAAGTCTTTAATTTGTTAAAAGATAATTTTCTAAGCATTTAATTTTAATACTATTTTTTTAATTCATTATTAGAATTTAGCCACTTTTTTATATATATTCAATTTTATCATTACCGTAAAAAAATTAAATAATTTTATTCCCAACTCTTTATAATCTCATATTAATCAATTGCTTATATTTTTCATTACTTAAATGAATTTGGTTATTTTGACTCTTCTTGAAGAGAAACATAAAATTAAATGTAAAATGTTACAAAATTGAGGTTGTTTAGAGGAATGAGTGTCTTAACTCTTTGAGGCAAAATGCTTCTCTCTAGCGGTAAATAAGATTAGGGAGAAGTATTAAATCCTTTAGTCACATAAAATATTGGTCCTCCCATGGCCCCATTTAAGAAGTACATGCATTAGATTTGGTCTATATTAAAAAATGTTAAAACGTTAATAAAAATGATATTTTTTATTAAATTTAATAGAAAATATAACTCTTAGTCATAATGAGAAAAAAAATCATGTAACAAGTAGGGGCAGAACCAACATTACTTTTTAAGAAGCCTCATATAGATAAAGACTTTTTGACCCTTCTTTAATTTTCAAAGTGAAAATTTTATCTCATAATTTTATTTCTATGTGCTAAATCTTTCTATTAAACAAAAATATTTACATCATAAATCTTTTAATGTATAAACAATTTTTTATATGAATATCAAAATTTAATATGTATGTGATGTAAAAATTTAGATGTTATATATGAATATCATTTATGAATTATTTAATGCCAATATAAATTCATATATATATATCAAGAGATAGAGAGAGAGAGAGATAAGATTAGGAGAGTAACAAAAAGCCCGACGAGAACTCAATAATAAACTGAAGCCACAAGTAAACATAAAATAAAATAAGGCAGGGGTACAAGAGGCTGGACGACGAGCCCACTTAATGCTGACCGGCCCACTTAAGACAGGCCAGCCAATCTCTCACCGTTCAATACTGCACGATCTCAAAGATTTGACCTTTTTTTTTAATATTTTTAGGGCAGAACTGGAGAAGCACGAAAAAGGAAAGTGGAGTATCTAAAAAAGTCACGACAACTGAACACGCTAGCTGGCACCCACCATCTTATTTATTTTTGGAATTTTCCCGACGCTGGGCTCCGCCGGCCGGCGCAGTCCTGAGCCCTCAGAATTCGTTGCGGTACCAATACACTCCCTGGCGCTTTCCCGTACCCTCCTCAGGCTCCACATAGATGCACTCCCTGGCCTCACGCCACAGCGCCTTCACCACCGGCGTTTCGTCCAAGCGGTAATAATCGCCGAGCACCGGCCGGATGGCCTTGGTCGCCTCCATGGCGTGGTAATGAGGCATGGTCGAGAAGAGATGATGCGCAACATGGGTGTCGTTGATGTTGTGAAAGACGCGGTTGAGGAAGCCGTAGTCCCGGTCCACGGTTGCGAGCGCGCCGCGGAGCCAATCCCACTCGGAAGAATCGTAGTGCGGAAGGGCCGGGTGAGTATGTTGTAAGAAGGTGATGAGAACGAGCCAGGCGTTGACGATGAGGAGAGGAACGCCGTAGATGCGGAAGACCCATGAGATGGAAAAGGCGGTGGCGAGGCGGTAGAGGAGGTATAAGACGGCGAAGATACCTGCGTCAGATGCAAAGATCTGGGCGCGCTCCCGGTCGTTATAGATTGGGCCGTAAGGGTCGAGGTGGTTGGCGAACCGTTCGTAGGGGCGGCCGGAGACGTTGAATAAGATGTACATTGGCCAGCCTAGTGTTAGGGTTACGGCGATGGTTAGGACGCGGCCGAAGGGGTTGTTTAGGTAGGGTGAGAACCAGGGGATGGAGGATCGTACTTTGGGCACGAAAACTTCGTCTCGGCTTAGAGATCCGGTGTTCGAGTGGTGCCGGCGGTGTGAGTATTTCCAGGAGAAGAATGGGACGAGGAGGAAGGAATGGAGGACGAAGCCTACAAGGTTGTCTAAAACAGGGAAGTCTGAGAAGGCGTGATGGCCGCATTCGTGGGCGATGACCCAAACGCCGGTGAGGACGCATCCCTGAGCGAACCAGTAGGCCGGCCAGGCGATGAAGTGGAAGGGTGAAGGAAGGGTGGGAAAGACGGTGACGGCGAGGTAGAAGAGGCTGCCGGCGATGAGGAGGTCCTGGAAGACGTAGGAGAAGGAGCGAAGGGCGGATCGCTCGAAGCAGTGTGGGGGTATCGCCTTTTTTATTTGGCTTAGGGTGAAAGGGGGCTTCTCCGTGGGGACTCGGAGGAAAGGATCCGAGATATCTTCACCGCCGGATTTTCGTCGGAGGAAGTCCTGCTCTTCCCTCTCCTTGGGTGTCATGCGGCCGCCGGCTCCCATGGATCTCCTCTGATTTCAGCGAGAGGATGGCGTGAGGAGAAACGAGACTAGCGTGGTTCGCTGTTCGATAGGAGCTGGTGGCCGAGATGCTTGCGGGGTATAAATTAAGAATTTGTTTAGTGGGAAAAGTAAGCACGTGACGTTGCCTCGTCTTACGGTGGAGAGCTGTGCGCATGTCTTTAAATAATAAATTAAAATTGTTTAAAAAAAAATTAACACGTGACGACGACGAAACCAAGGTGGGGACGGCCACGCGGCAGCTTTGTTACAATACTGCACTTAAAATAATTGCAAGAGACGAGAGCGGCTAGGGTTTTCCTGTTTCCCCCTTTTGCGCTCTCCTGATTTCCTTTCGTCTCTCCTCCTCCTCCGGCTTGGCCGGAGGATTTTTCTTCTTCTTTAGATGGAAGGCTCTCTTCCATCTGCTGCGTTCCCTCCACTTGGTACGAAGAATGGTCGTGAGATTTTCTCCTCCCCGCGGGATTGGTCTCAGGTTTTTGCCCCGGCAAAAGATTCCCCTAAAGTGTTAAACTTCTCTCACTTCCCGGAGGAGCCTGATGTTATCCCTTTTACGGGGGAAAAATTGCTTCAGGGGGGAGAGGACTGGAAGCTATGTCTGGTGGGATATTCGATAGGGAGGCGGCCTTTTTACGAAGCGCTGCTTGGTGCCATTAAGAAGACCTGGAGTCTGCTAGGCTCTGTTCAGCTTCTTTCCTTAAGCGAAGGTTTCTTTCTTCTGCGTTTCTCTTGTATCGAAGATCTTGAGATGGCGTGGTCCAGAGGAGTTTGGTTTCTGTTGGGGAAACCGTTTGTCTTGCAAAAATGGCACCCTAAATTTAAGCCCAAGAAGGAAGACTTCAAGACTGTCCCTATCTGGGTCAAAATTCATGACCTTCCTCTTGCATGTTGGAATTCTGAAGGTATATCGAGGATTGCAAGTAAGATTGGGGTTCCTATCGCGGCGGACAGCCTTACGGAGCAGAAAACTCGGCTGACCTTTGCTCGTGTTTGTGTTTTAGTGGACTGTAATGCAACTTACCCGGAAGAAATTAAGGTTTCTTTGGATGGGGACGTTGTCTGCTTGAAGGTACAATACGAATGGCGCCCTTTCCCTTGTGCCCACTGTAAGTCTTTGATGCATTTTTCTGCCTCTTGTCCGTCTAAGCCTGAAGGGGGTTCGAATGTTGAAAATGACAATACTAGACAAAACCGTGGTAGAAGTTTCAGTCGAAAGCCCAATTCCCGTCATTTTTCTAAAAACCAAAACTCCGCCAGACCTCCTGCTTCTCAGACTTCTCCCCTTCGTACATTGAATGTGGTCTCTGCCAACTCCTTAACAGACCAGGGAGTTCCTAACATTATAGGACAACCTCTACAATATCAACCACATTCTCCGCCCCCTTTCAATTTGGTTTCCTCTGCTAAGGTTCTTCCTCTGGCCCCTCCTTTCACTGTTTCTCAGTCTGGGAAAGCAGACGACGGTTTAGGTATTCCTAACCTGAATTCCCCTAATGATGAAGCATCCTCCTCCTCAACTATTCCTCAATCCATTTCTAACCTGAGTACTAAAAAAGTTAAAGATACTACAGTCGGTAACTTTGCTCAAAAAGAAATCATTTCGCCCAATAAATTTGATGCATTACAAATAGATGAAGCTTTCTTGCAGCTACCTAATGTTAATGTTGAGTCTGAGAGCTTTTCTGCTGCTGATAAGGAAGATGGTGGTGGAGATTCTTTCCTCAAAGAGGTTGGTAAAGCTAAAAATTCTCAGCCTTCTGCGGCGTCCAAAAAAACTGCTAAGGGAAAGCAGGTGAAAAAATCCCACAACTCTACTAAGTCTTAATGTCTTTGCCGAGTCTAGCGGCGTGGAATATCAGGGGTTTCAATAGGCCTGATAAAGTCTTATGCTTTAAGCGTCTGGTAGAGTCTTTTAAACTTGATCTGGTTTGTGTTTTGGAGAACAGAATACATATTAAGTCTCTTTTTGATCAGTTTTTTGTGACTGCTCACTCTCTTTTTCGGAATGAAGCTAGCTGTCATAATTTTGACCTTTCCCCCTCCGGGAGAATTTGGGTCAAGTGGGATCCTCTCAAATTAAATTTCACTCCTAACTTCACCTCTTCTCAAATGATCAATGGTTTAGTTACTGGGAGCTCTTTTACTACTTTTCAACTCACTGCTGTGTATGCTTCTAATAGTAGTCTGGACCGTAAAGCTTTGTGGGAAGATATTAGTTCGGTGGCTCCTGATTGTCACACTCCTTGGGTTATCATAGGGGATTTCAACTGTTGTAGGTATGCTTACGAGAAGATTGGGGGGTTAGATATTAATCAAGCTGCTATGCTTGATTTCAACCACATGATTTTTAACAATTGTCTCTTGGATTTGCAATCTATTGGTAATAAATTCACGTGGTACAATCAACGTCAGGACAACCCCATACACATTAAGCTTGACAGAGTATTGGTTAATGAATCCTGGTTGACTGTGTTTCCTGAATCTTACTGTTCTTATCAAAGTCCTTCATGCTCTGATCACTCTCCGATCCTCCTTCTACCTGGCAATCACTATCCAGTTAAGCACAGATTCCTTTTTAAAAACTATTGGACTAAGCTAGATGTTTATTGGTCTCTCCTCACTGAGACTCTCTTTTTGCCTTCTACGGGGAATCCTCTGAGTCATCTGTGTAATGTATTCAGAACTCTTAAGAAAGATATCAAAGCCAAATCTTGGGCTTCTTCTACTTGTGTTAGTAGGCACATTGATCTTCTTCACAGTAATCAACAGAATTTACTGACCTCCCTCCAATTGGATCCTCTTAATTCTTCATTGAATCAGCTTTACAAGGATAATAATATGAAATTGGCTGAGTTTATGTCTTTACAAGCTTCTTGGATTATTCAGAGGGCCAAGGTTAATTGGCTTAAGTATGGTGAAGATGATTTGAAATTCCTTTATGCCAAAATCAGAATTAGGTTGGGGAGTAAGAAATCTGTGATCAATCTGCTCTCCTCAAATCCCCAATCTTCTAGAGCTGATATGATCTCCTCAATTATCTATTACTTTCAAGATCTGTATAATCCCCCACCTCCCAGCAACATGAATATGGACATCTTTCCTGTTGGTAACTCTCTGACTGATGAACAAGTTTTCTCTTTAAACTCTTATGTGACGGATGGTGACATTAAAAGTGCCATTTTTTCTGGTTCTTCTAAATCTGCACCTGGGCCTGATGGTCTCAACTTTCACTTCTACAAATCTGGTTGGCACATTCTTGGTCCTTCTGTTTGCAGGGGTATCCGTTCTTTCTTTATTAAAGGGTTCATTCCTAAAGGTGTTAAGGCTACTGCCTTAGCTATTGTCCCCAAACATAAAAATGCCTCCAGCATTTCTGATTACAGGCCCATTGCATTATGTAATGTTTTGTATAAAACTATAGCTAAGATTTTGACTGCTAAATTGAAACCGGTTATGAACTGGATTGTCAAAGATAATCAAGCTGGGTTTGTTAACACTAGAGTGTCTACTGACAACATTTTGCTTGCAAATGATATTCTTTATCATGCTGGGAAAAGAGGTGGTGACAATATCTTCTGTGCTAAGTTAGATATTAAGAAAGCATTTGACTCTGTTTCTCGACAATTCCTTCTTGCTAGGCTTGCTCAAAAAGGTTTTCCCAGTTTTTTTATTTGTTGGATAAAGGCTTGTATATCTGATGTCAATTTCTCTATTCTGTTGAATGGTGCTCTTGAGGGTTACTTTCCTTCTACGGCTGGGTTGAGGCAGGGGTGTCCTCTTAGCCCTTTCCTCTTCTGCATTGTTATGGATGCTTTTTCCAACTTGCTGGATGACAGAGGTTTTAAAGGTATCACTAAAGGCAATTTTTCTATCAACCACTTGCTATATGCTGATGATGTTTTGATTTTGGGTGAGGCCACCACTGAAAACTGTGCTATTCTTGCTAATGCAATTAATGATTTTTCCAATTCATCTGGATTATTCATTAATCATGATAAATGCTCCATTATGTTTCCAAAGCACTTGAGAAATCAGTTGGAGGTGTGTCAAATGCTTTCTATACACTCCATTGTTAACAGGATTACTTATTTGGGGATCCCTCTTTCTTTTTATAGACTCAATGTTGCTGACTTTTTGCCTTTGCTTGATAGTTTAAATAAGAAACTTAATGGTTGGAAAGCAAATCTTCTCTCATTTGCGGGCAGGCTCCAATACCTTAAATTTACCATTCAAAACACCATAGCCTACTGGATCAGGGGATCCATTATACCTAAATCTGTTCACAAGGTTTTTAAAAAACTCGGCTCCAGATTTCTGTTTTTTGGTGAAGTAAATTCTGACAAGAAGTTGCACATGGTATCTTGGGATAAAATTTGTCTGCCTAAAGAGAAAGGTGGTCTGGGGTTACACTCACTTAATGCTTTGCAACATGCTTTCAACTGCACTGTTATTTGTAAGATGTATAATAACATATCTCCCTTAGCTAATTGGTTGTTAGCTAAATACTGCTCTCCTTGGAAGCCCCCGCAATGTTCTGCTTCCAAAATGTGGAAATCCATTTGTAAAACTGCTGAGGTAGTGAAAAGTAGTTTTCAGTTTACTATTTTTCCTAACTCTCCCATCTCTCTAATATGGGATCACTGGTGCCTTAACTCCACGTTGGGAAGTTTAGCTGGTTTGGTGGAAAATGCTGGGTTGCCTGATATTAGGATAGCTGATGTTATTTCTGATTATGGTTGGGATCTTTCTGGTGTTATTCACACGTCTTTGCATCAGTTTTTTGAAAGAGTGCATATTGTGAATGGTGTGGGGCCGTGTCTGCTTTGGAACAACCGGAATTGCTTCCACTTTAGCTTATTTATTAAGGATTTTTACTCTGATTTTCCGGATTGCCATTGGTTTAAAATGGTTTGGCACAAAAAGCACATCCTTAAACACTCGGTTTTTGTTTGGTTGGCTCTTAGGGATGGGCTTAAAACGGCGGCTGCTCTCAGGATTAGGCATATTTATGTTCCAGCTACTTGTAGTTTATGCCATATGGGTGAAGATTCTGTTGCTCACCTCTTTTTTGAATGTTCTTTCTCTTTCTTCATTCTAAATAGTCTTATTCCTGGGATGAATATATTTCTTTTAAGACCGTCTATTTTGCAACTTTTTGACTGGTTGAAGGAGGAATTTGGTACCAATGTGAACATTCATAACTTTTACATGCTGGAGGTTTGCTGTATTATCTATTTCACCTGGAAAGAAAGAAACGGGAGGAGGTTTGGTGGAATTTCTCAGTGTTCCACCACGGTGCTGTTGAACATCAAACGGGTTATTTTTGAAAAGGTGATGAAATGGAAGAGTGCTAATGTTCTGCTGGATAAACTTTAAGATGCTGATCATTTTTCGGGGCAGGTTATTTCTGGAGTATTTTGGTTGGTTTCTTAACCAGGACTATGATGAAGCGCAAAGTATTGATAGTCGTATTTCCACCCCTTGGATGGCCTTCGGGCAACCAGGGGTTTCTGCCCCTTATAAATTTTCTGAGTCCTGGTTATATGCTTTGGTGCGCACTGTGCTGGAGCGCCTTTTGGTTCATATTATCTATACTGTTATTGCTTGGCTTCTGTCTGTTTTTTCAGATACTCCAGTTCCTACTCTCCTGATGCTGGCGGTCTGTGCTTTTGATGGGAGGTTTCTGTTGATTTTTGGCTCCTCTGGAAGGGTCTTTTTGCTCGGTCTGGCACTGTTTGTTTACACCTTCAGTTTACAATTGTTTTTCTTTTCTTACATGTAATTTTGGCTATATGGGTGGTATAGTTGGGGTTTTTCTTCCTTTTTCTACATAAGGTTTTGTTTTCTTATGTAGATTTTTCTTATTGTTCACCTTTTACATGTAACCTTTTTGATTATTAATAGATGGGCTTAGGCCCCAATTTTTCCCAAAAAAAAAAAAAATAATTGCAAGGAAAAAAGCTTTTGTGCCCTAGCCGCCTCGCTCCTATTCCTCTGGTTTTGCTACTCCACCTTGGTTCTCCGGCCACCGGCTTCCGCCGGCAGGCTGGCTCTCTTGTGCTCCACCTCGGTTCTCCGGCCACCGGCTTCCGCCGGCAGGCTGGCTCTCTTGTGCACTCATGGATCCTCTTTCTTCCCTTTCTTTTCCGCCTCTTAATACCCGTTCCAGCTCGAAGTCTCCCGTTTCTTCGAAGCTTGAACGCCTCTGGTCCTCTATTGCTGCTTCTTCGGAACCAGTGTTAGATTCTCTGCCGGTCTCTCTCATTGAGACGCCTGAAGTAATTGTTCCCTTCAATAAAGAATACACGGCGGCTGCTGCTACGGAATGGAAGTTATCGCTGGTTGGATACTCCGTAGGTAAGCGGCCATACTATGAAGCCTTGCTTTCTACTGCTAAGAGGGTATGGAAGCTTAAAGGTACATTCCAGCTTATTGCTTTAAGCGATGGTTTTTTCCTTTTCAAATTTTCCAATGCTGAAGATTATGAAATGGTGTGGAGTAAAGGAGCTTGGTTCTTTCATGGCAAACCATTTGTTTTCCAAAAATGGTCTAAAGATTTTCAGCCAACCCTTGAGAACTTTTCCTCTGTTCCTATCTGGGTTAGGATCATTAATTTGCCTCTGGTTTGTTGGAATTCAGAAGGTATTTCCAAAATTGCCTCAAAAATTGGAACCCCTTTATCGGTGGATGCGCTAACTGCGGCGAAAACCAGGTTGACATATGCCAGGGTGTGTATTCAAGTTGCCACTACTTCTGATTTTCCTGATACGGTCCCGATTTCCATTGAAGATGTTGTTTTTAATCTCAAAATTCAATATGAATGGAAGCCTAATCCGTGTGCTACTTGTAAATCTATGGCGCATACCACTTCATACTGCCCTTCCAACCCTCAACCACCTCAACAACCAACTCAGGCCTTTCGGGGACGCAGCTCTTCTCGGAATCATCGTAGGAAAAATTCCTCTCAGGGTCCTACACCAAAAATTAATATCACTGGGGCAAATGATAAAGAAGCCAGTACATCTTCAGTTACTCTAGCTTAAGCCACTTCTTCTCTCGGCATTATTCCTTCTCAAGTTACTATCCCTAATAACCTAAACAATGATTCTCATAACTCTCTTGGTAATGCCGTTGCCTCTTCCTCTGGATTCAATGGCCCTTCTTCCAATCCCACCCCTAATATTCCTAATCATCCTTCTGCTATTATACCAAATCTGAATTCTCCTACAGATGAAGAAATTAGCAAGCATGATCAGGATCCTGTCAGAATGCCCAAAAATCCTGTTATACCCATGAAAAACCAATTTGACTCTCTTCAAAATTCTGATGATCAGATAATCTGGAGGGGGTAGATTACTCTACCAATGAGACCTCTAAGGTGGCTGACGATTCCAATAGTCAAACCTCATCCAAAACCACATCCAACCCTTTACCTAAAAACACAAGAGGTAAAGGAGCTAAAAAGCCCCCCACACCCAAATCGAAGTCTAAATGACTTGCCCTGCTATTGGAGCGTGGAACATTAGAGGATTTTCTTCCTCTGAAAAAGTTTTTAACTGTAAAAAACTGGTTCATTCTTTGCGATTAGATATGCTCTATGTTCTAGAGAATAGAATTCAACTTGCCTCCTTGGCTGACCCTTTCTTCTTCAACTCTCACCGTGTGTTTGATTATGAAGACAGTTGTAATAACTTCCATTGAGCGAATCCTGGCCGGATTTGGGTTAAATGGAATTCTGACAAAGTTGGTTTTAAACCGATTTTCTGCTCTAATCAAATGATAGCTGGAATGGTGTTTTATGGGAACAATGCCCCTTTTTTGTTAGCTGTGGTTTATGCTTCCAATAATAGGGAGGAAAGGAAGTTTCTATGGGATAAGATCAAGAAGATTTGTCCTGTTTTGGGCACACCTTGGATTATTATGGGAGACTTCAATTGCTGCAGATACCCTTCTGAAAAATTGGGGGGTAATCTTCTCCATCAAAACCAACTTTCTGACTTCAACTCTTTAATCTTTGATGCCAATTTATTTGATCTTGTTTCTGTGGGACACACTTACACCTGGTATAATCAAAGAACGATAAACCCTATTCACATCAAGTTAGACCGGATGCTTGTTAATGGGGATTGGATGGAGGCTTATCCCAAATCCCACTATGTCATAAAACCCCCTTCTGGATCCGATCATAATCCAATTATTCTGCTGCCGGGTACCCAGGTTGAGTCTAAACATCGTTTCTTATTTAAGAATTTTTGGTTAAAATCTCAAAATTTTTGGTATTTGTTGTTGGCTAATGCATCTGTGAAGCATCTTGGTCAACCTTTAGCTGCTTTGTGTGGTATGCTTAATCAGCTTAAAATTGATATTAAAAGGGAGCCCTGGTCCACTTCCAACCATATTGCAACTCATCTTCAATCTCTAAACCGTGAACAAGAGGTGTGTCTCAGTTTGTTGGATCATGGAGGTGACTATGTGGACATCTCTAGAACTCTTAAAACTATTAATGTGAACCTGGCAGAGGCATCCTCTTCTTGGTTTTCTTGGATTGCTCAAAGGGCAAAAACCAATTGGCTTTCTAGAGGGGAAGATGATCTTAAATATCTTTACTCTAAGATTCGTCTTAGGAGGAATTATAGAAGTGCAGTTATTTCTCTGGCTATGTCTGATTCTGATAAATCCTATGCTGATGTTATCAATAGCACTATCTCACATTTTCAAAGGATCTATAATCCTCCTACGAGACAACCTTTTGATATTCATCTCTTCCCAGTGGGTAAAATCATACATCCTGATCTATGCTTTTCTCTCACTGCTCCTTTTTCTGATGCAGAAATTAAAAAGGCTGTTTTTTCTAGTGCTTCCAATTCCACTCCGGGTCTGGACGGGTTTACATTTGAATTCTACAAATCTTCCTGGATTGTTATGGGGCCTAAGATTTGCAAAGCTGTCAAATCCTTTTACCTTAATGCCTTCATTCCTAAAGCTACTAATGCTACTGCTATTACTTTGATCCCTAAATCTAATCATGCTGAAGGGATTTCTGATTTCAGGCACATATCTTTATGCAATACAATTTATAAAATCATTGCTAAAATTCTGGCTTTTAGGATGAAGCCTATCATGCCTCTTATTATCAAAGAAAATCAATCTGGTTTTATTCACAAGCGGGTTTCTATTGACAATGTTATCCTTGCTAATGAACTGCTTTTTCATTCTAGAAACACCCCACATTTCAAGATGCTTTTGTGCCAAATTAGACATTAAAAAAGCATTTGATTGTGTAAATCGTGATTTTCTGTTGGCTAGGTTGCAACAAAAGGGCTTCCCTTAGACTTTCATTAAGTGGATTAGTGCTTGTATTAATGAGGTGTGGTTTTCTGTGTGTATTGATGGTGCTCTCCATGGGTTCTTTCCCTCTACTGCCGGCTTGAGGCAAGGTTGCCCTTTAAGCCCCTACCTGTTTTGCATTGTGATGGATGCTTTTTCTTGTCTTTTGGACCATGATAATTCTTTTGAAGCCCCTTTGGTGGAGGGTACCAGAATATCACATTTAATGTATGCTGATGATCTTCTCATTTTTGGTAAAGCAGATGTTTCGTCCAATTGTCAAGTTTTGTGCCAATTGATTGACAGATTTTCCAGAGCCTCTGGTCTTGAGGTTAATTATCAGAAAAGCTCTCTCTTTCTTTCCAAATCTTGTCTCAATTCTAATGAAATCAGTGCCTCTCCAAATCCCTTGCACTACTACTTCCTTAGCTTATCTTGGTATCCCCATCTCTACTTATAACCTGAAAATTTCTGACTTCTCAAATCTTATGGAATCTGTTACTCAGAAATTATCTGGTTGGAAAGCTAAGGCCTTCTCTTTTACTGGAAGGTTGCAATTTCTTCGTTTCACTATTTGGAACACTATAGCGTATTGGATAAGAGGTTCTATTATACATAAGACTATCGCTAAACAGATTGAGAAATTATGTGCTAAATTTCTCTATTTTGGGGATATCAAGGCTTCTAAAATGCATCTTATCTCTTGGAAAGATACCTGTAAACCTAAGGGTAATGGTGGTCTTGGTTTACAGTCCATTCATTCTTTGCAATTTTGTTTTAACTGTTCTCTGATTAAGAGATTATATAATTTTGAGAGCCCTCTTGCTACTTGGGTTTTTTACAAATATGTTTCCCCTTGGAAACATCCTACTGGGAAGACTACAAAATTCTGGAAAAACATTTGTTGGGCTAGATATGCTAAAGATAAATTTATTTTTAACCCCTCTGTTAGCAGTCCCATTGCTTTGTATTGGGATCATTGGTGTAACCGTAAACTGTTACTGGAAACGGGTGGCTTAGATGTTTTAAATTCTTATTTTCCAGTCAATGCACGTTTATCTGTTATTTTGGATGAAAATGGCTGGATGCTTCCTCTGTCTTTGCCAACCTCTCTGCTGCCGGTGTATTCTGGAGAAAATTCGGGTGCCTGCCTCACCTGGGAGGGGGAAAAGGTTACTGCTCATAGTGATTATTATTATTTTTTTTATAAGGATGAACCGAAATGCAATTGGGATCATTTCGTTTGGCACAAGCATCATTGTTTAAGGTTTTCTTGTTATAGCTGGATGGCCTTAAAGAGGGGCTGAAAACTGCGGATATTCTGAATTCTAGAGGGATTTCTGTCCCGTATATATGCTTGCTCTTTTCTGTTTTAACCAAATGGAGAACATCTCGCATCTCTTTTTTGAGTGTGATTGCTCTTATTCTGTTATTTCCATGCTTATTCCTAGTATGAGTAATCAGCTGTTTAGGCCTAATATACTACAAGCATTTGAATGTATTAATCACAAGCATAAGGCCTTAAACTATCTTATCATCAGCTGCACTATATATCTACTTTGGAGAGAAAGAAATGATCGGAAATTTGACAATATTTCTTCCTCTTCCACCACTTTATGCCATAAAATCAAAGGTGCTGTTTTATCTAAAATTCTGAGATGGAAAAATGGATTTCTGTTAATGGACCTGTTGTAATGGTTTACAGCAAGCTGTTGTTTTTTCTGGTCCCCAGGAAGCCTGGTAGGGGTACTACTATGGTTGTGGTTGCTATTTTTCTTCTGGTGCAGGTTTCTGCTGGAGTGCTGGCTGCTTCGGTTTTCTTTTCTGCTCACCCTTTCGGGTAGCAGGCAAGCTGATTCGGGCCCTCAGAGCTTTTATGGGGACAATGATGATTACTGTTAGACCTTTCTCCCCTAGGAGGGTCGTTCTTTGGCAACCAGGGGATTTCTTCGATCAGTTCCTTATTATGCAGACGGTCAGCAGCCTGAGTCCTCCAAAAAATTTTGATCTCGTCTACCATGTTTTGGTGCTTCACAATATTTTTGGTAGGTATTGGGTGGTATAGTTGTGATTTTTTGATTGTCCTCATAAGTTTTTTTGTATAACTTATGTTGGACTGTTCTCTTTTTTCTATAGTCTTTACTTCTTACTTGTAATAGTTTTTTACTTTATAGTGAGATGGGCTTTTAGCCCCAAAAATTTCCAAAAAAAAATAAAAAATTTGCAAGCAAATAAATTATATAATGTAATGACTGCAGTGATTAGGTTAAAGAGTTAATTTAAAAAAAATTACTAATCATTTAAAAAATAAAACTCATTACCTATTTGATGTTTTTTTAGATTTTCCTCGTAGGATAATTAAGATATTTATTTGTAAAAAAACACAATAATCGAGAGAATATTTAAAATACATTAATTAAAATATATAATCTATATAAAAAATACGAAAAAAAGGAAATTACATGTTAAAAATTCATGAGGATAAAGATATAATTTTCTGCCTTAAATTTTCATGAAGATTCTAAAATATTGATAAAAAATGCAATAAATAACAAAATTTTCATATGAAATGCTCAGAAAAAAAATTACGATGTTTGGCCCAGATCAAGTGATATACTATAGAGATACATTACAATATTCTACTTTTTTTTTTCCCTCAATTAGAGAAGATTTAATTAGAAAATATATAACACAAATTAGTATTTTTGTACAGGCAATAAAAAATTGTGGAGATACATCAATTGGGAGGTGCTTGTTGCAAATTGATAAATTCGAGACGGTAGAGTGAGAGAGTTATTCATTTTAACAATGCATGAATATCTAACACATAAATAGATATTTAAAAGAGCAAGGAAATATCATAAATTTTTTATGTTAAAAATCCAAAAGGACCGGAAAAAACACGGGCCTTGCTCAATGCTCACGTGAGAAGTTTTCAATATACTTGAGTGAGTTAAAAATGTTGACCCAACCCTTAGAGCTGGTGAAATTACAAGCTTTGAGAGTGTCAAACTTTGTATGAGTATTCGAGAGTTTATAATTATTATGATCGGACGATAGAGAATGGAAATTTGATAGCAGAGATTGGGAGAAAGTTCAACGGAGGTTGACGGCTAGGTGGAGGTTTGAAGGCAGTTAGGTGGTTGGACGGAGATTTGGGTCTATTGGTGGCCTGATGCAGGTCCTGTTAGCGATTTGTTGCCAGGCGGAGGTTTGGCGACTTTAGGACGCTTGGTAGAGTTTCGGCCATCGATTTTTTTTCAAGTGGAGGTTTGGCAACTGTCGGATGCTTGTTAGAGGTTCGGTGGTGGTTGGCAGTCGAGTGAAGGTTCTGCGTTGGTCGGTCGACGGAAGTTCACCTTCACAGTAAAATTTGATTAAAATTTTATAGTGAATTTTAATATTCATAGATAAATAGATAGTTTGAATTTTGCCAGGCAGAGGAAGGCAGGAAATATGAAATTTATGAAGATAATCAAATGCAAGCTCGATTATCCTTCAAAAGAAAGAGAAATTTTCCGGCATGGAAAGTTGGCATTAAAAATGAACATCAAATATCCACATGATAACAAAATAGTAACATTTATGAGTGACATGTGATGGATTGGTTGAGTGATGTTTGTTCGGTCGTCAATTTTATCTCTCCTGTTGTAAGACGGGCAGTGAGGTGATGAAGAATATAGATGTTAGATATCAATGGCTGTCATGCATCACATGCCAATCATAGTTAGGAATCGAGTGATGATTAGCGAGGAATGTTAAAGTTTGAGCAATAAGATATGATCAATTTGGTAGATCTCCTTATCGGAGAGGAGAATATGTGAACATAAAGATATACATGCATGAGTTACATTCTCAGCCACTAATTTCAAAGCAATTTTTTTTCTGTCATCAAATCAAGAGATTATTAGGTGCGGAGTGCGGACGGGGAGAACCGGCGGCCGCACACAAGTATAGGGTACCCAGCTAGGTACCACTCGGTACTGCTGGGTACCGCTGGGTACCGCTTGGTACCCTGTGCTTGTGCGGACAGTCCACAGTTCACACCTAATAATTTTTCCATCAAATCAGGCACTGAATGACATTCAACCATATAGGTTGCTTCCACTCTTGATTATTGCCCAATTATAGCAGAAGACATCAAAGACTCATGAGAGTCACAAAATATATGAACCACTATATCTTCTTTGAACCCTTAGCTCTAATGTCGGTCACTTTTTTGAGTGTATAGATCAAAGGATGACTAAAGTAGGACCTCGTGTTTCAGTAATTAAACTAATTTTTAATTCAAACTCACATGACCGATTCAACTACCATGGAAAAAAATATTGATATTTAAACAAAATATACAGCTGCAATAGCTTCTAATCACCTTTTCCTTTTTCAGAATACAAGCTCAGTGCTGGGAAGTATATCCCCCACACAGCAAGACAAAAAAGACAAATAAAAATGCAACGAAAAGAAAAACACATGGATTTAACATAGAAAAATCTGAAATTGGGAAAAAAAAAATCATAGAGACACCTCATCAAAAAATTCATTATGAAAATTAGGAGAAATTGTACAAACCTCACTTCTCAGACTCTCCTTGTCTCTCTTTACTTCAAACACACAATAATATTCTCAACACCGTGACACTTCAGTCTCTATCCCTAAGCCCACATTTCAGCACCATGGTGTTGCAACATACTGCGCCATAGCACTTCGCTCTCTGTGTCCAACCAAAGATTGTAGCGCTCTATAGCACAACAATGTTGTACAACTATATGAACATCAAAGAAAATTTTGGAGCTTCGCCCTCGAACCCCTGAGTAAGGGGCATGCTGCCCCTTGCAATGCCGCCAGGGAGCTCCTCATCGAGAGCTCGACCCACAGAATTGATGCTCGAGTCAACAACACAATCCAATTATATTATGCACAGCACTAACACTCAATGTCACATGTGGCAAGAAAAAGATAAGTTTCTAATGTACTTGTTCCAATAATTCCTTGTCAAAATTTTCCCCAAACTTCACTACCTAAACAGATTAAAATTATATGCATCCACATACCAAATAAAATCGATCTCAACTAGTTTAAGTTATAAACATCTTAAAAATTATAGTCAAGATCAGAAAATTGGTACTAAATTTAAAAATAAAACATAAAAAAGCTCAAGTAGTTTACCAAAGAAGACATTTTTCCTGAGAAATTGAAAGATAACCAACGTTACCAACCGCACAATTCTCCGCTTTATTCAGACCACCAAATTAGCCAATGCAAGTCCTTCTGAAACTGACTAAAGTTGCCTAACTCTCTCATCAAGCACCAAACCAACATAAGAAATTAAAGTACCAATGCATGGTTGCAAAAACATGTACATAATCAGATTATTTAGAAGTTTAAAAAATGAAGTATTTGTCGCATTTGATTTATCTGTACTTTTCCTATGATTTATTGAAGCTTGATTAAGTAATTTTCATAATTAACTTAAACTTCATTTGAGACAAATTTTTTTTTTAATTATTTTCTAAAACAATTTTTTAGTATTAAAATTTCTAGTTAAAAAAAATTTGATACTAAAAAGCTACTTTAAAAATCAACAAAAAAGTTGTTACAAACAAAACCTTAGTGAACTTGCGTTGCCAACATAAATTGCTCATAACTTGCAAATCTAAATCTAAATTTAACTTGAACCCAGCCATATTAATCAACATTAAGTCGTCTTCTCTAATTATAATATCTATAACACTTAAATATATAAGCCAACTCAATAACTTTTTGTAGCATTCCAAGATGTAGTATAACTACATATTCAAACAAGCAAACTCTAAAAATAAGAATTATACGATGGAGCTACAAAAGTTCTGCATTCTAACAATAAAGTTATACAGCTTCTTTTCAAATATCAATATGCAACATGTATGATTGTATATTATATTATTTATATATGATAAATACTTTAACGTTAAAATAGAATAAAAACATAAACATTACACATTCATCTTAAAAATGAACTAGCATTTACATTACACATCAATAATCATGCATTACCCACTTAGCTTGCCATGGTATAAAAATTCTATCTAAAAGACGGATCAAGAGATCAATGAAAAATGTAGAAGATGAGAGGGCAATCAAGGAGGTGAGAGGAGAGACACCGATAATCATTGGAGAACGTATGTTATTGTAAGAAGGTCACCATAATGACCGAGAGAGGCCAAAATAGCTTGTCTAACTTGACAACTATCTTTCCCTTAGCATATATAAAGATTATGGCAGGCTATGTGAGAAGGCATTAGATAAGGAGTAGAGAATTTTTATGTGCTGTGAAAAATATTTTGAAAGAATGCAATTGAAGATGAGAATAATTAAGAGTTGAGATGCATTATGTCGAAGAAAAATATGGATGGTTGGATTTAAGTATTGTAATTATAATCATTAATAAGATATGAATGAGATTATTTTTGTGAGACATGATTTGTATTCTAATAGTGAAATTTAGTTTATTTATTTTTAAATATTAACATAAATAAAGAAATTAATCAAACTCTTTTTTTTTATTTTTAATTAAATATCCAAATTTTATTTGAGTAGAATCACATATTCTTATTTTAATATGTAATAATATAAATAATAGGAAGACTTACACTCATGCACATAATTCTTAGATATTTAAAGAAACAATATTAAAATTTTTATATTTACTTTTATAATATTTTAATACAAAAATCACACTTAAATCATATATATGAAAAAAATATTTCACTTTTGATATTAGCGATGTTTTTAATATAATTTAGAGATTAGAGACTATTTAAACAAATAAATAATTTATATATTAGCTATATAAATAATTAGGGCTTTTGTGATATATATATATATATATATATATATATATATATATATATATATATATATATATATATATATATATATATATATATATATATATATATATATATATATATATATATATATATATATATACACGTCATCACAAAATTATCTTGATTGGATACGAATCTCGAGGCAAAATCAATTTGGAAACTTCAAAAATTAAAGAGCATATGAACTCCGATTTCAGCGAGCTTAGAGTCAAACTGAGCGTCTCAGAAATACAAATCAAACGACACCAAATTCGACCCAATCCGAGTCCAAATGGGTCCGAATCAAGGACCCGAAGCGCTGTTGGAAGTTTCAAACCGCAATTTGAGGTACCAAACAATCTTCGATTTTAACGAGCTTATACTCAAATCGAGCGGCTCGACGAGACAAATCCAACGAGCCCAAGATCGCAAAATCCGACATCATTAAGGCCTTCAAATGCCCAACGAACGGTGCATGATCAAAGGATTCGATATCAGCCGTCCATTCAAAACACTCTCAATTCGCCCCTGGTCTCACGCCTATTTACGGGCTATGCCACTCCAAAAAAACTATAAATAGAGCCCTCATTCTACACCAAGGGGGGTCAAGTGAAGAGAGAAGAAGAAGAAGAGAAGAAGAGGAGAACGGGGAAAAGGAGAATCCTCTCCTCCTCGACCACTGCCGGAGCTCTTCCCGCCGCCCGAACACGCCTGGATTCTGTCGGATATTTGGGAGAACGCCATAATTCTTCCCAACTTCCACTGGATGTGGAAATCCTTCTCAATTAACGACAGAGTTCCCTCCTGACGCTGAAACTCCGCCCAAGTGAGGCCGGAGTTCTCCTCTGCCACCAACGGAAGTCGGATTTATACCCGACGTCGCACATTCACTCTTCGCCAAGTTTCTACCCGACGCTGGACTTCTACCGGTTATCGGACTTCGCTGGATGTCTACGCAAAGATGGACTTGTTTCCATTATTGGACTTTTACCTGACGCTGTCCTTCTAATCTTCGTCGCCAGACTACAGTCTTTCTGACCTCCGTCGCCAGCCGACTACGATCCTCCTGACTTACGTCGCCCACCGACTACAAGCCGTCCGACCTCCGTCGCCCGCCGACTACAGTCCTCCCGACCAAACGAACATGTCAATAGTGATTCTTTGTATTCATATCATGTAATGTACTCTATAAAATGTACATCAAGCTAAGGCATTATCCCAAGGAAGGGCCTGATTTGTAATCGACTGGAATACTAGTTGATTCATTCAAACTGGGCTAGGCCCCGTGGTTTTTCCCCCTTTTAAGGGGTTTTCCACGTAAAAATCTTGGTGTCTCATAAATGCTAGACATTCTCTCTTATCTGATTGCATGCCGGATTTTCGTACAACACTAAGACAATAAATTTTATATTTCTCTACCGCCGCAAATACTCCTGGACGCACCATATATATATATATATATATATATATATATATATATATATATATATATATATATATATATATATATATATATCCCCTTAAATAATACATCTATAAACTATAGATTATATATAAATAATTGTAGTTAAATATAAATTTTGATTAATAACATATGTATTTCATTTAATTAGGATGATTTGCAATAGAAATGGGCTTATTTTGGGCGAGGGCATTAGGGGATTAGCTTCCACTACCCGAGTTTATCTCTCCAAATTATTTAATTAAATTATTCAATCTTCCCCTTAACCTCTCTTTTTTTTTATAATTTTTAATTAAATTGCTTCATAATCTAAAAAATGATCATAATTGATATTTTAGTCATCAATATTTTTTCAATTTGTAACTAATGTAATATAAAATAAAGTGCTATGGTTTAAGATAATACTATATTTGCCCCGTTCTGTTTCTTGTACCTATCAGAGCCCTGCATTGGGTACTCATACTCACACCCACCCATGTACATGGGTATGCCCATGATCTTATGGGTGGATACTCAACATCGGGAGATAAATCGATTTGCATTGCTAATCGTCGTATATCTTATATTACTGCAATCCTCACTACATAGTGTGCAGCACTTAACTATACTGAGACTACGATAAATTCTAATATGCAGCTTGAAGGTTTGCAATCAGAGCAAAGGACAACAAACCTTAAGGTCATCTGTTATGCATTCAAAAAGTATGAAAAGTTGATGGATATAGATAGGTACATCATTCAAAAAATGAAAAATGAGCATGAGTAAGCATGGGTGGGCAAAGCCCGTCCAAAATTAAACATGGACATGACTTCGGTACCTACGCGTCCCGTGCCGGGCGCAACTTGACAAACGGCACCCCTCAACCTCGGTATGATCGACAACGATCTCGGCGACTTTGAATCCGCTCTTTGCTGTTCAGCGCTCGTCCTGGATCATCAACGAGCAACGATAGAAACGAGGTTGGGCGAAGAAAAAGGCGCATTTTTTTCGGCTCGATTTGGTAAATGTTCGCGTTTTTTTGTGCTTGGGAAGAGGCGATCAGCATCGTTGTCTTTTCTCTCTTTCCATTGAACAGGTAATTTCATGGGGTTCAAGCTGATGGATTTGAGCTATAGTGCAGTTTTGTCGATCTTTCTTGTTTGCTATTCATGTATATTTTTCTTGTTTTAACGGGCACCCGAGATCGTCTTCTTATGTTAAATGGCGCTTCCATTTCGTTCCCTGAAAATGCTGCTTTTCCTTTTCTGATTTTAGGAGCGAAACCTTTCTTTATAGTTAAACTATGTGAACATTAAAAAATTTTAGGCGGTCTATGAAAATGATGAGGTGTTCTATTTGACATTTAACATTAGAGAATTGGTTGATAAACCCATTCATTGCAGGCTGAATTAAAACCTGCGAAGTTAAAAGTCTGAAAATGTAAGGCCGAAAAAAATCAAATAGACACTGCAAAGCAACTCCAGACGGATGCCAATTGACTATCTAGTTTAGGTTCAACCAAAAGAAGGTTAGTTATTGAATGCAAGTGCCTTAGATGAAAATCATTTAAAATCAGAGACGAAGTACCTCAGATTTGATAGTTATTGGAATTTCTACAAATTTTTTTGTGCAAAAAGACTGGATGCATCTCCCAGAAGCTTTACAATTGAAAAGAAATTAGAAGAAAATCATTCATGCAGTATGTCATTCATCGAGACCATAATCCTCGCCAAAGTAGTTGTCTACAAGTGTGTTAGCCATAATTCTCATTTCCTCATTCGTACCTGGTGCTCCTCTTTCTTTATAGTAAACTATGTGAACTTAAAAAATTTTCTTTTGTCTTTTGGATGATTGTCTATGCTATTGTTATTTATGGGAATGCTTCTACTATGGTACACTTTATGGCTATTTTACCATAGATTTTGATGTTCTTAAAGAAAACTTAGGGGCTGTTTGGTAACAAGTGGGATCTCATTTTAGTAAGATTTAGTAAATCCTTTAAATCCGAATTTAGTAAATCATGAGGAGATGTTTGGTATCAAATTTACAGCCGGATTTAAGTGGTATTTATGCTAAATCTTGCAAAACAGTTTTTGTGCACGCGTTAAATCCCATCGATCGGTAAATCATGGATTTAATGATTCATGGCATAAATCACGGCGGATTTAAAAGGAATTATAGTTCGTAGAAATGTTACTCGCAGCGCTCGTGTTGTGAAACTCTGCGTTCGACCTTATTTGCCGAAACGAATGGAGACATCACTCCATCCCGTCGCCTCATCCTCTCCGAGTTGTCTTCCTCTCCGGCGTGTTGTTATGTATTCGTCCGCACTCATAACCTAGTTGCTCTCGAGGCACGTGTAACTTTTTACTCCACTTTGGATAGGCCGCGTACGCATCTTATGCCTGGTTCCGCCCTTTTTTCCCTGTAATGAATCCCGTATGGTGTAGATAGAAGACCGGTTTTTGTGTGAATTTTTTCTTATTTTTGTTATGTACGCATGCGTGTGTTATCTTAATTTTTGATTTTTTAATTATAGATCGTTCGATTTGCACATTTCATTATTATATAATACTACAATTATAATACTTCTCGGTTAATGTATTTAGAGAAATTTATCGGTAGAGCTGCTCTGTTAAGCAGATAGTCATGTTTATGTCATCGTAGGTCTTAGATTGATAAGTTAATTATTTTCATAATAACTCATGTCATATTATTCAGTTTAATTTGTAAATATCGATATACTACTTAAGTTGAACTATTGCATAATAATATGGTGTTTGTTATGATTAACGCAACACATAATTATTTGGTGGTATGATGATTATCCTAAATAAAAGCATAATGAAGCGAACATTTTACTTTGGATTTGACAAAGATAATTTTGAATCCGTGAGCGACAACAAATCATCTAATTTCATCTATCTCAAAAATTATGGGTTTGATCTTAATTGGAGAGTTTGTGAAGCAAGAAATGGTATAACTCATGAAAATATTTTTTGAAATTTAATTATAAATTTAAGGACAATAAAATTACAAACTTACAACATTTTTCCTGAATGATTGATAAAAATAAATAGGTTTTGAAAAGACATATGTTTGAGTCGTAGTAGCTCATCTTCCAATCTCATGTAGGGGATGAAATCTCTATCCACTCTAGCCAACCGAAAAGAACATTCTGAAACCCTAAGTGGCTGAAGGAGCACAATATTGTGCTTCCCAAGCTCTTTTTCAAGCAATTCGTACACGGTAATATATGTAACGATAACTTAAGGAGAGAGCTGTGGTCGAATCTTGTTGTTGCGTTGAATAAGCATTTGAGAATATATTATAATGATTAGATTCAAAAATATGAAAGCTGACTTCTGAACGCTTTATTAATTAAAAAATCAAAATTATTGGAGTTGGGATGATGAATTATAAATTATAATTGCCACAAAGGAACTGAGGGAAAAAATTAGTCAGGTAATGATTTTCTTCTGCAAGTTTTCTAATGATTGACTTAACATTAAGAAGACTCATTTCTATTAATGAAAATATAGGTGACTTCATTGCTTTTATGATTTTGCCGGCATCCTTTTTATCAATATGATATTTTTGAAAAAATATGTGCTGAGAACTTTGCAGTTGGCATTGGTGCTAGATCTAATAAAATAACACAGAGCAAGACGGGGCACTTTAGTTTGAAGATGAGTTTATCATTGCTAACAGTGTAACTTATGACTTTGAAGGAACTTTAAAAAATAACCTCCCTGATGTAACGGATGGCATAACACCAACTTCTGAACCTAGTGCGAGTCAAATGCTATGTTTGAAGAGAACAATTAATAAATCCTCAATAACTGCAAGACAACTAAGAAAAAGGGGGATTAGAAAACCTTAATAAGTTATTGGTGGAGTCGATTAAAAATATTTTTGTTTTTAAAGAAGCGGCCGGAAGGAGTGACTCAGATTGTTTGCACAAATTATGTACAATGAAGAACTTAACAACACAAGTATTATTGGTTGTATAAGATGCATTAAAGAAGAACAAAGATAACAAAGCAATACTAATGATATTGGAGTGTGACGTTCTACACAAGTGGATTGAATATATAATTAAAAATCATCCACGCTTTTATGCATAAAAAATTTAGTTGTAGTTGTTTCCCAATCAGAAGAGCTATTATAAGAAAGTTTGATTATTTTAGATTATATGCATGTTTGTGTTATTTGGTCAGTTCAAATAAGTGTCGTATGTAAATTGGGATCCTCATCAGACATATTAATTTCATAACCTTTAGCATAATGAGCCACAAGAATATTGATGTGAAACCAACATGAATTGCAAGGAAATAATAAAATTATCATAAAGCATTCTACTTTAAGATTAATGAGCCACAAGAATTGATTTAAGAATTATCAATTGTCATTTTGCTTTGGCATGCAATTACAATTTTAGAAGAACATAATAACTTAAAATAATATAAAAAATATAATAAAACTAAATTTGTTGTAACACAGGTTAATATTTAGAGCTTTTCACATAGAGTTTCTTTCCTCACTCACACTCTATGAGAGGCTTTAGGGAGAGAGATTTTCAACAGCCCAAATGATGCCACAAATAAAGTTAGGATGTCGATGGTCTTTTTCCACAAGAAGGTAGCCGAAGAAGGAGGCGCATGTGGACGTCCGACGAGTTGCAACTGTTTGGAAGGTTGTTGTTCGTCGATCGTCTCAACTAAATGAAATAGTACGGTCGATGTAGCATTCTATGGAATCTTCAAACTCCCAATCAAGATCGAAGAATGGAAACTAAAGGATATCAATTTGTCCTTGAGAATCGTACGTGAATTCGTGGTCGGCTTCAGGATTGACCATCCATGATTATGGGAGGCTTCTCCATTGGGAACCTTGGAGGAGCTGATGGTTTGTGAAGGGCGAAGGAGGGATAGAGCCAGCGATGGGAGTTCTCGAGTAGAGAGGAAAAGGGAGGGGGCGGCTAGGGTTTAGGGCTAGGGAGGTGGGGAAATGGATTTAGAAAATTTGAATTTTATTTCAGAATTTTCTACGAGAGAAAAAGGGAATAATTTGAACTCCAAACTATCCCAAATATATTTCTAGGGGCCGGCGCTTTGGGAGTTTATGGGGCATTTAATTGAAATTAGGGAATAGATTGGGGAGAGAAAAGGCAAGGGGAATGGGGGCAGGCCACATGAGAAGGGAGGGAGAGGTCTAGATTCAATGTATATGGGCCCTAGACTTAAATTAGGAATTGAAATCAAATATCTAATTTAATTTCAGATTTGATTTAAATAAAGAGGTTTTCTAAATTAGTTTATCAATAAGGAAAGTGTTTTAAATTCAAATATTAATTTGAATTTAAGTAGGAAACTTTCCTAATCAATGAGGGGTTATTTTAGGAAAGTGAATAAGGAGAATTTGAATTTTGAATTTCAAAATTCATAGGGGATTGGGAGGGGCCGGTGGCAAGGGGCCAAGGGGTGGCGGCTATAGGCTTTGGAGGGCGGCCGGCGGCTGGAGGAGCCAATGGAAGCCGGCAGCTATCGGGTGGGGATGGCTCGATTAGGAAAGAGGAGGAGGAGGAGAAGATGGGGGAGAGAACGCCGGCGGGTGTTGGGAGACGGTGAGGTGGCTGGAGGTGTGGGGGGGGGGGGGGGAAGGGAGATAGATGTGCCACGAGTCCCTGACTCTTCCAAAGACTGACGGATATTGCAATCACCCTCACTTAGGGCACTCTTTCTTCTCTCGAAACTTACCACAACGAGGAAGAGAAAAACTCAAAATTTTATTCCTCAAAATCATCATCCCTAATATAATAGAAGGGGCCCTATATATAGGCTTCCATGTGACAAAAGAAAAAGGAAAAAAATTCCCATAGGGCTACAATAACAAACTAACTACCCCTAGGGGTAAAACAGGAAAACTAAAATATAAAAAATAAATAATACATAAAATGCATAAAAAATAAAGGCTCCTGATCGTGTCCGTCGATCTCCAATGCCTCTGATCAACTCGCCAAAATATCTTGCTGATGTCCTCATCATTCTTCTCGGGTGGGAGAAAACTCGACACTGTCGAGTGAATATCACGAGAACTCTCGTATAGCTCTAACAGATCTGGATCCAACCTCTGCAGCTCATCCCGCTCAATCCACATGTCCTCAGTCATTGGTTATCCTTCCCAATGAACTAGGTACCTTTGGCTCCCACCTTCTTTAGTGGAAATGATTTCATCGTCAAATTTGGACAATGATTTGAATTTATGATATAGAGGATAAACTCAGGTATATCGAGTAAAATCATCAACAAATAAGAGATAATATTTATATGATTGCATTGATAAAATTGGGGATGGTCCCCATATACCAGTGTGAATGAGTTCTAGACATTGAGTAGTTCTAGTAGTAGATAAGGAAAAGGGAAGATGAGTGCATTTAGCACAAGAACAAGTAGAACAATGAAATAATGATGAAGGTAATTTGCTGATTTGCAATGCATTGGAGAGGAGTTGTTGAGTAGCCGTAGATGGGTGATCTAAACGTTGATGCTAAAGAGTGGATGAAACAGATGCGATAGTAAGAGCTGCAGTGGTGGCTGTTGTAGATAGTTGAGAGGAATGTTCGGAAGAACTAATAGGACATAGTCCTTGTTGACTGGGCCCTCGGAGAAGAATCCAGTTGGTTCGAGAATTCTTGATGATATAGCCATTAGAATCAAAACAAACAAAACAAGGATTATCAGTCGTTAGTTTATGAATGGAAAGAAGATTATGAGATAGATAAGGAACATGAAGAATTTGTAATGTGTAGATTACGAGATGGGGTGGGTAAAAGGCCTTGACCGGTATGAGCAATGGGAAGAAGCTGCCCATTTCCAACTTGAACGTGAGAATTGCCAGAGGCAAGTAAGATTGAGCTTGTTGAAGCTACGAGGCATCTGCTGTAAGGTGATTAGTTGCTCCGGAATCCATAAGCCATTCAGCATTAGGTGGATTCTCTGTTGCAACTTGCAACATAAGCATGTGGTGATGATTGATAAGAGGTATCACTTCAATCTGCTACGATTCCCATTGGCCAGGTCTTGCTTTGTTCTAAAAGAACGTTTCATACAACTTGACCCAAGCATTATTTGTTTGAAAAGCCACGCGCTATGCAGATAGCTGTAATAATTATAGTAAAATTCAATGGTATAAGTCTTTGACTGTATAAAAGAATAAACATAACTTTTGAATGTATTAAAGAATAAACAGAATAAACAAAACTGCATTAAATAATTGCAACTGAAATGTCTCCCTGAACAAGAAATGAGGTTGCATTTATTATTTAAACAAAATTTGAATAAACAAGACAAGAAATCAAAATTTTTTTCTAAAACAGCACTTCTCATTTCAATGACCACATAACATTTATTTGAACTTACTACATAACAGAAACACGAAGATACTCCTAAAACAGCCAAACTTCCCTACAACAGCTCTTCTGATTGGGGAAAAATTACAACCAAAATTTTTATGCATAAAAGCGTAGATGATTTTCAACTATATATTTAATCCACATGTGTAGAACATCACCCTCTCATGTCATTAAAATTGCTTTGTTATCTTTATTCTCTTTCAATGCATTTTGTACGGTCAATAGTGCATGTGTTGTTAAGTTTTCCATTGTACCTAGTTTGTGTAAACAATTGGTCATTGTGTACGGGTCATTCCTTTCGACCGTTTTTTTTAAAACAACATCATTTTTATTCGACTCAATCAATAATTTATTAAGGTTTTCTAATCCCTCTTTTTCCTTGGTCGCTTTATAATTCTTGTGGGTTCATCAATTGATCTCTTTGAACCTAGCGTTTGACTAGCAATAGGTTTGGAAGTTGGCATCATGCCATCTGTTGCATTAAGGAGGTTGCTTGTTGGAGTTCTTTCGAAGTTGTAAATTACACCATTAGCAGTGAGAAATTCATCTTCAAATTGAGGTGCCTCGTCTTCCTCTAAATTTTCTGATGTAGGTGTTGTCTTATTGGATCTAGCACCAGTGCCAACTGCAATGTTTTCAGCACATATTTTTTCGAAAATATCGTATTGATGAAAATGGTTCTGACGAAATCGTAAAGGCTCTGGAGTCACATGTATTTCCATTAATAGAAATGAGTCTTCTTGATGTGAAATCAATCATAAGAAATATTACAGAAGAAAACTATTACTTGATCAATTTTTTCTCGCAGTTCCTCAGTGGCAATTAGAATGTGTAATTCCTCATCTCAGCCCTAACCATTCTGACTTATTAATTGATAAAGCGTTCGAAAGCTAGCTTTCATATTTTCGAATATAATCATTACAAAAGATTCAGTGTAATATGTTCCTAAATGCATGTTTAACACAATAACAAGATTTGACCACTGTTTCATTCCTTAAGTTAATGTTACATATATTACCGTATACGAACTGCTCGAATAAGAGCTCGGCAAGCACAATGTTGTGCTCCTCCAACCACTTAGAATTTCGGGATGTGCTTTTAGGTGAGAGCAGATAGAGATATCATCCATTGCACGAGGTTGGGAGCTAGAGCTGTCATGAGTCAAACCTTTGCCTTTTAGAAACCCTTCATTTCTATTAAACATTTAGGAAAAAATGTTATAAGTTTGTAATTTGATTGTCATTAAAATTCAGAAAATATTTTTCTTATTTCACAAACTGTTCAATCAAGATTGAAACCACAATTTTTTTAGATAGATGACATTAGATAATTCGTTGTCTCTCATGGATTCAAAATTATCTTTGCTAAATCTGATGTAAAACGTTCGCTTCATTCTGCTTTTATTTAGCATAATCATCATACTACCAAACAATTATCTATTGTGTTAACCATAACAAATATTATATTGTTATGCAAAAGTTCTACTTGAGTAGCATTGTGATATTTACAAATTAAATTGAATAATATAACATGAGTTATTATAAAAATAATTATATTAATCTAAGGCCTACGATGACATAAGCATGATTATTTGCTTGACCGAGCAACTCTACTCGCTAATTTCTCAAGACACATTAATCAAGAAGTATTATAACAGTAGCAGTATTTAAGAATGAAATGTGTAAATTGAGCGATCTATAATTAAAAAATGAAAAATTAAGATAATGCACACATGCGTACAAAACGAAAAGGAGAAAAAATTCACAGAAAAATCGGGCTTCTATCAACACCGTACGATGTTCATTACAGGAAAAAAAAGGACGGAAACATATATATGATGCATACATGGCCTATCCAAAGTGGAGAAAAAAATTACCTGTGTTGAGAGCAACTAGCTCAAGAGTGTTAACGAAGACGTAGCAGTACGCCGGAGAGGAAGACGACTCAGAGAGGATGAGGCGGGGGGTTTAAGCGATGCCTCCATTCGTTTCGGCAAATAAGGACGAACAAAGAGCTTCACAACATGGGCGCCATGGGTAACACTTCCGCGAACTATAAATCCTATTAAATCCTCCGAACTGAGGGATTAGTAAATCCTTAAATCCGGGATTTACCAATCGCTGGGATTTAACCCTCGCACAAAAATTGTTTGGCAGGATTTAGCGTAAATCCGTATGTAAATCCAATACCAAACAGCCCCTTTGGTTTTTAGATTGGTTTTTTTCTTTTTTGTTATTGAAATGCTTGTTATTTGTCTATCATTCCATTACCAAAGATTTGTTTGAATCCTTTCTAAATAAATCTTGAACAGCTTATTGTATCGTATGATTTCACAATCTTGTAATATATATATATATGTCTGGTTTATCTTTTTGTTCATCTCTCAAGTGTTCTACTTCTTGTAGTGCATTGATATAGAGATGTGCTATTCACTTTGTTTGAGCTTTCTTGCAGACTTTTGCTTCGTTTTTGCTGTATGCATATTTTATCGGGAAAATTATACTTAGTTGTTATGATTGATCACTTTCAGATTTTGAGTAACTAGATTCATTTAGTAATCACATCAAACAGAATGATAATCAGCCCCTTATTTTAGACTAATTAAGTGATTTGATAAAATAATAATTTATGACCAATTATATTATAATTTCTTCTATTTTATCCATTCTGCAACTAATGTGAACCGTTATATTGCACTATTGTATCGAAAGCTTTAGCTGGTATCAACATGTCTATCCTTTTGGGTTTTGATGCAGATATCAACTTTTTAATAGTCAGGCTAATCAGCCAGGAAATGTCTACATCAACAGCTGCTTGTCTGCAAATGTTAGCGAGAAGGCCATCCACCTCTTCTTCACGCATGATGACTTCATCAAGTGCAACGGTGGATATAAAAGTAACCACCCAAGTTAAACCGTCAAGCTCATCTTGTATCTCCTTCATCAAACCAGTTCGCCAGAGCTTTACATCTGCTCAGCTAAAAGCCAGTAATGTCGTTATAAGAGCAATGTCTGAGAAGAATGAAATTAATGGTGTTTCTGGATTGAATATCGATTTAAGAGGTAAAGAGATTTTGCTTCCTAGATCCTAAGGGATGAGAAAATTTACACTTAATGTAGCATTGTTTCTTTTTACAAATTAATTTGATAATCAGTTGCAGCCCCCACAATTTTTTTTATTCATGTTGAGTTCTAATTCTGCTGCAAGTGTCTGGTTTGCTTTCAGCCTGCAAAAATTTTGATTAATGTTGTGCCGTTCAAGCACTTTCAATTAAACAAAGTAAATTGCATAATTGGTCATGCAAATATTATCAATTATCTAGGCTTTTTCGTTATCACAGCTGTAGAAGCCAATTAGGAACTTGCCCTCATCATTTGATTAATTATTTACTGCATTTTGAGTTTCCATTCTTTGCTTTTAGAATATTATAACTAATGATGCTTCACTCTTTAACATTAGTAACACTTCTTCCAATTCCCATTATATATATATATATATATATATAGCCACAGTGACAAAGTTTGTTGACATCGAACACCCACCCTTATTCAAAACTTTTGAGTTCTCTCATGGAACATAAGTAGCCATGTCCAACAAAAATGACGAATAGAAATTCCCTAATCTACATATATTCCAAAAATGCTTGACATCCAAACAAAAGATGTTAGCTTCATGTTAAGCCACAAAGCAAGAATTGGACAATGCAAAAACATGCAAAAGAACAAAGATATATATCTATATATATATATATATATATATATATATATATATATATATATATATATATATAACACACGTGAAAGATGATAATATCACAGGATCACCTGTTGAGTTCCAAAAAGAGGAAATAGTAAAATTGAAAATTTTGTTAGTATCACTAGAAAAGACTCCTACAATAGGACCTTTATTTTCTTATGATTTTAAAGTTTTATTGATGCCCAATTTTAGCTCCTTGATTATTAATTCATGAGGCAGACCATGTGACAAACTCCTTGCATGGATCTATTTCTTATGCTCCTTGTCCTAGTAACAAGGATATAACTTGTGATGGTCTAAAATCTAATTTAGAAAATTTTTTTTTTTATTTTTTAAAATTAACATAAGAGTATGTATTTCTCTTTTATCAATAATAAAATTGTTGCGTCATGGAGTATTCGTGGCAGTAGAGAAATATAAAACTAACGTCTTAACTTTATACGAAAATCCGGCACGTAATCAGATAAGAGAGGGTTCAGCATTTAAAGAAGACACCAAGATTTTTTCATGGGAAATCCCTGAAAAGGGGGAAAAACCATGATGTCTAGCCTAGTTTGAATAAATCCACCATTATTTGCAGTCGATTACAAATGGGGCTCTTCTTTAGGGGTAAACGTTAGCTTGATGTACATCTTATATAGTACATTATGGGAATACAAAGAATCACTGTGACGTGTTCATTTGGTCGGAAGGACCATAGTCGATGGGCGACGCAAGTCGGAAGGACCGTAGTCGGTGGGCGACAGAGGTCGGTAGGATCGTAGTTGGTGGGCGACGTAAGTCGGCAGGGGGCGACAAAGGTCGAAAGGACTGTAGTCGGTGGGCGATGTAAGTTAGAAAGATCGTAATTGGCAGGGGACGGAGGTCGGAAGGACTATAGTCGGTGGGCGATAGAGGTAGGAAAAACTATAGTCGGTAGAAGTCCAACAATGGATAGAAATCCCACATTGGATAGATGTCTGGCGAAAATATGACAACGGGCATAAGTCCGACATCGGGTAGAAATCTAGTGACGAGCGGAGGTCTGTCGTCGGGCAGAAGTCCGAATTCAATCGGCGGCCAGGGAGAACTCCGACCTTAGATGGTATTCGGGCAAAACTCCATAGTCACTTTGAGATCGGACAGAATTCCGGCGTCACTTGGAGATCGGGCGGAGTTTTTACATCACTTGAAAATCGGGCAGAATTCATGCTTCCCATGGAAGTCGGGCAGAATTCTGACGTCCCGTGGAAGTCGGGCAGAATCCCGGCGGTGGACGAGGAGTTTTTCCCTCCTATTCTTTTCTTCTTCTTCTCTTCTCTTCTTGCTATGGTTCCCCCTTCTCAATTTGATTGAATCGCCAAATATTGCTCTCCATAAAACATAAACTTGATCAAACTCAATCATAGATGCCCCGTTGAGCTCAGAAAATATCAAAATTGAGTCTGGAACGTTGAAAAATGTGTCCGGGGACCCAAAAAACGTCCGATTTGAACCGTTCAGGCCGAAAATCTTGCCTGAACATGCGTGAACGGACGAACCGACCGGCCGACCGCCGTTCACAGCCTGCCGCGTGAGAACTGGCGCGACCTGCGCGGTTATGTTAATTTTTTTTGTGGGGCCCACGTGATTTTTTTTAATTCAAAAAATAACGAAAAAAATCCCAAAAATTCCAAAAAATTCAAAAAAATCGGGGAAATTTCAAAAAATTTTGGAATGTTCTTTTCTTCCAAAAAAAGTCTATAAATACCCCCAGGGCCTGGGGGAACTTGTACCTTCGTCTTTTCTTTCTCTGACTTTCTAACAGCCGAGGCATTCCGTTGTTGTTTAGTAGGTGACTTTCCTTACTTAATTCAGCGCCTCTCCTCTTGTATAGAAATTAGAATTTTCTCATTCTTTCTCCTTCTTTTTCTCCCGTTTTTTTTCATGCTCTAGAGGCCTTTCGCTGTTTTTCGTAGGTGAATTTTCCTACTTAAATTCAATGCTCCTCTTCAATGTAGAAGGAAATTGTTTCTCCTTCTACTGTCTTCTCTTCTAGCTATCTTCTTACAGTCAAGGCATTCCACTATTTTATATAGGTGACTTTCCAACTTAAATCAGTGCCCCTCCTTTTGTGTAAAAGTTAGATTTTTTGCGGTCCTTTCTTTTCTTTCTCCTTCCGCATTCTAACTTTATTATAGTTGAGGTATTCCCCTATTTTTTGTAGGCGTCATCCCCAACTAAAATTTAGGGTCCCTCTCCGTGTGTAGAAGTTATAATTTTTGGATTCATTTCTTTTCTTTCTCCTCCCACATTATAACTTTCTTACAGTTGAGGCATTCTTCTATTTTTTGTAGGTGACTTCTCCTACTAAAATTCAGGGCCCTCTCCGTGTGCAGAAGTTAGAATTTTTGCCTCCTTGTTCTTCACTTGCGTTCTTCTTCTTGCATTGGAGGCATTCAACTGTCAAAGATAGGCGGCATTTCCCTATCAAGCTTCAGTGCCCCTCTCTTGTGTAAAAGTAGATGTTTTTCTGCTTGTTCTTCTCTTGCATTCTTCTTCTTACAATTTGGCCAGTTCGAAGAAAGTGATGAACTTACCAAGAATACCCAGTTCAGATGTCGAGATGGAGGAATATGGTGAAGAGATGTCTAATTTAAACGAAGGAGATCTAATAAGATATGAAAGTTAGTAACAGTAAAAGGTGGTTGTGCCACCTAGGATTGTTAAAACTCTCTCTCTCTCTCTCTCTCTCTCTCTCTCTCTATATATATATATATATATATATATATATATATATATATATATATATATATATATATATATATATATCTTAGTTAATTACGTTTTTACCTTTGCTTTTCTGTGAAATAACTTTAATATTATGTTTCTTTCTCTAGAATCATGACTGCTGTGAATAAGATTGAAATCTTTCAGGTTGATATCGCCAAGTAACTTAAAAATTGAAGTGATCTTTGGCCTCTTCTTTATAAATATTATCGTATGATACAACATCCCCTACTCCAGTAAGAGGTAATCATTTAAATAATGCAATCAACAAAATTGTTTACGCTGACCTAATTTAGGCTTATAAATAGTTGATGACATCCCAAAAGAGAAGAGGATACAAAACTTCGCTAATTAAGCTAATAATGTGTTAGTTCTAGAGAAAGAAAAAACATTGGATGGAGGAGGTTTGGAAGTTGAGAAAGAATGATCTACAAAGATTCTACTGAGAACTGAAGTCTTACTTTGATTGATTAGCATGAATGGAAATGCTTCCTTTGCAATCTGATGATATAACTCCAATCCTAAGTTCTGGATCGTGATTATGATGATCAATATTCCAAGTCATTCATTACTTGAATTCCAATCCCATTTACTCTTTTTGAGGCATTTTGCAATGTTTTATTTAGCTCTGGGCCTTTGACCTGATATCTTTCTTGATTTTTCTTTCTTCATTCTGTTGAAGCACATTGTTAGATGACCACTACATCTTTGCTGTTTTACCATTTTTTTACTCATACCTTATTTGTTCACAGGTAAAAGGGCATTTATCGCTGGAGTGGCTGATGACAATGGATATGGCTGGGCAATTGCCAAGGCTCTCGCTGCAGCAGGAGCAGATATTCTTGTTGGTACATGGGTCCCTGTATGTGTTCTCTGCTTCATTAGCATCTCTGCTATTTGATATACATGTCCCCTTAACTATGTCATTAAGGGTTTTTTCCTTTTGCAGGCACTGAACATATTTGAAACGAGCTTAAGGCGCGGAAAGTTTGATGGTTCGAGGCGGTGTGTAATTTCACAATATTGAGGAAGCTTTAAATCTTCTGCTTTATGATGCTTACTGTATTCATGCTGCAGGCTTCCAAATGGTTCTCTTATGGAGATTGTCAAGGTTTATCCCCTTGATGCTGTGTTTGACAGTCCTGAGGACGTTCCTGAAGATGTAAGATGATATTATTGATCTTCTCGATTGTCCTGTCTTGTCTTTAGATATGTTTGTATTAATATGTTTTCTGCTCTTGTAAAGATTAGGACAAACAAACGTTATGCAGGTTCATCCAACTGGACTGTGAAGGTCAGCACCTTATGACACAAATTTCTGCACCTCAAAGTAACAATTATTGCACTTTATTTTGCAAGATTCTTGGATTTCTATCCTGAACCTTATAATGTGCAATGAAGAAATTACTGCTGTTTTATTTTTTTACTTTTCATTTTTTTAACTACATTTTTTTTCTTTTTTTAATTAGGAAGTAGCTGAATCGGTCAAGAATGATTTTGGAAGTATAGACATTCTTGTTCATTCCCTTGCTAACGGGCCAGAGGTGTGTTGTTTTATGTCACTGTATTGCACTGTTATCTCTCTCTTTTGCTTTCCATTATTTTATTAGAATCTCAATTACAGGTCACCAAGCCTCTATTGGAAACTTCCAGAAAAGGGTACCTTGCAGCTTTATCTGCTTCTAGCTATTCTTATATTTCCTTGCTCCAGCATTTCCTTCCTATTATAAATCCAGGTACTTCCGATATAAGCTACTTCCGGGATAAGCTCACTTAAGTTTGCTCAATGGCTTTGGTTAATATGCTTTAAATGGGATTGAATGGCCTTGATGGTTACCGAATACTGATTAGCCATCTGTAATCATTCTATCTGATTTGCTAATTACTGCAAACTTTTGGATATCAAGTTTTTTTTTTTTTTTTTGTTGCAGGTGGTGCTACAATCTCTCTCACACACATTGCTTCTGAGAGGACCATTCCTGGGTAAAAACCTTAACTTCATTTTGACCGTTTTTGCAGATCTCTAGTATTTCCTGTCGATATTTGGAAAACAGCGAGAATTCTCCACAAAAATCCGCACAAGATCACGAAAACAGTGGATAATTTGTATTATTTGATGAAAGGGAAACTGAAAATAGCAAGATACAATTGATCCTCTATTCGAGAGGATGATCGATCTCTCCCAAATCTCTAGACGCCGCTAGAGCCCAAAAGAAAACCTAAAATCTAAGAGATCTCAAATTTCAGCCAAATTCAAGATGCTCTAACCCGAGGAAAACAAACTATTTAATGCATACAAATGAAAAGGAAATCTCTAAATAGTGCCTACATTCAAATTTCCCTCTTAATTTTCCCAAAAATCCTTCCTATTCAGCTCCCTTAGAGCTTGCGGATCGTGCGGCTCTTCCCAGAGGCGGAAGAGTTCCTCCTCAAATTGCGTAAGCCGGTCCTGTCAAACCGGCTGGACCGGTCTAATAGTTTTCATGCTACTTGAAGCGATAAATGCAATAATTCACGAGCATCTATATTTATTTCCTTGTAGATATGGTGGTGGTATGAGTTCAGCCAAAGCCGCACTGGAGAGTGATACTAAGGTATTTATCATATCCGTCATTCACACTCCATTTACTTTTGATAGTTCTCAACATATCATCATGATCTAGATTCGCTACTAATTTGCTAAGTTGACTTATTAATGAAGGTATTAGCTTTTGAAGCAGGAAGGAAGAAGCAGATTAGAGTCAATACAATTTCTGCAGGTATGTTTCTGCTCCGAAGAAAAGTTTTTCATAAATGACTATTTCTGAAGCTCTTCACTCTTTCCAAATTCACAGGCCCACTGGGAAGCCGTGCTGCCAAAGCCATAGGCTTCATTGAAAAGATGATAGAATACTCTTACACTAATGCACCATTGCAGAAAGAATTGTTAGCAGGTAAATGTTAAGTTAACCTAAAAAATACAAGTGAGCTACTTTTATCTTCTTGTTTCGCTTCCTATGATGCAATATTTCTCATATTGTTATCAAAAAATGGTTCGCAGATGAAGTTGGTAATACAGCGGCTTTCTTGGTCTCTCCATTAGCTTCTGCTGTCACAGGTTCTGTAGTTTATGTTGATAATGGATTAAACACCATGGGTCTGGCAATTGATAGCCCATCTCTCTCAGTATAAGAGATAGGAGGATAATCAAGTCATTATTGGCATCCACTTCTTATTTTTTTATCTCCTTCGACATTGCACTCTGATATTGCTATTTACTTGAATGATTACTTAACAATTATTGTATATGTTGACTGTGATTATTACTAAAAGCAAATGTATTGATGGATTTTGATGATATTCTTGGCATTTGGTGTACTAAATTTCTTTCATTGATGCCTCGAGTGGCCAATTCTTAGCAACTTGCAGGTGATTTTTGCAAGTTTTATCTGGTCGTCAGGAAGAGTAAATGCATCCCTTAACTTATGCCTCGAGTAGCCAATTCTTAGCAACTTGCAGGTGATTTTTGCAAGTTTTATCTGATCGGCAAGAAGAGTATTTGTGCCTGAATCAAGAAAAGGGAGCTATTTAATCCTATGAATATTGACAACAGTTACAAATATTTATTCGGAGATATTGTAAGTAAATGCATCCCTTAACTTATGGCTTTATGGTGTAAAAACATTCCTTATATTGACTAATATGTTGAAAGATGGGTTTTTATGGATGTTTAAATAGAGCTAGTTCATATAAGAATTGAATCATTTTCACGTAGATAATCTTGATGATCTTGTGGTTGGGAGTTTTGATTATCAACTAAGAGGTCTTGCGTTTGAATCTTGTATATGTGTTGTGTGTGTTTCAGAGCTCTGCATTGGGTACCAATATCTACACTCACCCATCCATACCCCAATGGGTATGGGTACGCTCATGATCTTATGGGTGGGTATGGGTGGGTACTCATTATCGGGGGATAAATCGATTTAAATTGCTAATCACCATATATCTTATATTACGCAATCCTCACTACGTATTGTGCATCACTTAACCACGCTACGACTATGATAAATTCTGATATGCGGCTTGAAGTTTGCAATCAGAGTAAAGGACAACAAGCCTCAAGGTTATCAGTCCATGGTAGATTGCATTCAAAAAGTATGGAAAGTGTGTGGGTATAGAACAGGACCCTATGTAGGGCTTTGGTGTGTTTGCCTTAAGTTTTGTTCAGGATGATTTTTTTACTGTTTTCTAAAGCAATTTGTTCGTACAAAAAATTGTTAAATTAAAAAAATTTGTACTAGAAAGATGCTTCACTCATATTTTCATGTTTTGCTGATGGTGTTTAACTATTAATTAAATTGCTTCAATTTGTTTAGCAAATGTAATTGGCTTTGTTATCTATAATATGTACTCTAAATTATTTTTTAAACTTAAAAAATGATATATGATTATATGGATTCTAAACTTTTTAATTTAATAAATAATTTTAACTCTTAAAATTTTAAAAGCTTCTAAATTCATTTATGATTAAATATCCGCCATAAAATTTTTATATATTTTTATCTAATATTTAAATTTTTATATTTATTTATATAACAATTTAAATTTTAAGTTATATTAAAAATATTCATAATTTTAATCTATTTAAAGTAAAATATTATATTATATTATATTATATTATATTATATTATATATTTATGTATATATATGTGTTTTTTTATTTGATTTTTATATATATTCATAAAATTTTTGCTGTTTTTTAAGATGGCTTTCTAGTATAAAATTACTTGACTAAATGACAGTTTTATAAAGTTATCTCACACGAAGCCTTATATATTGAAGTGTTATATGTGTAATTATAAGAATTTAGGTGTGGCATTTAAATAATAAGAATTTTATGATATTTAAGTAAAATATCTAAAATTATATTTATAAATGCATTATAAATAGATCATATGTGTGAAGTTATTGATAATCATGAGTGGATTGAAAGTTGTTCGTGGAGAATAATTTAAATCTTATATGAGAAATGAATCAAATCAAAATGCAGGAAGAAAAGAGAAGTCATGTCTTAGAGAATCTTTCAAAGAATTGATTCACAAAGAATCCAACTCAATCCTTCGAGCAAAAAAGAGAATTACATTGAGCGTAGGGAATATAATTCAACAATAAAATGATTTCCTGAAAAAAAATCCGTATAAAATTTATGAGATACAATAAATCTGCATTTGACCCCTAATTTAAGCTCCTATTCAACAGATTAAAAAGGACAGCATTAAAAAAAAAGTTAAGTACTCGTATCTAGGGATGCAAATTGAGTTAAGTCGAGCTTGTGTCAGGAGTATTCGAGTTGAGCTTTGTTGCGTGTCAGAAAATACGCGGCGGTAGAGTTTTGTAAATTTGCGTCCGAGCGTTGCACGTAAGTTTAACACACAAACAGAAAAGAGGGTGAACACCGAGGGTTTTTACGTGGAAAACCCAAAAATGGGAAAAACCACGGGGCCTCGCCCAGTTGCAAATTTCCACTAGTGTTTTCGTAGGTTACAAATGGCGGATTTCGTCCCACAAGTCGGGATTATCCAAATACAACTTGTTTTCTTCCACTAAATTCACAAAGTCCTGCGAATTCCTAGCGTTCCCTGAAAATCCGGCAGAGTTCCGGCGTCTTCAGGCGGCAGGAAGAGCTCCGGCGGCGGTGGTCGAGGAGGTGAGGAATCTCCTATTCCCCTTTCTCCTTCTCCTTCTCTTCTTCTGCGAATTCTTGGCGTTTCCTCCAAATCCGGCAGAGTTCTGGCGTCTTCAGGCGGCAGGAAAAGCTCCGGCGGCGGTGGTCGAGGAGGTGAGGAATCTCCTATTCCCCTTTCTCCTTCTCCTTCTCTTCTTCTTCTCTCTCTTCACTTGACTCCCTTGGTGTAGAATGAGGGCTCTATTTATAGTTTTTCTGGAGTGGCATAGCCCGTAAATAGGCGTGAGATCAAGGGCGAATTGGGAGTGATCCGAATGGACGGCCGATATCGAATCCTTCGATCATGCACCGTTCGTTGGACATTTGAAGGCCTTAATGATTTCGGAATTTGATGATCTTGGGCTCGTTGGATTCGTCTCGTCGAGCCGTTCGATTCGAGTATAAGCTCGTCAAAATCGGAGACTGTTTGGTAACTCAAATTGCGGTTTGAACCTTCCAACAGCGCTTCGAACACTTGATCCGGACTCATTTGGGCTCGGATTAGGTTGATCTTGGTGTCGTTGGGTTCGCATTTCCGAGACGCTCAGTTTGACCATAAGCTCGCTGAAATCAGAGTTCATATGCTCCCGAAATTAATTTTTGAAGTTTCTAACTAGTTTTTGCCTCGAGATTCGTGCCCGATCCAGATGATTTTGTGATGCCATATCAGTTGCCCCCCTATTTTCGGCCATCGTAGCTTTAGAGGTCCGAAAATATGCGTCACAAATTTCGGAGGATTTTTCTGAGTGACCCAGGATTGATCTGGATTGTAGAAGCCCCGAATGGCTCCGAAAATGTCAAAATTGAGTCCGGAACGTCGAAAAACGTGCCCGGGGACCCCAAAAACGTCTGAATCGGACCGTCCGGACCGAAAATCGGGCCTGGACACGTGTAGGCGGCTAAACCGGCCGGCTAGCCGGCCGGCTGCCGTCTGCCGCCGCTCGCCGGCGGCGGCTCCCGCGGAACTGCGCGGAGCGCGCTTTGTGAACCGCGCGTGGGGCGGGGTCCGCACGTGCGGCGCGGTTGGGAGACCGCGCATTGGGCGCGGTCTGGAATGACCGCGCGGAGCGCGGTCTTGAGCGACCGCGCGGAGCGCGGTCTGAGGGTCACGCAGCCGCGCGGCTGCGTGTGGTTTCGCGCGAAACAAGGGCCCGCGATCCGCGGGCCTGCTCACGCGGATCGTCATTTCGTGCGGGAGGGACGCATTGGTTCGCTGCACCGCCTTTGTGGGGCCCATATCCGTCCAAAAATGGCAATTTTGCTATTTTTGGGTCAAAAAAATTCCCAAAAAATTCCAAAAAATTCCGAAAAATTCGAAAAAAATTTAGAAAAATAGGAGAACTTAAAAATGGTAATAACTTCCGTCCTTTCTCTCCAAAACCTATAAATAGGCCTCCTAGGCCCTTAGGAAACTTGCAACTCCTCCTTCTTTCTCCCTCCGGTTTACTGGCGATAGAAACCTACGGGATTTCTTTTCTCCCCCTCCGGTTTACTGGCGATAGAAACCTACGGGATTTCCTTTCTCCCCCTCCGGTTTACTGGCGATAGAAACCTACGGGATTTCCTTTCTTCCCCTCCGGTTTACTAGCGATAGAAACCTACGGGATTTCCTTCCTCCCCCTCCGGTTTACTGACGTTTGAGGCTCCCGTTATTTGCGAGTTGGAATCTTTTCCTACTCGAATAACGCCCTTCCTTGCGTGCAGAAACCTGCGGGATTTCTTCCTGGTGGATTCTCGCGAAGCAAAAATGGGTGATCGTACTTCTACTAAAGATGTTTCAGTCGTGGAAGATCGTCCAACTGCATGTCCAGAAGGTTCGAAGAAGACTTCTAAGACGAGAAAAGCCGACGACGTGATTTCCACTATTACAGAAGACTCCTTTATCTCTTTTAGGAAAAAATATCATTTTCCTAACGACTTGGTGATGAAGGTGCCAACAAGATCTGAGCGCGCCTGCTACCCTCCTCGAGGATATGTTATAGTGTACGAGTTTAGCTTGAAGGCGGGGTTGCGGTTCCCGCTGCCGTTTGAACTGGTGGACATTCTGGTGGCTTGTGGATTGAGTTTGTCTCAATTCTGCTATCGGGCCATGTCGGTGGTGGTGGGCCTGATTGCATTTTTTAGAGAACGTGGAGCGGTGTTATCTGTGGATTGCTTATCCCGGATAGGGCGTATTTATATCGACGCACAGGGTCGAATTTCTTTTAGGTCAAAGTGGTTGGAGGTTCGCACTCGGGAACCAGCCAAAGACTGGATCAGTGATTTCTTTTTCGTGCAGAACGATTGGGGTCTCCAAGAGAAGTGGGGAACGTTGAAGGAGTTACCCGCTCCTCTTCATTTAGGAGCGGATGAACTGTTGGGCATGTTAAAGCTTCCTACTACCGAAGCTCTCCGTTACGAGATGCGTTTTCTTAGCAAGTGTTTGGACGAGGAATATTTATTTAAGGTGGGAATATCCACTCACGCAGGGAGGTCAGGTGCGCAGAAACTGAAGATATCCACAAAAGTCTCAGATGCCCCGATAACTCAGTCCAGACGACCCGAGGGTGATGGAGATTCACATACGCCGAAAAAGAAGAAGTCGGGCGAAGTTTTTACGGCCGGCGGGAAGGCCCCTCGTTTTTCTCCGTCAAGAATATACATCCCCGAGGATGTGCTGAAACATAAGTGCATCGGTCGTCGACGGCTCGAAGACTTGGTAAGTTGTCCTTCTTTTTGTTTCTATCATTTTTGGCATTATTTCGAGGACATACTTTTCACTTATCTTCTTCTTGTGCAGTTCCTCGAGGCGAATAAAGTCTTAGATGTCTGGAACGATGAGTTTGTGAAGGTCAAGTACCTCCAGGGAGAATATAAGAAGAAATATGGCAGCAGGGTGAAAGCGATGGAATCTGTGGAGAGTCAGCTTGATGGATGTAGAACAGAATTGGCGAACAAGATTGCTTCATCTTCTTCTCAGAATGAGCGGATGGATCGTTTGCATATACATTTAGTGGAGGCAGAGGCAACAAGCAACCAACAACAAAAAAATATACAAGCTCTTGAGACTGAGAATAAGAGACTTCTGAACAAATTGTCGAAGAAGGTAGCTCAATTGTCGCCATCTTCGGCCGTAGAGGAGTTCAAGAGATCTTATGGCTTTAAGATTTTTATCGAGGATCAAGTCCAGGAAGCCCGCGATTATTTTTACGACGTAGAGGTAAAGACCTTAGAAAAGGAGCTCATGCAGGATGGTTTCATTAAAGGCTTTATGAAAGGCGTTCGTGCCGTGAAACGCAGAAATGGAGGGGACATTGAGGGGTTGACCCCAAGCCAAGCTTCTGGTGATCCTTCTCCAGATTCTGGTGGCGAAGAGTTGGAGAGTGATTTACAAAGGATCTTTGCGTTGGAAGAGGACGACGATGATGACCTTGAGATTCTGTAGAATTGCTTTGATATTTTCTATGTTGCTTTTGCTTTTGTTGTGATGATGGTTCGTGTGTTTCCATTGTTCACGTTCTGCTGTATTTTTGGATGATGTACTTGATGTTCGTGGGTTTATATAAAAAAGACAATTTTCTTCTTTATATACGTTAACTCCTGTGTTGAGGAAGTCTTTCAAATCTGCATGAATGTGAGAGATATCCGCTTTGGGATACTCTGACCTATCCGAGGTTGTTAATCAAAGCATTTGCTTGATGATTATAACCTGTGTGGAAGAGGTCGGACTGGATCCCCCTGGGATTAGTCGCTTTTGACTGAGATACTACATATGTTGTGTGTTTCTCGAATCATAAAAGGAAACTCAGAATAGAAGAGACGATGGAATGATAAAGTAAACATCACATTACTGTAACAACACGATAATTCCCTATTAAACTTAGGGATACAAAAACAAGTGTTCTTCGACAACAACGTACAAAAACCTTAAAGAAAACACAATGCATAGCTACAAAGCAAAATAAGAGTTACAAACGGCATTACACATAACAAATAGCGACACCAATCTTCTATTGGTAGTATTTGCGAAGGTTGTCTACATTCCAAGTTCGGGGAAGCGTCTTTCCATTTGCATCTTTTAACTTGAAGGTTCCAGGCTTGATCATCGCTGCTACTAAATATGGACCTTCCCATAGGGGGGAGAGCTTATTTCGTTGAGGGCCTTTTCCAGCAGCTTCAAGGCTTCGCAGAACTAAATCTCCAATGGAGATAGTCCGAGGCTTTATCCTTCGATTGTAGTGACGAGCGATCCTTTGATGGTATGCAGCGGTCTTAAGCGAGGCTATATCTCTTGCCTTGGGGAGGAGGTCTAGATTAGTCCTGAGTTTTTCTTCATTCTTACCGAAGTCAAATGTCTGAATTCTATCGCTCGGGACCCCTATATCCACTGGTATGACAGCTTCTGTGCCGAAACAGAGGTTAAACGGAGTCTCTCCTGTAGGTGTTCTGGCGGTGGTGCGGTAAGCCCATAAGACATTTGGGAGTTCTTCAACCCATTGCCCCCCGGCCTTCCCTAGGCGTATTTTCAGCCCTTTCAAAATTGTTCGATTTGTGACTTCCGTTTGCCCATTTGTTTGAGGATGGGCAACAGCTGTGTGGACGAGCTGAATGTGAAAGTCTTTACAAAAAGATGTGAAGATTTTCCCAGTAAATTGAGTCCCATTATCGGTGATGACCTTTGCCGGAATACCGAAGCGACAAACTATATTCTTCCATAAGAATTGTTTGGCGTTTGCTTTAGTGATTTTTGCCAAGGGTTCCGCTTCCACCCATTTTGTGAGATAGTCTACAGCCAGGATGATGAATTTTCGTTGTCCTGTGGATATAGGGAAGGGCCCCATTATGTCGATTCCCCACTGTGCGAAAGGCCAGGGACTTTGAAGAGATGCAAGTTCTAGAGCTGGAGTATGGGTGAGGTTGGAATGCAATTGGCAGTTCACGCATTTTCGTGTAAATTCCAGTGCGTCCTGTTTCATTGTAGGCCAATAGAATCCCTGCCTCATGATTTTATAGGCCAAAGCTCTTCCTCCCAGGTGCTCGCCACATACTCCGGAATGAACTTCTCGAAGTGCGTAATCAGCTTCTGAAGGTGGGAGACACTTCAGATATGGTCCGGTGAAAGCGCGCTTGTATAATTCATCACCAATAATGGTGAAATTCGCTGCTCGTCTACGAAGTCTTGTTGCGGCCATGGGCTCTTCAGGCAGTATCCCATTTTGTAAAAAAGATAAAATGGGATTGATCCAAGACTCATCTCTCGTTTCGTTGATTGACTGTATAACCCATGGACCTTGAATGCTAGGAAAGTGGATTTCCTCAATATGCTTCCTCTTGTAGATGTCTCCTGTCGTTGATGTTGCCAACTTTGAAAGAGCATCTGCTCTCGCGTTTTGCTCTCGGAGAATGTGTATGATCTGATATTCTCCTATTCGGGTTAAAAGCAGTTTCGCAATCTTGCAATACTCGGCTAGTTGTGAATTGTGGATCTCGCATTCCCCCTCTATTTGGGATGCAACTAATTGTGAATCGGTGTGGATTATCAGATTCTGTACTTCACAATCGATTGCTAGTTTTAGCCCAGCAATAAGAGCTTCATATTCCGCCGTGTTATTTGTTGCTGGGAATTTGAGTCGGAGCCCGTATTCAAGAGTAATTTTCTGTGGAGATATTAGCAGAATTCCAGCTCCTGCGCCAGAACTTCTTGATGACCCATCAACATATAACGTCCAGCGCGGAGGGGAAGGCAAAGTATCCAGTTGGATATCAGATGCTGGGACGGTGCATTCAACCACGAAATCTGCGAGTGCTTGAGATTTTATATCGGGTCTAGGCAAGTAGTGAATGTCGAATTCGCCAAGTTCTACGGACCACTTGACGAGCCTACCCGATGCTTCCGGTTTCTGCAGAATACTTTTCAGCGGCAGATTTGTGTAAACTCCTATTGAGTGGGCTTGGAAGTAGGGACGTAGTTTCCTGGCAGAATAAACCAACGCCAATGTTGTTTTATCTGCTAAGGGATAACGCCCCTCCGTTTCAGATAGGATTTTACTGACATAATAAACAGGGCGTTGTGTAGCATTTTCTTCCCGTACTAAGACAGAACTGATGGCTTGGGCTGAAACAGCTATGTATAAATACAACTTTTCTCCTGTTGTTGGTTTGGAAAGTAACGGCGGGGAGGCCAAATACTTTCGTAGCTGTTCGAAAGCTTCTTGGCATTCGTCCGTCCACTGAAAACCAGAGTTGCGGGCACCTCTGAGTATTTTGAAGAAAGGGAGATATTTGTCTCCTGAACGCGCCAGGAAGCGTGATAATGCTGCAATTCTCCCGTTCAATCTTTGGACTTCTTTGATGTTCTTCGGAGGCACCATATCTCTTAATGCCTGGATCTTTTCAGGATTGGCTTCAATTCCTCTATGGGTTACCATAAAACCCAAAAATTTTCCGGAAGCAACTCCGAAGGCGCATTTGGTGGGGTTGAGTCGCATGTTGTAACGTCTCAGCAGACAGAAGCACTGCTCCAAGTCGGAGATATGTTGAGACTTTTCGAGGCTCTTTACCAACATGTCGTCGACATATACCTCCATGTTATGCCCAATAAGAGTTTTGAAAACTTTATTCATAAGGCGTTGGTAGGTTGCTCCGGCATTCTTAAGCCCGAAGGGCATTACCCGATAACAGTACAGTCCTCTGTCTGTTTGAAATGCTGTTGCTTCCTCGTCGGTCGGGTTCATCTTGATTTGATTGTAGCCAGAGTATGCATCCATGAAGCTTAACATTTGATGACCAGAAGTGGTATCGACTAGCTGGTCGATACGTGGAAGGGGAAAGCTGTCTTTTGGGCAAGCCTTGTTGAGATCATTATAATCTATGCACATTCTCCATGCGCCGCTCCCTTTTCGAACCAAGACGACGTTTGCCAGCCAGTTAGGATGATGCACTTCTCGTATGAAACCGGCTTTCAAAAGTTTGTCAACCTCTTGCTCGATTGCCTGTTGTCGATCGGGCGCGAAATTTCGCTTCTTCTGGATGATTGGTTTGTTTGCAGGATTGACCTTAAGGGAATGCACGATTACTTCGGGGTCAATTCCGGGCATATCCGCCGGACTCCATGCGAAAATATCCTGATTTTCTCGTAGAAAATCTGTGAATATTTTCTTCTCGTCTTCTGAGAGAAGCGATCCAATTTGTACTGTCTTTTGAGGTTGTTCTTCAGAGATAAATACAGTAGTGAGTTCTTCTACTGGTGAAGCTCTCTGAGGTATGTCCTCGCTCCGGAGATCAAAATCCTCTATATTTAGAGTATCGGCAGGGTATGTTCTGACCTGCCTGAGATAGCAGGTTTGTGCTGCTTGCTGATCCCCGCGTACCACACTAATTCCTGTTGGAGTATGGAACTTTAATTTGAGGTGAGGGATAGAGGTGACAATCCCAAAAATTGATTGGAGTGGCCTTCCAAAAATAGCGTTGTAAGCTGATTCAGATTTTACAACAATGAACTGAACAGAGTGTGTGGATTGCCGAGGAAAGTCTCCAAGTACAACGGGGAGACTAATTATCCCTTCTGCTCGTACAGGTCGATTATCGAACCCGTATAAGGGTCCTGCAGCGGGTTGGAGTTTCTCTCTTGTGAGACCCATGTTGAGGAAGGTGGAGTAGAACAAGACGTCCACAGAGCTGTCGTTGTCTACAAGAATTCTCTTAACGTTGTAGCATGGATCACCTATCCCTGTATTTATAACAAGCGGATCTTGGTGAGGGGTTTTTACCCCCTCCAAGTCGGAATCATTAAAAGTGATGGAGTGATCTATACGAGCTTTCTTTAGAGTTGGAGTTTTGTCCACAGCCAAAAAGATTTTATCGGATAGCAGGGGGCCTCCAGCTATTGTCTCAATTTCTCCAACTGCGATTCGGTTGTTTACTGGTGGCCTCTGCTGTCGTTCTTGCCCCCCAGCGGGACGAGTTTCCTCTCGGGGAGGAGGATTCTGAATAAACTGGCGGAGATACCCCTAGCGGATAAGCCTTTCAATCTCCTCCTTTAGTTGTCTGCAAGCTTCGGTAGCGTGACCACGGCTTCGATGGAAATGACAGTATTGATCCTGATTTCCGGTGTTTGGTTTCAAGGGATGTGGCCACTTTACCGTGTCCTGATCTCGAACAGCCATTAGCACATTTGTTCGAGAAGTATTGAGAGTAGTGTATTCTTTCTCTTGTCGAGGTTCCCGTCGGGGCAATGGAGGCCTTGGGGGTAGATTATTCTTTCCTTGCTTCTTTCGTTACGAGGAAGAATTATCCGTTCCCGGTGCTCCTTTGCGTTTTCCAGTAGATTGCTCGAACTGTTTCCTATGGGCGTTTATAGCCTCATCTGCCGAGATTTGTGCTTCCACCCGGTGAATTAAATCGGCATATGATGGAACGGTGTCGCGCATAAGTGCCGAGTAGAAGGGGCCAGGGCGAAGACCTCCAAGGAAGACTCCCCTTAGAAGCTCAGGGTCTACTCCTGGGATTTGTCGAGCTTCGGTGGAGAATCGCTGAAAATACTCCCTTAAAGATTCTCCTTCGCTTTGACGGATTCCCGAGAGGTGGGAGGAATCCTTAGCAATCCTTCGGTTAGCTACAAATTGCTCGACAAAAGCTTTCGCTAATTTCACAAAGGAAGGGATTGTTCCTGATGGAAGCGAGTAGAACCATGTGCGAGCCTGTCCTTTGAGAGTGGCAGGAAAGACTTGGCAGAGGAGAGCATCCGAGGCTCGCTGAATGTGCATAATGGTTCTGTAATGGTCGATATGTTCGTACGGGTCGGATGTCCCATCGTAAGACTCCATGCTGGGCAGTTTAAATCTAGCCGGAATTGGGTGTTGCAGTATGGCCTCAGTTAGAGGTGAAGATTCCTGAAAGTCTCTCTGTCGGAGAATTTGTCTCGTATCTCCTTGAGGGAATTCCTCCCTTACTAATTTTCGTAGTTTGTGACGCAGGGTGTCGTGAGGAAGCTCTGCTCCATGTGGTTGATTAGAGTTTTCAGGGAGATCTGGGAGGATGCGATGCTGCCGAATTGAAGGTGGAGGATGTGTAGAGCTTGTCGTATCGGCAAGTTCGTTATCCTGTCGAGACTGAGGAAATCTTCTAAGTGGGGGGAGATGAACTTCCGCTTGAGGATGTCCAAATTGGACATCCTCAACCTGTGGTGGATTTTGGGGGAGGAAGACTTCCTCCTGTCGTGCTAATTCCGGCTGTCGATTCTCCTGGAGGAGTTGAAGAATTTTGTCCTGAGATTCTTCCATTTTCCGAATCCTTTCTTCCAAAGAGGGCCCGGGGGTCCTTTCGCCGGCAGCATTTTGCCCCCCGGGGTGCAAAGATACTGAAGTTGATCGTCTATGGTTAATAGAAGAGTTTCTGGACTGACGAGAGTTGGAGCGAGAAGCTCCAACTAAACGATTGCTGCGCCTATTCACCATCGTAGCAATACTCGAAGTAGCGGGATAGAAGCTTCCCACAGACGGCGCCAAACTGTTGCGTGTCAGAAAATACGCAGCGGTAGAGTTTTGTAAATTTGCGTCCGAGCGTTGCACGTAAGTTTAACACACAAACAGAAAAGAGGGTGAACACCGAGGGTTTTTACATGGAAAACCCAAAAATGGGAAAAACCACGGGGCCTCGCCCAGTTGCAAATTTCCACTAGTGTTTTCGTAGGTTACAAATGGCGGATTTCGTCCCACAAGTCGGGATTATCCAAATACAACTTGTTTTCTTCCACTAAATTCACAAAGTCCTGCGAATTCCTAGCGTTCCCTGAAAATCCGGCAGAGTTCCGGCGTCTTCAGGCGGAAGGAAGAGCTCCGGCGGCGGTGGTCGAGGAGGTGAGGAATCTTCTATTCCCCTTTCTCCTTCTCCTTCTCTTCTTCTGCGAATTCTTGGCGTTTCCTCCAAATCCGGCAGAGTTCCGGCGTCTTCAGGCGGCAGGAAAAGCTCCGGCGGCGGTGGTCGAGGAGGTGAGGAATCTCCTATTCCCCTTTCTCCTTCTCCTTCTCTTCTTCTTCTCTCTCTTCACTTGAGTCCCTTGGTGTAGAATGAGGGCTCTATTTATAGTTTTTCTGGAGTGGCATAGCCCGTAAATAGGCGTGAGATCAAGGGCGAATCGGGAGTGATCCGAATGGACGGCCGATATCGAATCCTTTGATCATGCACCGTTCGTTGGACATTTGAAGGCCTTAATGATTTCGGAATTTGATGATCTTGGGCTCGTTGGATTCGTCTCGTCGAGCCGTTCGATTCGAGTATAAGCTCGTCAAAATCGGAGACTGTTTGGTAACTCAAATTGCGGTTTGAACCTTCCAACAGCGCTTCGAACACTTGATCCGGACTCATTTGGGCTCGGATTAGGTTGATCTTGGTGTCGTTGGGTTCGCATTTCCGAGACGCTCAGTTTGACCATAAGCTCGCTGAAATCAGAGTTCATATGCTCCCGAAATTAATTTTTGAAGTTTCTAACTAGTTTTTGCCTCGAGATTCGTGCCCGATCAAGATGATTTTGTGATGCCATATCAAGCTTGACTGTCAAATATCGAGGTCAAACTCGAGCTCGAACTCGAGTCAAGTTCAAAAGAACTCGAGCTCGACTCGCCAGGGGAAAAAAGAGCTCGTCGAGCTGCTCGAGTGGTAGTTCGAGCTCAATTCGTTCGTCGTGCTAGCGTCAGTCGCCAGTGCCAGTGTCCGTCGCTAGTTTTTGTGTTGTCGCCAGCATTCGCGCCGTCTTCGCTAGCTTCTGTCTGTTGCAAGTGTCCGTCATTTTCCCTCCGGCAACACGTTTCGCGAGTTGCTCAACAAACTCATGAGTCAAGCGAAGGGCTATTCAAACCTGAGCTCGGTAAACTGTCGAGCTCCAAATCATATTCGAACTCAATTCATCGAGCCTACCAGCCGAGCTTGAGCCAACTTGACTCCCTTGCACGGCTTTCCAGCGATTATAACGGCGCATAATTAATTTCCAGAAATGGCAAGGGTTTCCGAGAATAGAATCCGATCCATCAGCGCGAGACAACTGGCTGTGATCGAAATCCCGCTACCATTGCTCCTTTCGGTTCAAATAAAATCTTGAAAACAACAAAATGTGAAATCATCGCTCGAAAAATCGCCAAAATTCCAAATCTCTTCTTCGCCTTCTCTCTGCACCCCCAATTTAACCCAAAAAAGCCCTAGCTACAACCCTAACTCCATGAAGGCGTCGCTCAAGTTTCGGGAGGACCAGCGGCCCCTTGCCCGGGCGAAAATCCCCATCAGCATCCTCGGCCTCCCCTTTCTCGCTGGCGCCGCCGCCGGTGATCCCCACGATCTCCGCCTCGACCTCACCACGGCCTTCGATTCGGGGCCAGCGTTCCGTGTGTCCTACCGCCCTAACGAGCCTTTCAATCCCTTCACCCTAGCTGTCAAGACTGGCATCGGCTCATTTGGCTCACCCGTTTCTGCACCCTTTTCCATGATCACGGAGTTCAACCTCTTCTCTTCCCACGGAGTCTCCGGAAGCCCTGCCTTTTCGGTCCTCTTCAAGCCCCGCCTCGGTGATTTCTGCTTCAGAAAATCAGCTTCGTCGTCTTCGTCATCAAGGGAGATAACCCCCGTATCGGACGGTGAGGAAATGTTTCCTCCTTCACCTTCAGCGGCTAAAGGGGTCAACGGAATCCACTCCAACGGGAAAGTGAACGGCATCGTGGTGGACTTGCCTGCCGCACGGGGAGGAATAGGAGGGCTGCTCTCCGGCATAGAGGTAACAGCAATGAGTGTTCTTCCGATTCGCAGCCGAGCTATGGTGGGATTCCGGTGGGGTTTTAGGATGCCTAAGGAGCTTCAGTCATCATTCTCCACGGATACTTTCTCCATGACCAATCTCCCCATGCTTGTGATGAACAAGATCTCCATCAAGCATATACCAGCACGTGCTAACTCGAAGCTGCTTCAGGACAGTGGAACCAGTGTCTCAGCCAGTGAAGTAACCCAGGCTTGCAAGTCTGTTAGGCAGGATATTGCAGCTCTGCTGGCTGAAAGCTCAGATCTCAGGAAGGCCGTGGAGGATCTTCGTGAAAAGATTGATGGCAGCGGCTTCCTTTCCGGGAAGATGTTTCCTACAATTGGAAACAAGGATAGCTGTGGTGCTGAAGCTGGGAAGAGCGGGCTGAGGGTGGCAGCTCCACCCTCGGAGCCATCAAAGAGGGAGCGACGGGGTGACGTGAAATCAGCATCTGAGGATGTGAATGAGGAGCTGAAGAAGGCGCTGATGAGTGCCAGCAATGCTGGAAAATAGAGGCCTGATGCGGTGGTGGACTAATCTGAGGATGTGAATGAGTAGCTGAAGAAGGTGCTGATGAGTGCGAGCAATGCCGGAAAATAGAGGCTTGATGCGGTTGTGGACTAATCTTGTCAAATATGTGGTATGTATCCTATTATTGTTATGTGTTTTTGAGTTGCATTAGTAAATTTAGGAATTAGTTTTTGTGTATGCAAGGCTTATATTAGGAAGTACAAGTTATATATGATTGTAATTGCAGTATGAAATTAGTTGAGATGAGAGTTGGTAGATCTTTTATAAATTTGTGGGAGGAAATTGAGGGAAATGGATGGAAGTTGATAAATTTATGACTGCGGGGATGTTTGTTTCAATATTATATAGATAGTTATGTTATCTAGATAACATAATTATTTCATTATATTTCAAATATAATATTCCATGTTCAGTATCATCTAGTATAAATAATGTAATGCTATATAGGAAAATCAACGTGATTTATGATCATTTTTTATCATAGATGGCATGATTTGCCAGAAATTTAGATGTTATAAAATTCTGACTAAAACTATTCATATGCCCCATTGCAACAGATGGTGTGTGTGTGTGTACTAGCAACAAAATATGGTTATGGCGCTCATTTTTTTATTCTTTAAATTTTTGATTTTTAGGGGAAAAAAACATCAATTATATCATTGGGGAAATATTTCAAATTATGATCATAAACAATCTAGTTGAATAAATATATTTTACTATTTATAAATATGGGATGGCAAGCATCTATAACAGATTAGGTATCAGACTTAGTGCAATAACCTGAAATACCATGAAATGAATTTTATTTGAAGAAAATTCTGCATTGGAGCACTGCGACGCTGGAAAGCACTGCCGCCATGCAGAGCTCTCTGGAATTTTGGGAATATGATTAAATGTAACAATGCTGGTGTGGTGATGCGACGTAGGACTCTCTTATGGGGTGAGTTGCAGCTGTAGGATATAGGTACGTCGTTTGGAATTAAAGATTTTTTTATATATTTAATATAAATATCTTTGTCACCCCTCTCCCATTTCCATTTGATTGCCGAGGAAGGAGCTCAGGAGAAGAAGAGAAGGGAGAGAGAAGGCCTCTAGGGCTTCATTTATCACCTCTGTTATAAAAAGTGTTATAATCTTGGTAAGTGACCTATGTTTTGTAATGCCCCACAACAACAACAACATCAAGCCTTTATTCCACTACATGGTATCGGCTACATTAATCTTTTTTCTCCATTGTGTCGTGTTATGAGTCAAATTCTCATTTAAATCTAATAAAGGTCATTTCTATTATTTTCTAATCAAGTCTTTTTAGGTCTACCTCTACCTTTCTTAACATGACCCAAATTTAATACATCTACTCTCCTAACAAGGTCATCGGAAGGCTGTTGTTTTACATGACTAAACCATCTAAGATGACTCTCTCTAATCTTATCTGTCACTAGAGCTACTCTAACCTTTTCATGGATATGCTCGTTTTGTATCCTGTTTTAAGAGCAAATCCACTCATCCACCTGAACATCCTCATCTTAGCAACACTTTTTTTTTTTTTTATCTTAGCAACACTTAACTTAATATTATGCTTCTCTTTTAATAGCCAACATTATGCTCTATAAAGCATTATAGGTCTCACCACCATCTTATAAAATTTTCCCTTAAGTTTGAGCGGTACTTTTCTACCACACAACAAAATCAAAGCATTCCTCCACTTTAACCATCCAACTTGAATTCTACTAATAATATCCCCTTCTATTTCATTATCGCCCTGAACAATAAACCCAAGATATCTAAAACGATTATGATTATTAATATATTGATCACTCAAAGTCACAAACCCCCCACTAGATCTATTACTAATAATATTACACCCCAAGTATTCTATTTTAGATCTACTCAAATGAAAACCTTTAGACTCTAAGGTTGACCTCCACAATTTGAGTTTATCTTCAACTCCCTATAGTCTTATCAACAAGAAGGATATCATTAGCAAAAAGCATACACTAGGATGCATCCTCTTGCAAATGTCTAGTAAGAACATTCATGACTAAAGCAAAAAATCTAAGGGTATTGATGCAATCCAATTGAAATAGGAAAATACTTGGTCAAAATACATTGTGTTTGAACACAAGTAACAGCTCTTGTATACATGTCCCTAATGACTTGAATATAAGCATTATTAACTCATTTCTTTTCTAGAACTCTCCTAATACTTCTCTTGAAACTTTATCATATGCTTTCTCTAAATCAATAAATATCACATGTTGATCCTCCTTATTCTCTCTAAACTTCTCCATTAACCCTCTCAATAAATGAATAACTTAATAGTAAACCTACACGGCTTGAGAAACATTAGTATCACGTCGTAACTTATGCTTCATAACTCTCTCACAATATTTTAAAGTATGATATGTCAATTGAATTCCTCTAGAATTTGCACAATCTTATGTATCATTTTTATTCTTAAAAATAGGAATCAACACGCTCATTCTCCACTCATATGACATCTTTTTAGTCTTCAAAATAATTTTATAAAGTTTTGTGAGCCAAGAAATTCCTTCATCTCCTAAGCACTTCCAAACCTCTATTGGAATATCATCAGGTCCACTAGTTTTTCCGCACTTCTTTTTCTTGAAAACCTCTCCAACTTCAATTTTACTAATACGTCGATACAAAATAAAAATCTATATTTTCATTTAGAGTGCTAAGTTTACTAAAGTCAATCGTATTCTCACAATCTTCATTGAAAAGCTTAACAAAATATCTCATCCACCTTTGTTTAATACCCTCTTCTAAGAAAAACACTTTTTGATCTTCATCCTTAATGCATTTCACTTGAATTTAATTCTTACTACTCCTTTCTCTTTGTTTGGCTAACTTATACATATATCTTTCACCCTCTTCAGAATTTAATCTATTATATAAATAATTAAAAAGTTATTTTTTTTGCTTCACATATTGCTTTCTCAAATATGTTACGAGTCTTTATATATCTTTCCCAACTTTAAGAGTTTTTAAATCTAAATTAATTATTTTTTTTATTCTACCACAAGCTATTTTTATTATTAGGAACTTTTGCTTTTGAAACTCCAAGTACATCCTTTGCAACACTCTTAATATTACTAGCTACCTTTCCTTTATTCACATGTTATTTGCTTACCCATGTATTGACAAAATTTTAAGATCTCGAATTATACTATCAAAAATATTTTTGTTAGTGTTCTTTAAATGCTTCCATCTAATATTAAAACAATATTTCACTATATTTTTTATATTATGTCTCTTCATTTTAAAGTCCAAAACTAGCAAGCGATGTTGGGTACATAAACTTTCACTTGGAATAACTTTACAATCTTGTCAATCTAAACAGTCTATTTTTTTATAAGAAAATAATCAATCTGAGTTTTACTATATCCATTGATGAGATGCTCGTATCTTTTTTTTTTTAGTAATAGCAATTACAAAATCATAAGCTTGAGCAAAATTTAAAATAGTCTTATCACCTGCATTAGTCGCTCCGAATTCATAACCACCATGAATATTTTTAAAATCCTTCACATCTTTACCAACATGTTCATTTAAATCTCCTCCAATAAAAATTATTTCTTCAATAGCAATAGATATATTTTGAATTAATTCTTCTAAGTCATTTCAGAATTTTAATTTTAAACAAATATCCAAACTTATTTGAAGAGTATAAACATTTATAATATTAATAATCTTAACATCAACAATAATCTTCAATGCTATAATTTTATCTACAAGTCTATAAATTTTTGTAGCATTATTCTTCAAACTCTTATCTATAATCATACATACAATATTTCTTGTACAACTTCTATCAGAATATCATAGTTTAAAGTCTAAACTATCAATCTACTTGCCTTCTCTCCAACCATTTAGTTTCATGAATTCATAAAATATTTATCTTCTTATGAATCATAACATCAGCTAATTCTCGTTGTATTCAGATCATACAATATGTTGCTTCTAGGGAATGCATAAGGGACATTCATGTATCATTTGTATACATTGTAGTTTTGCATTTCATAATAACTGTGATATTGAATATATACACATATTAGACTCGCTAATGTTGATATAAGAATGAAGTAATAGACAAACAAACATATATAATATACGTGACTAATGATTGATGATAGACTGATATATTAACATGATTGATGAGACTGATGAGAGATATGATTGATGATTGGCATAAGATGATTCTGTATGTGATGTACACGATATGTGATATATTCTACTATATTCTGATTCTGTATGAACTTCGTGATGAGAACACTCTGCTCTATTCTAATATGATACTTATTATCAGTGATGGGTTGTTGTTGAGTGCCCTGTAGTGTATAAACGTTACAGTTCCGTTTAGCAGCTAGGAGTGAAGAGACGTATGAGAGGCTAAGGCTTCGTTTGAGACGGTTTTTTTATTGCTTTTTAAAATAGTTTTTTAGTACAACAAATTAATTTTTTGTATTAAAAAGATGTTTCAAGAAGCAATAAGAAAGGCGTCCCAAACAAAGTCTAATACTAGCAAAAGCTAAGCTGGGATATATGTAATCGTCTGGGTAATAAAGAACTTGAAGAAGGAAACCGACTTCAATAAAAAAGTTGTCACAAATGAAATTTTAATCTCTTTCTTCTATTGAGAAAGATATAATGATGTGATAAGTTGCATAATAGGACTATTCTCATAAATTTCATTCCTCTTGTCTTTCTCCATGTGCTGCATAATAATGTGAATTTATGAATGAGAATGCTATGTGTGAAACCAACGTAGAGGGAGACTAGAGGATGTTTTGTCGTTCGATCAGAGAGAAATTATTCCGTGCGGAGTCTGGACGAAAAAAATCGTTCGAACATGTGAGTGTACACACTGTATATAAATTTGTATATAATGTGTATAAATTTGTATATAATGTGTATCAATAGAAGTTACATCATATGGTTTTTTTTTTTCAATTAAGGTTTATTACTTCTTAAAGCAATTTTTTAGTATAAAAATTAAAATTTTTAATAGTAAAGCTGCTTTAAAAAGCAGTTAGAAAGCCATTATGTTTTGTTTGGGATGATTTTTTTGCTGCTTCTTAAAATAATTTTTTAGTTAAAAAATTAAAAATTTTATACTAAAAAATTGTTTTAAAAAGCAATAAAAAAGTCGTCCCAAATGAAGCCTTAACGGAACATTTTATTGCTCGGCTACTTTGTAATCTTTTTTTTTTTTTTCAATTAGTTGGCTTTGCAAAAAACTAATTTTTTTTTTTTTTTTGGGACATTTAGGTCATTTAAGACAAACTCACACATACAACGCATACAGAAAGACTCTTAGTTGAAAGCTTAAGCTCTCAACCAATAGGCCAAGATGAGATGTGTTTTTCCTTTAAATTTTGCTGATGAACAAACAGTGTTTCCAGGCTTTACCAAAACGCTATTGAATTATCTGTTTAAGCGTTTTTGGGCTTCCAGGCTTGGCCTTTTAAAACAACTGTTGTTTGATTGGCGATATGATCGTTAGGCTTGGCTTATCCATTAAGGGCTGTTTGGTCGGCAGTATTAATTATGCATTTTTTTATTTTTTATTATTATTATTATTTTTTTCATTTCAACTTTTTACGATTCATTTCAAGTTAAAGAAATATAAAATAAAAATTTGAGAAATTTAAAATATTCAAACTTTATATTTTCCAAGCATTTACAAATTGCTTGAATTAGATAATTTTCATAAGTAGTGCACATTCTAAGGCTTCATTCGGGACTTCTTTTTTACAGCTTTCTAAAGCAGCTTATTAGTTCAAAAAGAATTTGTACAAAAAAAAACCGTTTTATAATCCTAAGTCCTCTTGGTCTATTACACCCTCTATGTTATCTGTATGCATGTTGGATCTTCTGAAATATTCGCGGCGGTAGAGAAATATAAAGTTTAACGTCTTAGCTTTGTATGAAGATCTAACACGCATATAATAATAAAATAGTTAATTATTGTATTTAATTGATCTATAATCAAACCACTAATCTATTTTAAAATAGATCCATTATAATTATTTAATTTTTTATTTAAAATTATGTATGATTAACATGTTTTAAAACTTCTATCGAACAAATTAGTTTGATTAGTTCAACCGTGTACGGACAAAATTGATCAAAACTAACAGCTTAATCCGAGAACCAGTCAACCGGTTTGTTTTTTTTGATAAATCGGTCGGGTAAAAAATAGATTAATTTATAGCCTTTTAATTTTTTGATTAGATGATTAGAATAAAATTATTATATATTCTAACAAGTTGAATATTATCGTCTAACCTAATTTAAATTATTATATACAATAATAGTAAAAATATTATTGTTTTTACATCATTTAAGTGTTATATATGTATATATAATAAAAAATCCACGAAGAGATCTTTGTGTTAAAACAAAAGATCGGATACGATATAAGTCCTTCCAAGAACAAATGCTAAAATTACAATGCAAAAACAAACAAAGAAAAGGAAAAAAGATAGCCGGGCTCAATCTTTGGCTAGAAGCTTTAAACCATCACCAAGAAGCTAGACGAAGACCATCCAGAGGAGGAGATGAAATGAGCAAGCATAAGCTGACACAACGACCACCAAATAGAGCACCGCCAATGATTGCCAACAAGTGACAACGTCTAGGTGATGAAAGAAAACCTCCACATCGTTGCCCGGTCTTTAATCCGTGAAGGTCAAACCAAAAAGCTCCCAAATTCAATAAAACCGATAGCACCACCCAAGAAAATAAACGAACGAATAAACAGACAAAAGGGAAAACCCAAATAGAAATCATTTCTTTTTAGATTTACTTTTTTTTACCACTCTTCTTAAAAAAAAATTAACGTCATCAATTTGAAGAAGACTTAAATCAAAATTATCCCGATACCCAAATTCTTTTTCAACCATTTCGTCCCCATCAGCAAAGAAAAACCCATCATCCAATTAGTCATTATTCAACACCTTGTTATCCTTGGATTTACAAGCAAACTGAGATAACAATGCATAACTATAAATAACAGATATAGGCACATCGACCAGAGGGGTTATCGACACCCTCATGCAATAAGGGACTACAATGAGCAGCAGGTGTAACAGAGGCATTATCCATCTCTCCACACTCCACAAGCGAAATCCCACCCGCAGGTGAAGCCAAATCGTGGTCCAAAGGATCATCTGAAATCGCAAGTTCATTATCACTGATATCCCCAATAAAACGTGGAGAGACAATATGACTAGCTACCAAATTGATTGGCTCATGATCCACAACAATAACTTCATAAATAACACATGAAGGAACCATTGACAAAGCAACTGACAACGTGTTGGCAACACCCATAGCATGATCAACAACCTCATGGAGATTTACCCCATTAGCCGCCCCCTTAAGTGGCCTAACAAGACTAATAATAGGATTTTCCACAATATCAGCATTCAAGCCTTGATTATCATAAGAAGGAAGAGCCTCTACATTAATTGCAATGGGTTTAGCAAAAAGATTGAGATGAGGCTATAAAATGTGATATTCCTCTTTCGAATGGCCTAAAGAACTACAGTGCTTGCAATAAGCAGGGATTTCTTCCATAATAACTGACTGTATATAACCTGATTTATCAGAACCCACATAAATCTTATCCGAAAATTTTTTGATAACATCCAATTGTACAAGAATGTGGACGAGAGCCAGAAGTCGTAGCGGTATCAGATTTTAAAGTCCGACCGAGATGGGAACCAAAACCGAAGAGAATTTGCAGGGAGAAAAGCTGAGGCTACAGATTAGGAAACAAAATTCATATATGAATGACAGGAGAATCAACATGAATATCCAAAGATGATGTCCATTTGACTAATTTCATGAAACAATTACTCAAAAAGTAAGAACGATGAGTAAAGTCCCTACAATAAACCAAATTGTTGAATAGCTTGATCAAGACATTCTTAGGGTTGAGGATAGTGATCGAACAATCACCATTCAATTTCATATTGAAAAATAAATAAATTCAAATGGCTTCATAGAACGCCTTCGGCCTAGAAATTTGCCAACTAATGTGAATTGAAAAGGAGCAGCGAGCATATGAACTTTCTCCTCTGAAATCCATAACGCCGGCAACCCAAGGTGAGAATAAATTCTTAAATCAAGAAAAGGAACCGAGCAATTAGAAGCACCAGAACAAAGCATATTTAAATGAGAGAGCATAAGAAGACTCATTCAAAAACCCCAAATCTCTAAGCCGGATAGAAGATATTATCCCAAAAAAACATAGAGTAACACCGAACAAATCACTTAAGAAATGAAGAAAAGAACTTTCCTGAGACGAAGTAGACGCCGGAGGCCACCCAAGCAGCAAAGAACGAAGACGACAAGGGGAAAAAACCCTAGCAGAGCAAACATTACGACCCAATTCTATAGACTATTACATCATTCAAGTTATATTAAAATAAATTTAATAGGTCATTCGTTTCTACCATTCAATTTAACTCGGTTGAACTTTTGACTTTCAAATCTCTCGTCCGTCCTATTCAATATTTAATACAATTCTGTGATGTTCATTAAATTTGAGAGCTTGGATTTAGTGCAAGCTTTTAAATTTTGAATTCAATTGAGCGGCTTTCTGGTCCATTAATATTGGGAAAATTATAATATTTGAATTAGAAATTTACAAATAAAAAAGCTATTTTCACGTATTACATACAAATTTATATTGCCAAGCAACATGTTGACTGTTTTTTTCTTACATGTTGACCATGTAAATTGGTAAATATGCCTTTTGAAGAAATGCATAGTCAACTCTGAATTATTTATAAATTATGTGCTTAGGATTTATTTGACTAAATTAATATTTTTTTAATGTATATTAAATCAAAATATCATAGTTTTCATTAAAAAAAAAACCTAAATTAATTTATGCTTTCATGAAATCATGAAAAGAAATTAAAAATTTATTTCATATAAATAAAATATGAAGCATAAGAAAAGTGGATACAAACTAAGCCATGCATTACATAAATGCGAAAGAGAGGAGGAATGATAGAGAGAACTACACATAACTCTCTTGTATTTTTTTGTCATCGTTGCCGATGACCACCATCAACATTCAACTATTGTCATCGAAAACTACCTTCGCCATTAATGATCAACATTAGAAATCTCTACCATCTCTAATGTATTGACAAGATTTAATCATGTTGTTAGGTATAAAAGTTTATCTATGAACATCTACTTTCTATAACCTCTTTTGAAAAAATCAAGCAATTTTATTGGGGATTAATTATCATACTTGATTTTTATATACTCCATCTTCTGCAACAATGAAGAAATGTTTATATTTATATCACTTACTATCTATTGAATTTTACAACTGGGTAAGACCCCGTGTTTTTTTTCTCTTTCCTGATTTTCCATATAAAAAACTTTCTAGTCTTACTACTTTCATCTGTACGTGTTGAATATTTGCAAAACACTGAGACGTAAAATATATACTCAACCGACTCAAAATTTCTAGCACACAACAAAGCTTAACTCAACTATATGCCAAATTGAAAGATGACTCGTGCTTCTGCATTATTAATCTCTACTTATTGTAATCTCATACTAATTAAAGAGATCATATGGTCAGACTTGTTGCTTTTAGTAATTCTAGGAAGTAGGGAATTTTGCAGCATTAAGGGTTCATTTATGATAGTTTTAACATTTTATAAAAGTTGTTATAAACTTGTTGTCAATAAAATAATTTTTTAAAAATTGCAGTAGAAAGTAGCATTCAAGTACAAAAATTTACAGTTTTTGTTTCTTACACAGAATCTGTCTCACATTTGTTTTTTGAATGTTCATATTCCTTCTATATCATTTATGCTCTCATACCTGGCTTGCAAAGTTTTCTTCTAAGGCCCAATATATTGCAGATCCTGGAATGGGTTAATACTGAGTTTCAAGGTAATGCTGAGTTAAAAATTTTTTACAAAGTATTGACTAGTTGTGCTATTTATCATATATGGAAAGAGCGTAATAGCAGAAGGTTTGCTAAATCCTCTCTCTGTCATACTACCTTGCTGCTAAACATTAAGAAGAATATGTTTGATAAGGTTTTGAAATGGAAGAACTCTTGGGACTTTTTGGAGAAACTTTAATATGCCTATCACTTTGGTTATGGATATTTTTGGCTAGCTGCGGGGTCTTCTGTTTCCCTTGTTATTCTGCTATTGATAAATATTATGCCTATCTCATGGCAATGTCCCTTCGAGATGCTGGTGCAAGCTGTTTTTCCTGCTGGTTTGGTGCACGATGGTTATCCTGGAACAATCTGGAGGATTGCTCTGTTGCGATTTTTTGAGGACAATGATGATAGCTGCAGCTTATTCTCCCCTTGGAGGGTCTGCGAGGAAACCAGTGGATTTTGGAACAATGTATCGACTGCAGCCTGAGTCTTGCTTCATGATCTTTCATGAAGTGCTGATGATGTTTTGATTCTTTTATCACATTTTGGCCTCTTATAGTTATCATTGGATGTACTGGGTGGTATAGGTTTTTTGAAGTCTTTTTCTTCCTTTTTCAGCTAAATTTAATATAGAATCATAGTTAATCATCTTTATTCTTTTATCCATTCTCTTATAACTCTGATTTTATTTGAATATAAATTAAATTTGAATATTATATTCAAAATTTTAGAATTTGTTTTAAGATCAATTCAAGCAACACAAGTTGAAATCGTTTTTTTTTTTTTTTCCTATTATGACAATTATAAAAAATCAACTACAAAGTAGAATTAGAGATTAATTGGTCAATGATATTCTAATCACTTATTATAAGAAGGAAATATTTGATTGGATTGATATTAAAGTAATCATTAAAATTTTCAAAATAGAAAGAATATGTGTTATAAATTATAAGTTTTTTTTATTATTTATACTTTCTAATTTTTTAAAAAATAACATGTTTAAATCAAACATTTTTTTAAAGTTGTTGATGTTGGTCTCAAGCATGAACAAAATAAAAGTTGACATATTTGAAAATTTTAATTTGTGCCCCCATTAGAAAAAATTTATGGCTCCGCCATTGCAGGTCAGCCAATGGAGCAGATAGAATGTGCCACCCTGATTGGCGCATTCTATAGAATGTGTCATCCTAATTTGTACATTCTATTGAATGCGCCGAATGGTCCGGCGCATTCAAAGAATGTACTGAAGGGTTCGACACAATCTGTAAATGCGTCAAACCGAGTGATGCATCTACTCGTTTTTTAAATTTAAAAAAAAAAAAAAATTTCTCCTTCCTCTAAATATCACATAAACCGTGCCCGTTTCAAAAATTTGGCCCATAACTGTGACACTTATAAGTAAAATTTTTATCCCAAATATGAATATCTCATAATTTGAATAAAAAGACAAAGGTGTTAGGGTTGACGGTAGATAAATATTTAGAATCGCTCTCAAGGAACTGAGCATCAGCATTAATGATATACCTAAATTTGATGTTGATGATTTCTACAAGTGCTATAATTAAAGCATTCTCACTGTACCTTCCATATATCCTTTTACACTTCAATGGAACCGGCATGGTCGGAATGGCTCTTCCCTCTTCTTATATCTATTCATTTGATGTTTAATTCGTTCAAAAGTCCAAAAAAACAAAAAAAAATTCATCAGATTAGAGTTCTTAATTTCTCCAAGTTTTATCCAATTTTATGTGAATTGTTAGATATTATTCCAGATTTTTAGGTTAGTTTTTTGTATAGCTTTAGGTGTAGCTATTTGTATAGCTCTAGGTGCCTATTAATAGGCCTTTAGCTTTGATACGTCATGCAAAAATTATCTTGATCGGGCACGAATCTCGAGTCAAAAGCTAGCCGGAAACTTCAAAAATTAAATTTGGGAGCACCTGAACTCCGATTTTAGCGAGCTTATAGTCAAACTGAGCGTCTCGAATTTACGAACCCAACGACACCAAATTCAACCCAATTCGAGCCCAAATGGGTTCAAAACAAGGGCCCGAAGCGCTGTTGGGAGGTTCAAACCACAATTTTAGTTGTCAAACGGTCTCTGATTTTAACAAGCTTATACTCAAATCGAACGGCTCGACGAGACGAATCCAACGAGACCAAGATCACCAAATTCTGACTTCATTAAGGCCTTCAAATGTCCAACGAACGGTGCATGATCAAAAGATTCGATATCGACCGTCCATTCAAACCACTCCCAATTCGCCCGCGATCTCACACCTATTTACGAGCCATGCCACTCCAGAAAAACTATAAATAGAGCCCTCATTATTCACAAGGGGGACTCAAGTGAAGAGAGAGAAGAAGAAGAGAAGGAGGAGAAGGAAGAAGCTCCTCCTCGACCACTGCCGGAGCTCTTCCCGCCGCCTGAAGACGCCAGAATTCTGCCTAACTTCCATGGGATGTGGAAATTCTTCCCAATTTACAGCAGAGTTCACTTCTGACGCTGAAACTCCGCCCAAGTGAAGCCGGATTTCTTCTCTGCCACCAACAAACGTCGGACTTCTACCCGACGTCGGACCTTCACTCTTCGCCAAGTTTCTACCCGACCCCGGACTTCTACCGGTTATCGGACTTCGCTGGACGTCTATGCGAAGATGGATTTCTTTCCATTTTTGGACTTCTACCTGATGTTGTCATTCTGATCTTCGTCGTCAGACTACAGTCTTCCGACCTTTGTCGCCCGCCGACTACAATCTTTCTGACCTCTATCGCTCGCCGACTACGGTCCTCCTAACTTACATCTCCCGTCGACTACAAGCTTTTCGACCTCTGTCGCCAGCCGACTACGGTCCTCCTAACTTACGTCGACCACTGACTACAAGCCCTCCGACCTCCGTTGCCCATCGACTACGGACCTCCCGACCAAACGAATATGTCAATAGTGATTCTTTGTATTCATATCATTTAATGTACTCTATAAAATGTACATCATGCTAAGACATTCTCCCAATGAAGGGCCTCATTTGTAATCGACTGCAATACTAGTGGATTCATTCAAACTGGGCTAGGCCCCGTGGTTTTTCCCCCTTTTCAGGGATTTTCCACGTAAAAATATTGGTGTCTCATAAATGCTAGACCCTCTCTCTTATCTAATTGCGTGCCGGATTTTCGTACAATGCTAAGAAGATAAACTTTATATTTCTCTACCGCCGCGAATACTCCTGGACGCTACAAGCTTGTATTAGGAAAGCAGCCAAGGGAATATAGTTTACAGAATTTTTTTTTTTTGCTCACGGTTTCCCTCTCCCTCCTTTTCTCTCCCTCTCTATCTCTTGCAAGAAAGATCTCAAGATCTTCCTCCTTGATTTCTACAATTTGGTATCAGAGCCCTGGTGGTGATCTTGAAGGTTGGAAGATTTGTTCGTAAGATGAAAGGACAGAGTGTAATATCTCGTTTCCTTACTGTTCCTCTCTGATTTGGATTTTCCTCCCAGAATCGGCCAGGACGAAATTTGGATCGTCCAGGCCGATCAGTGCATTGAAAATAGCTGATTTCTGGAGTGCTTTCTGGAATGATTTCTGGATGAAATCGTCCATGCCGATCGAGGTATCGTCCCGGGACGATCAGTGGATGGCACAAGTCAGTGAGTAGGGGTTTTTATCGCCTATGAATAGTAATTATCGTCCTGAAAAATCGTCCCAGGACGATGGGAATTTGGTCTGATCGTCCAGGACGATCGAGACGATCGGCCGGGCCGATATGAGCATTACTTAAGGGAAATGAGCTCGTTTTGAGGAGAGAGAAAATCAAAAATTAAAAATCAGATATTTTGTAGAGAGAGAAAGAGAAAGGAAGAAAAGAGAAAAGTTGATTTTCGGAGACCGCGGAGCGCTTTTCGTCCGACGCTGCTGTTGGGAAAAGTGAAGATCTCGTGGTAAGGACTCCGAACCCTGTTTCTGTTTTCAGAGATTTTGTGTTTTGACCGAGATATGATCTGTTTTGTGTTTTCGTAGTCGACTTTTCGACATGGTTTTGATTTGACAAGACTTTCACCGCACAACTTTTAGTATGTTATAGATATGATTATTGTACACGATTTGACTGTATTCTACGAAGATTTTACCGGTCGGAATTGATTCTACGAGATTTTAATCGAATTCTACGTGCTTTTAATTGAATAGAAAATAATCGGGACCTGATTTGATTTGGATTCTATAGATCGATAGTCTTGTATTGGTATTATTGATATTCTATTGTAATTTGGAAAGATTTGGGTATTGTGTCTTTTTGCAGGATTTTTGTGTAAATTTGACCGACTACCGTTATGCTGCCCGATTTTCGTACGATTCCTGAATTGTATGAAATTGATAGATTGAACTGATATGCATTGATTATTGATATGATTGCTTTAATATCGACTATTGAATTGCTTATTGATTGAATTGACTATTGATACTGATCGCAAGTGGAACCTGGTTGAACATTGGTAGAAGATTGATTGATACCTGTACAGGATGGTGGGCCGACGAGCTTTCCTTTAAACCATTGATCATTGATATAACGATTGGGAGTTATAAGGAGTTTATTAATATGCCGACGGGCAATAGAGTGACGACTCTTCTTGATCGAACCAATGTATTATCTACAACAGCAATATGGATTCTACAACAGCAACATAGCCAGTAGATTGTACTTGTTCAGTATATAGTATTGAATTGCATGTTTACTGTATTGTTTTATAGATTCATTGATTTATAGATTCCTGCTTTATCGACTTTGATTGGATTTACTAGATCTTACGATTTCATTGATTTCACTGATTGATTTCTGTGCATCGACATTGAGCATTGATATAGAAATGGATGGATATAGATATTGCATTGATAGCATGGACATCGTACTACTGCTTAAAGATTCATTGATATTGCTGCCTATAGACTTATAGATTCACTGTCGCTACTGTTCTTCACCGCATTGACTGTTTTATAGATCCTTGTCTCGTATCGCTTTTCTCTACTGATTCTATTGATTTGATCGTATTGATTTGATTGACGACGTTGATTGATTTAGTTGATTGATGGAATTGATTTATCGTATTGCCTGCTGCTGCATTGACTGGTTTTATTGACTATTGATTTCCGCTGCATTGACTCATTGACCATTGACTGATTCGGATTGAATAGATTGACATGCATATTGATAGCGTCGCCGTGCTTTGATTTCAGTTATAGGTATTAGGTGACCTGCTGGGCTTTGTAAAGCTCATTATATGTGGTTGATATTTTCAGGTCAGGGCTCGGGAGCAGGAGATAGGAGTTGATTCAGATCGACAGGTTTTTAGTGCTTTTGATAGATTTATGATTCTTTTGTACTCAGGACAGGATAGCTTTTCTACTTGTATTGATAGTGTAGTTCCTGAGTATTGTATATGATGTTTTGTGATATGAATCGACTTGAATATTGATGTATTAAATTTTATAGATGTTTGATAGTTTCCTACTTATGGTTTTAGATAACTCTGGTAAATTGTTTGGCTATTGATCGACATTCTTTCCAAGTTAGATCTCGGGGCTTGACAAGTTGGTATCAGAACAATGTTATTGGAAGAATGGATTGTTACCAGAGTTGTAGGTTTGGATTGAGAGATTGGGTAGATTGGGTAGCTTTAAGAGCTTCATTGGCATACATCATTGCATGTGTGTATCATTCGTTTTGAATTGTGCAGGTGAAAAGATATGGATCCTCCGGCAGAATCCAGTGTACCGAATGAGCAACACAGCGCATCTCCAGTACCTTCAGAGAGTATGATGCAGTTAGCTACTGCAATTGCACATGTTATGGGGGATGCTCAGAGCAAGATGAGTGGGAGCAAAGAGGAAGAAGTTGATAGACATTTGCAGATGTTTCATAAGCTGAAGCCTCCGTTGTTCAAAGGGGCTGTAGGACCACAGGCTGCTGAGGATTGGATAATGAGGATAGAAAAGATTTTTGATAGCATGCAGTGTCCGGGGAACAGAAAAGTACCTTTGGCAGTATTCATGTTGGAAAGTGAGGCAGAGAGATGGTGGATCGGACAGCAGAGAGAGAAATTCCAGAGGAAGACCAATGCTGAGATCACCTGGGATGAGTTCACTACAGTGTTCAGGATGTGGTTTGTACCACCGTCAGCTCAGCGACAGATGCAGGAAGCTTTTATGAGATTAGAGCAAGGTCGCAAGTCAGTGATGCAGTACGAGTCCGAGTTTACTGCACTTGCGAGGTACGCTGCTCACTTGATTCCTACTTCTGAAGACAAGTGTTATAGATTTCTGCACGGATTGAATAGAGAACTGAGGCAACCACTTGTACCTTTTCGGATCCACGAGTTTTCTGAGCTAGTGGAGCGGGCCCGATTGATAGAGATTGAGTTGTCGGCACCGGTATCGAGGTACGAGGATACCAGGAGGAGGAGAGATGAGGTACGACGAGATGATTCCAGAGATAGAGAGAAGAGAAGCAGGTATGAGGGTTCGAAGGGATCTGCATCGGGATCTGCGTCACGATCTGCATCGATAGTATCGTCTGGTGGTTCTGGCACGTGCAGTCATTGTGGCAAACGACATGCAGGTCAGTGTTACCTATTGACGGGACAGTGTTTTCATTGTGGACAGCAAGGACACAGAGCAGCAAATTGTCCTCAGAAAGGACTGGATGGAAGGACTGATTCTGGCACGGGTACAGGACAACAGAGGACTGTTGCCTCGAGGGCCTACAGTGAGAGATCAGCAAACAGGATTGATGATAGGACTGTCAGAGATCAGAGGGAGACAGTTGCGCCACGACCTCCAGTGGTGCCACGCATTTACAGTCTACAGAGTTTACAGCATCGTGAGGATCAGCAACGACCAGAAAATTCTACTGGTAAGATTGATTTGACTAACCGATTGATATTGACATATGAACATTGCATATTGACATTTGATTGATTGCATTGGGTGTTCTGTATGGATTTCGACGAGTTTTGTTTTGGATTTGGATTTTGATCGATTTGTTTTGCATCGTTGTTTCTGCTTCGCACCTGTAGGGAAATGTCGGGACGACATTTTTCTAAGATGGGGAGATTGTAATATCTCGTTTCCTTACTATTCCTCTCTGATTTGGATTTTCCTCCCAGAATCGGCCAGGACGAAATTTGGATCGTCCAGGCCGATCAGTGCATTGAAAATAGCTGATTTCTGGAGTGCTTTCTGGAATGATTTCTGGATGAAATCGTCCAGGCCGATCGAGGTATCGTCCCGGGACGATCAGTGGATGGCACAAGTCAGTGAGTAGGGGTTTTTATCGCCTATGAATAGTAATTATCGTCCTGAAAAATCGTCCCAGGACGATGGGAATTTGGTCTGATCGTCCAGGACGATCGAGACGATCGGCCGGGCCGATATGAGCATTACTTAAGGGAAATGAGCTCGTTTTGAGGAGAGAGAAAATCAAAAATTAAAAATCAGATATTTTGTAGAGAGAGAAAGAGAAAGGAAGAAAAGAGAAAAGTTGATTTTCGGAGACCGCGGAGCGCTTTTTGTCCGACGCTGCTGTTGGGAAAAGTGAAGATCTCGTGGTAAGGACTCCGAACCCTGTTTCTGTTTTCAGAGATTTTGTGTTTTGACCGAGATATGATCTGTTTTGTGTTTTCGTAGTCGACTTTTCGACATGGTTTTGATTTGACAAGACTTTCACCGCACAACTTTTAGTATGTTATAGATATGATTATTGTACACGATTTGACTGTATTCTACGAAGATTTTACCGGTCGGAATTGATTCTACGAGATTTTAATCGAATTCTACGTGCTTTTAATTGAATAGAAAATAATCGGGACCTGATTTGATTTGGATTCTATAGATCGATAGTCTTGTATTGGTATTATTGATATTCTATTGTAATTTGGAAAGATTTGGGTATTGTGTCTTTTTGCAGGATTTTTGTGTAAATTTGACCGACTACCGTTATGCTGCCCGATTTTCGTACGATTCCTGAATTGTATGAAATTGATAGATTGAACTGATATGCATTGATTATTGATATGATTGCTTTAATATCGACTATTGAATTGCTTATTGATTGAATTGACTATTGATACTGATCGCAAGTGGAACCTGGTTGAACATTGGTAGAAGATTGATTGATACCTGTACAGGATGGTGGGCCGACGAGCTTTCCTTTAAACCATTGATCATTGATATAACGATTGGGAGTTATAAGGAGTTTATTAATATGCCGACGGGCAATAGAGTGACGACTCTTCTTGATCGAACCAATGTATTATCTACAACAGCAATATGGATTCTACAACAGCAACATAGCCAGTAGATTGTACTTGTTCAGTATATAGTATTGAATTGCATGTTTACTGTATTGTTTTATAGATTCATTGATTTATAGATTCCTGCTTTATCGACTTTGATTGGATTTACTAGATCTTACGATTTCATTGATTTCACTGATTGATTTCTGTGCATCGACATTGAGCATTGATATAGAAATGGATGGATATAGATATTGCATTGATAGCATGGACATCGTACTACTGCTTAAAGATTCATTGATATTGCTGCCTATAGACTTATAGATTCACTGTCGCTACTGTTCTTCACCGCATTGACTGTTTTATAGATCCTTGTCTCGTATCGCTTTTCTCTACTGATTCTATTGATTTGATCGTATTGATTTGATTGACGACGTTGATTGATTTAGTTGATTGATGGAATTGATTTATCGTATTGCCTGCTGCTGCATTGACTGGTTTTATTGACTATTGATTTCCGCTGCATTGACTCATTGACCATTGACTGATTCGGATTGAATAGATTGACATGCATATTGATAGCGTCGCCGCGCTTTGATTTCAGTTATAGGTATTAGGTGACCTGCTGGGCTTTGTAAAGCTCATTATATGTGGTTGATATTTTCAGGTCAGGGCTCGGGAGCAGGAGATAGGAGTTGATTCAGATCGACAGGTTTTTAGTGCTTTTGATAGATTTATGATTCTTTTGTACTCAGGACAGGATAGCTTTTCTACTTGTATTGATAGTGTAGTTCCTGAGTATTGTATATGATGTTTTGTGATATGAATCGACTTGAATATTGATGTATTAAATTTTATAGATGTTTGATAGTTTCCTACTGATGGTTTTAGATAACTCTGGTAAATTGTTTGGCTATTGATCGACATTCTTTCCAAGTTAGATCTCGGGGCTTGACACAGAGAGTTGTCTCGCCGAATCTGAGCGGGACAGCTTGATCGGAGGTGGAATCGGTGCAGGAGCAGAGCTGATGGTAGGCTAAAGGGCTTCAGTTCCTTGTAGCTAAGGTCGGTCGTGTAGGATGCAAGCAAATCAACGACGACGGAGGGCTTTGATATCCTTTAGCCGACCAAGAAAGAAACAAGGTCGGCTGGGATCCTCTGGCTAGAAGAAATAGCGGGCCTGTGACGCTAGAAACAAGAGAGATTTTGTCGTGGTTCGCACAACGGAGGAAGTCTTGCACTGACAGCGGCAGAGGCAGGAGAAGCCGGAGGCTTGAAGTTGCTGGAGTCTGAGTTTTCCGATTGGGTTCGATCGTGCAAGGTTGATCGGAGCAGATGAACTTCGGAGGTATCTTGGTCGTTGGTTTGCACGCAAGAAGCCGGGTTTTGACATACGATTTGTCCGGAATTCCTCACCGGAATATTGATCCCGACGTCATAACAGCAGCTTCAAGAGGAGAAGTCGAGTCATGTGTGCAGAGACAGCACGCTAGAGGTTGACGAAGGCAAACAAGATCGGAGGCATGAAAGCTGTTGAGGACGAATTTTTTGCTTGATCTTAAATCAAGTTTTGATCGGTCTTGAAGCAGATTTTTCCGTTCTTTGTTTGAAAGATCAGTTTGGATCTTTGCGGTGGAGTTTTGGACTTCAGGTGGAGTCCGGGAGACACTGAGGTAGTGTTGGCTGCTCTTGGAGAGCAGGGTTGAAAGTGTGAGGCGCTTGGAGATGCGTGGTCGTGCGGTACACGAGGAGTCCGCATAGGAGCGTGGGGCACTAGTGAAGGACACACAGGGTACTGGCCGGATGCGGCAGTGCGGAGCGTGGTCTTGTGACGAGCGGAGCGCTGGTGAGGGCGCAGGGCTCGCTGCACGGGTGGATATGTGCAGGATGTGGTCGGTGACAGACCACATGAGTGCAAGGCACGGGCGCGGGCTTGTGGAGTTTGGATGCGGGCTGGAGGCGCAGGGCGCAGGCACTGAGGCGCAGGGTGCTGGTGGATGCATAGGGCGCGGAAGCCGGGCTAGGGGTGCTCGAGATTGACTGCGTTGGACACAGTGCGACAGGAGATCTGTAGGGAGGTGGAGCTAGAATGTCGGTGGACGCTTTTGGCGGAGGAGACCGACATGATCATTCTTTGACTGTTCTTTAAAGAACAGTGGTTATCTTTTGTTTTGTAAAATCTGGACTAATGGGGTGATTGTTAGGTATTATTCCAGATTTTTAGGCTGATTTTTTGTATAGCTTTAGGTGTAGCTATTTGTATAGCTCTAGGTGCCTATTAATAGGCCTTTAGCTTGTATTAGGAAAGCAGCTAAGGGAATAAAGTTTACATAATTTTTTTTTTTTGGCTCACGGTTTCCCTCTCCCTCCTCTCTCCCTCTCTATCTCTTGCAAGAAAAATCTCAAGATCTTCCTCCTTGATTTCTACATGAATAATTATAATTCATTTAAATTATGTTGATATTGATATTTTAATAAATTTAGCCAAAAGTTCCTAACACGCCATCAAACGGAACCTATTAAATATTTTGATTATATATTATTTATTTGGCATTTAAATATCTTAAAGCGTCTCCAGCCAAATGCCTAACACTCGTTTGGCGTCGCTGGTGTCATGCCCCGAGATCTAACTTGAAAAGAATGTCGATCAATAGCCAAACAATTTACCAGAGTTATCTAAAACCATCATTAAGCAATCTATCAAACATCTATAAAACTTAATACATCAATAAATCAGTCGATTCATATCTCAAAACAACATGTACAATACTCAGGAACTACACTATCAATGCAAGTAGAGAAATATATCCTGTCCTGAGTACAAAAGAATCATCTATCGATCAAAAGAACTAAAACCTGACAATCTGAATCAACTCCTATCTCCTGCTCCCGAGCCCTGACCTGAAAATATCAACCACATATAATGAGCTTTACAAAGCCCAGCAGGTCACCTAATACCAATAACTGAAATCAAAGCACGGCAATGCTATCAATATGCATGTCAATCTATTAATCTGAATCAGTCAATGGTCAATGAGTCTATGCAGCGGAAATCAATAGTCAATAAAACCAGTCAATGCAGCGGCAGGCAATTCGATAAATCAATTCAATCAATCAATGTCGTCAATCAAATCGATACGGTCAAATCAGTACGATCTAATCAATGAAGTCAAATGAGAAAAGCGATACGAGACAAGGAATCTATAAAACAGTCAATACGGTGTAGAACAATAGCAACAGTGAATCTATAAAATCTATAGGCAGCAATACAATGAATCTATACGATGTCCATGCTATCAATGCAATATCTATATCTATCTATGTCCATATCAATGCTCAGTAGTCAATGCTCGGTAATCAATCGATGAAATCAATGAAATCTATACGATACAGTAAATCCGATCAAATCAATAAAGCAGAAATCGATAAAGAAATAGATCCGTAAATCAATACAGTGAACATGCATTTCAATACTATATACTGAACAATGTATAATCAATGGTCATGTTGCTGTTGTAGAATTCATATTGCTGTTGTAGATATCAATACATTGGTTCTATGAAAAGAGTCGTCACTCTATTGCCCGTCGGCCGCCCGTCGGCATATAATCTCCTTATGACTCCCATCGTTATATCCATGATCCATGATCTATGATTTAAAGGAAAGCCCGTCGGCCCACCATCCTGTACAGGTATCATCTCCAACCAATGTTCAACCAGGTTATACGTGTTCCAGTATCAATAATCAATCAATAATCAATATTAGAGCAATCATATCAATAATCATATCTATATCGATTCAATCTATCAGTTTCATACAATTCAGGAATCATACGAAAATCGGGCAGCATAACGGTAGTCGGTCAAAATTACACAAAAATCCTGCAAAAAGACACAATATCCAAATTCTTCCAAATTACAGTAGAATATCTATAACATCAATACAAGACTATTATCCTATAGAAACCAAATCAAATCAAGTCCCGATTATTTTCTATTCGAATAAAATCACGTAGAATCAATTCCGACCGGTAAAATCTTCGTAGAATACAGTCAAATCGTGTACAATAATCATATCTATAACATATCAGAAGTTGTGCGGTGGAAGTTGTGTCAAATCAAAATCATGTCGAAAAGTCGACTACGAAAACACAAAACAGATCCCAACTCGGTCAAAACACAACATCTTTGAAAACAGAAACAGGGTTCGGAGTCCTTACCACGAGATCTTCACTTTTCCCAACAGCAGCGTCGGACGAAAAGCGCTCCGCGGTCTCCGAAAATCAACTTTTCTCTTTTTCCTTTTCTCTTTCTCTCTCCTCAGATATTTCTGATTTTATAAAAATCTTTTCTCTCTCCTCAAAACGAGCTCATTTCCTTATATCATACTCATATCGGCCTGGCCGATCGTCCGATCGTCCCGGGACGATCAGACCAAATTCTGATCGTCCTGGACCATTCCCAGGGCGATGATCAGGACGGTATTGGGAACAGTGCCGATCGTCCCGGACGATCTCAATATCGTCCTGGACGATCCTGTCCAGAAATCATTCCAGAACACTCCAGAAATCAGCTGTTTTCCATGCACTGATCGGCCTGGACGATCCAAACTTCATCCTGGCCGATTCTGGGAGGAAAATCCAAATCAGAGAGGAACAGTAAGGGAACGAGATATTACAATCTCCCCACCTTAGAAAAATGTCGTCCCGACATTTCCCTACAGGCACGAAGCAAAACAAACAATGCAAAACGATTCGATCGAAATCCAAATCCAAAACAAAACTCGTCGAAATCCATACAAAACACACAATGCAATCAATCAAATGTCAATATGCAATGTTCATATGTCAATATCAATTGGTTAGTCAAATCAATCTTACCAGTAGAACCTTCTGGTCGTTGCTGATCCTCACGATGCTGTAAACTCTGTAGACTGTAGATGCGTGGCACCACTGGAGGAAGTGCAGGAGGTCGTGGCGCAATTGTCTCCCTCTGATCTCTGACAGTCCTATCATCCATCCGGTTCCCTGATCTCTCACTGTAGGCCCTCGAGCCAACAGTCCTCTGCTGTCCTGTACCCGTGCCAGAATCAGTCCTTCCACCCAGTCCTTTCTGAGGATAATCTGCTGCTCTGTGTCCTTGCTGTCCACAGTGAAAACACTGACCCGTCAATAGGTAGCACTGACCTGCATGTCGTCTACCACAGTGAATGCACGTGCCAGAACCACCAGATGATACTATCGATGCTGATCGTGACGTAGATCCCGATGCAGATCCCTTCGAACCCTCATACCTGCTTCTCTTCTCTCTATCTCTGTCTCTACCAGAATCATCTCGTCGTACCTCATCTCTCCTCCTCCTGGTATCATCGTACCTCGATACTGGTGTCGCCAAATCGATCTCTATCAATCGGGCTCGCTCCACTAACTCAGAAAACTCGTGGATCCGAAAAGGTACTAGTGGATGTCTCAGCTCTCTGTTCAATCCGTGCAGGAATCTGTAACACTTTTCTTCAGTAGTAGGGATCAAGTGAGCAGCGTACCTCGCAAGTGCAGTAAACTCGGCCTCGTACTGCATCACTGACTTGCGGCCTTGCTCCAATCTCATGAAAGCTTCCTGCATCTGTCGCTGAGCTGACGGTGGTACAAACCACATCCTGAACACTGCAGTGAACTCATCCCAGGTGATCTCAGCATTGGTCTTCCCCTGAAACTTCTCTCTCTGCTGTCCAATCCACCATCTCTCTGCCTCACTCTCCAATATGAATACTGCCAATGGTACTTTTCTATTCCCCGGACACTGCATGCTGTCAAAAATCTTTTCCACCCTCATAATCCAATCCTCAGCAGCCTGTGTTCCTACAGCCCCTTTGAACAACGGAGGCTTCAGCTTGTGGAACATCTGCAAGTGTTTGTCTACCTCTTCTTCCTTGCTCCCACTCATCTTGCTCTGGGCATCCCCCATAACATGTGCAATTGCAGTAGCCAACTGCATCATACTCTCTGAAGGTACTGGAGCTGCGCTGTGTTGCTCATTTGGTACACTGGATTCTGCTGGAGGATCCATATCTTTTCACCTGCACAATTCAAAACAATAATACACACATGCAACGATATATGCCAATGAAGCTCTTAAAGCTACCCAATCTACCCAATCTCTCAATCCAAACCTACAACTCTGGTAACAATCCATTCTTCCAATAACACTGCTCTGATACCAACTTGTCATGCCCCGAGATCTAACTTGAAAAGAATGTCGATCAATAGCCAAACAATTTACCAGAGTTATCTAAAACCATCATTAAGCAATCTATCAAACATCTATAAAACTTAATACATCAATAAATCAGTCGATTCATATCTCAAAACAACATGTACAATACTCAGGAACTACACTATCAATGCAAGTAGAGAAATCTATCCTGTCCTGAGTACAAAAGAATCATCTATCGATCAAAAGAACTAAAACCTGACAATCTGAATCAACTCCTATCTCCTGCTCCCGAGCCCTGACCTGAAAATATCAACCACATATAATGAGCTTTACAAAGCCCAGCAGGTCACCTAATACCAATAACTGAAATCAAAGCACGGCAATGCTATCAATATGCATGTCAATCTATCAATCTGAATCAGTCAATGGTCAATGAGTCTATGCAGCGGAAATCAATAGTCAATAAAACCAGTCAATGCAGCGGCAGGCAATTCGATAAATCAATTCAATCAATCAATGTCGTCAATCAAATCGATACGGTCAAATCAGTACGATCTAATCAATGAAGTCAAATGAGAAAAGCGATACGAGACAAGGAATCTATAAAACAGTCAATACGGTGTAGAACAATAGCAACAGTGAATCTATAAAATCTATAGGCAGCAATACAATGAATCTATACGATGTCCATGCTATCAATGCAATATCTATATCTATCTATGTCCATATCAATGCTCAGTAGTCAATGCTCGGTAATCAATCGATGAAATCAATGAAATCTATACGATACAGTAAATCCGATCAAATCAATAAAGCAGAAATCGATAAAGAAATAGATCCGTAAATCAATACAGTGAACATGCATTTCAATACTATATACTGAACAATGTATAATCAATGGTCATGTTGCTGTTGTAGAATTCATATTGCTGTTGTAGATATCAATACATTGGTTCTATGAAAAGAGTCGTCACTCTATTGCCCGTCGGCCGCCCGTCGGCATATAATCTCCTTATGACTCCCATCGTTATATCCATGATCCATGATCTATGATTTAAAGGAAAGCCCGTCGGCTCACCATCCTGTACAGGTATCATCTCCAACCAATGTTCAACCAGGTTATACGTGTTCCAGTATCAATAATCAATCAATAATCAATATTAGAGCAATCATATCAATAATCATATCTATATCGATTCAATCTATCAGTTTCATACAATTCAGGAATCATACGAAAATCGGGCAGCATAACGGTAGTCGGTCAAAATTACACAAAAATCCTGCAAAAAGACATAATATCCAAATTCTTCCAAATTACAGTAGAATATCTATAACATCAATACAAGACTATTATCCTATAGAAACCAAATCAAATCAAGTCCCGATTATTTTCTATTCGAATAAAATCACGTAGAATCAATTCCGACCGGTAAAATCTTCGTAGAATACAGTCAAATCGTGTACAATAATCATATCTATAACATATCAGAAGTTATGCGGTGGAAGTTGTGTCAAATCAAAATCATGTCGAAAAGTCGACTACGAAAACACAAAACAGATCCCAACTCGGTCAAAACACAACATCTTTGAAAACAGAAACAGGGTTCGGAGTCCTTACCACGAGATCTTCACTTTTCCCAACAGCAGCGTCGGACGAAAAGCGCTTCGCGGTCTCCGAAAATCAACTTTTCTCTTTTTCCTTTTCTCTTTCTCTCTCCTCAGATATTTCTGATTTTATAAAAATCTTTTCTCTCTCCTCAAAATGAGCTCATTTCCTTATATCATACTCATATCGGCCTGGCCGATCGCCCGATCGTCCCGGGACGATCAGACCAAATTCTGATCGTCCTGGACCATTCCCAGGGCGATGATCAGGACGGTATTGGGAACAGTGTCGATCGTCCCGGACGATCTCAATATCGTCCTGGACGATCCTGTCCAGAAATCATTCCAGAACACTCCAGAAATCAGCTGTTTTCTATGCACTGATCGGCCTGGACGATCCAAACTTCGTCCTGGCCGATTCTGGGAGGAAAATCCAAATCAGAGAGGAACAGTAAGGGAACGAGATATTACAGCTGGTTTGCTCCATTCTATCGCCAAATAAAACGTCATTCGCATGACAGTTATCCATGAGATGTCTTAACAAGTTGGCCTTTAATTTTGCTAATCTCCTGAATTGATCAAGATTTTTTTATAGTGTGGGATTAGTTTATCCATGCAAAGATATAACAATCATCATCTTATTTATCAATGTTTTAAAATAGTGTGGAGCAACATTATAACTTTAGAATTTATCAAGCATATGCATGCTTACATGTGATGCTCATGGGCATATCTCATGCAGGAGTCAATGATTGAAATTAATAACCAATTATTCAAAAAAAAACAAAAAAAACTTAATCAAGCATATTTTTCTTTATAAAAAATGACTAAAGTCTTCACAAGAAGTGGAGAAGACAAAAGAACTATTGATTCCACTAAACACTAGAGAAGAATATGCTAGCAATTCTTAATATTATTAATGTTGAACTTTTTTTATATGAGGCTTGTAATATTAGCAAGTTCATGGATGAAGATTAATTACTCAAGATTAGTTTTTTAATTCATCCAGGAAAATCCTGACCACTCTCGACAAAAAAAATCTAATAAAAAATTAAATGTAAATGCTCAAATGCCAGGCATTTTATCTGTAGAATCTCCATAGAATTATGAGGGATGCAAGCATGAATGTATGTCATTGTATGTGATTGAATTATATAATCCATGAAGATCAAACATCTTCAAAGATGCTATAAATGAAGGTATAATGCCAAGAAGAAGTAATGACCTTATAAGATAAACTATTGGCCTATCATATTAGGTTATCAACCATGGTGTCCTCTCTTTCTATACAACACCAAGAGGTTGAGCACACCCAAAATGAGTTAGTGGAGGCATGAATGGAGACGAAAACTTTTGAAAAAGAGAATTATATACTATATGCTTGGTTGTTGGAGAAGGAGATTGCGTTTTCTGAGGCTAAAGTTGGAGTGAGAGTTGCATCTTTAGAAGCTTGTTAGATATGCATGATTGTTCTGTAATAATCAATATACCTATAGTGAGTAAAGGATTCATCATAAGGATCAATTGTGGATAGCTTGAACCCTACTGAAATAGGATGCTAAATAGTTTTATCAAATAAGCATGAAGTTTGCTAGAAGATGTATGGAGTAAGTTAATTCCTATCCATTATAGGAAAAAAAAAGTGTTCTTAAACAAGACATCATAGCTTATCTTGTATAATGTTATTAGAAACACATTTAATTATCAATAGTTGTCATTGAGCTTATGGGAGAATAGTATGAAAATTATGGCACCAATAGGATGATTTTAGTTGGGTTCTAATTTTATAATAGTTAATGACGGTAGTCAGACGACAATGGTCGAAAAATGTTGTAGTTGAACGCTAGTAGTTGGGCGACAGCAGACAAAAAAAATAATCAAATGACTTCTGTCAGATGATGGGGATGGAATTATAATAGTTGGACAATGATTATCAAATAGTGACAATCAGGTGATCATGGTCTGGCATTGGCATTCGGACAATGATGGTGTACGGCGGTATTCATTTGCTTTGAATGTTAAGTAGATATCTAGAGTGTCATATCTCAAAATTCTCTCCATTCACAAATTTAGATTTCTTTGATGTGAAGTGTGGATATATATTTATAATATTTTGAGAATGGGGTTGGGATATATTTGGCCAAAATTCAATAACAATTCAATGGCCATCCCATGCTAAACTCTTTGATCATAGCCTCATAGGTAATCTATTAAGCATTTAAGTGCTTTGGTGACCTCGGAATTGAATAATCTTAAACACATAGGATCCATTTCGTCGTCATGTTTGATTTGACAATAAATGTAATATTTGGAGCCATTTGATTATTCAATTAATGCTTTAAAATTTTCAAATGTATTTTGATTCCTTGATTTGGACTCAAATTAGATTATGTTTGGTGTCATGTTTGTGTTGTCAAAACTTTAAATATGATTATAAATTTTGTTGAAATAGGAAGTCGCATGGGCTTCAATTTAAATGCAAAATTCAATTCGCTTGACATTTTTAAATTCTTTAGTGACATCGGAATTAAATGATCTTAGACTAGTTATATTCGTCTCCTCTAGCCATTCAATTTGACTATAAGCATGCAATATCTACAGACCATTTAATCTTTTAATTAACATCTCAAAATTTGTAAATATATTTTGAGTGTTTGATTTGGGTCCACCTGGACTCAAATTAAATTACTTTTAGTGTTATTGTATTTGATTTGTTCAGACTTTTAATTTAATTATAAAATTATTGAAATCATATTCCGAATAAACTTGAATTTAGCTATCTAAAAACTTTCAATATATATAATGCATCAAAATTATGTCTAGGAAATGAAATCTTTGGAAATATATCAAAGCCGACAGTAAACAAATTTACATATTTATCTTTAATTGTTGGTATGTGGATTAACAAATCAATTTGCTTTCGATAATACACCCCTTAGAAGGTCTATAATATGGGTGCTTGCACTGTATTAGCACATTTAGTGGTTTTCTATCAAAATAATTGCCGGGCTCAAATAAATTATTATTTGCTTCATATTCTCTTTGCCACGCTCTTCCTTTAAAGTTATTTCAACTATGTGTCATATATTAATCCTTTTTTTTTTTTAACCACAAAGGGCCTACTCCTTAAAATTAAAAAGAAATATAAGTCCTTAGAAGATCTAAAGCTCTCTACTAAATACAACATATGAAGTAACACTTATGAGTTGAAGATCCTGTCAATTACATAGAGAAAATAGAGAAAACAAGAAGACAACTCTAGAAAATCGAACCAAAAGAAGCAACTGGACTCAGACCGCCACCTAGTTGTCATGCTAGGGCCATCCAAGGAGTAGAAGAAGATAACATTAGAAGATCCAATCAAAATCCACCAAATCTGATAGAGAAACTTCCACCAAGGTTGCCCAAAAGCCATGACCGTCCAAAGGGCATGCATGAAACCTGACTCATCATTGTCCTCACCTGAAAATCCAATGCAGCAAAAAATCACAATGGCAAAAAGTAGCCAAAATAGCCACATCCAAAAAAAATCCAACGGTTGGCCAAATAGAAACCATCCAAACATGGAGGAAGTCAAGACAACAAAGCCAAATGACAGCAAAACACCAAACAAGCAAGAACTATTACTACCTTTTATGTTTGTGCCTTTGACGTTTTCCACTCCCACGGGAGAAGACGTTCTCCATTAAACGATGCACATTTACATTAAACAACTAATTAAAATCTTCCCCCGGATGATCCAAGTCCTCTCCCCCCTCCTAAGAGGAAAAAGAACCATCCAACCAATCATTTTGCAATGCACCAGCTTCATTATAATATGTACGAGCATTTAATTCCTCAATAAACATAATAGAAAGAGGAGCATCAAGAATAACCTCCCTCCCTTCATCAACCAAAGAAGGCAAGGGAATTGCACCAAAAATTACAACCGAACAAGAAGCATTCATATCAAAAATAACCTACCTCACTTCATCAATCATTTTACACATATCCAAGTTACACATAATCGTTTCCTTGGAGCCATCAATAGGGCACATAACATCTTCAAGCATATGGCTAACCACAACATCACACGGCCCAGCATAGTGGTCCTAAGAGACAAAAACAGTGGTATCCAAAACATCCCTACTCAGCAAGGGAAGTTCACCAACTTGCAAACGAACATCACTAACAACTTCAGCTACCCCACACCCATACTCCATAGCGTTCACATCATCAGAAATTCTCTGAGCTACAGTATCAATTCCCCCAATAGTCATAGCATGCTTAGCCACAATCGTGGGAATCAAGTCACAAACTAGATGATGTGAAAGACCAGCCTCCAAATTAATCACGTTAGGTTGCAAAATAAATCAACACCAAGAACATGAGGGACAAAATCATTAGTGTCAACCTAGAGATCATCAGAGCCATTTCCCACATCATAGCATATGGTTTAGGAGGAGCCTTATCTAATTGACGGTTTAGGATACAACAATTAGTTTTGGAATGACCCAACAACTCACAATGCTCACAAAAAAAGAGGAAACTCGTCCATAACAACCTTTTGGACATAACCAAAAGTATCAAGACCAATCCAAACAACCTCTGGATATCATTTGGAAATATCAAATTCAACAAGCACCCTAGCTACAGACGACATAGAGCCAACAACAATGGCGTTATTGATTTTCAAAGGGCGGCCAAAAAGGGAACCCAAACCGTGCAAAATGCGAGGAGAGAAAAGATGAGCCCTAAGATTCAGAAAAGAAACCCAATTAGGAATGATCGGAGATTTCACAGATAGATCAAATAATGGCGACCACTTAATCAACTTAATGTAGCAGTTAGAAACAAAGTAAGAACAATGAGAGAAGACTCAGCAGTAATCCAGTTCATTTACCAGCTTAATTAAAACATGTCTTGGATCCAAAATTGTGACAGAGCATTCATCGATTAATTTTAGATTGAAGAAAAACTTACGAATTGACTCCAAAGGAGGGTGGTGGTTGGAAAATTTATCAACCAATGCATACTAAAAAGGTTGCGCCAAAGCCAGGATTTCCTCTTCGGAAATCCAAAGGGATGGAAGCCTCTGATGAACCGATGCTTTGAGATCGAGAAAATTGCTTGAAAGCGAAGTACCATACAAAGCTTCAATAAAAGAAAGAGGGTTGCTTTTACCATTGAGGAAACCATGGCCACTCAGCCAATTCGAAGCCATCAGGAGCGAACGCCAGACAAAAACTCGAATGAAGGCACAAACCCAAAAAAGAAGCATAAAATGGAAAGAAAATCACCGGGAGAAGAAACCCCAGGAGATGGATGTTCATTGAGAGGCAAGGAAAGCTGGAGACAATGCTAGGGTGAAAACCCTAGCAAAGCCCATTCGGATGATGATATTAATCCTTAAAACAACTAAGTCATTAGATAATATCATTTAGGTTTCATTTGGGATAGCTTTTTTACTGCTTTTTAAAATACTTTTTAATTTAAAATTTTCTAATTCATAAACTTTTGTACTAAAAAAATATTTTAAATAACAATAAGAAAGCTATCCCAAACGAAACCTAAATAAATTGATAAATAATATTAAATATTAAATATTTACAGGTATAATTCATATATTTTATTTTATTTATTTAATAATTTAAATTTATTTATCAAACAATTTAGTTATATATTAAAAGATAATATGTGACTCATAAAATTAATGGTGTTAGGAAATAGTTTCATGTTAATATAAAATATATCAAAATATTTTGATAAATCTTTATGAGTTGTTTTGGCAAATTCAGATTAAAAATGGTTTTTTAGTTGTCAATTCAATATAAAATTATTTCTAAATATTATAACTATTTTACATTTTAATATTTTATAAATCTTTTATGAGTTTATCCCTACAGATGTATGCATTGCTTTTCGCTTTCTGCTTTTCCATTTTACTAATCAATTCTGGCCAGGAGTCTCGCTCTCTTCCTCATCAAATCCTAGTAGCAGGTAGATAGATACTCTCAAATGGTTCATACACGATTCGACCCGATAACCCAACAGTACCTGCTCAGGTTGTCTTACTGGGGGAGCTTTCAATGACGGGGTTTGTCCAGTCGACACGATTATCAATCAGGTAAATCACATAGTTCATACTTGTTGCGTGCTAGAATATACGCGGCGGTAGAGTTTGTAAATTTACGTCCTAGCGTTGTACGAGTATTCAGCACACAAGCAGAAAAGAGAAGTGAACACCAAGGTTTTTACGTGGAAAACCCGAAAGAGGAAAAAAACCACGGGTCCTCACCCAATTGCAAAATTCCACTAGTATTTGTTTGAAGTACAAAGGTTGATCCGTCTTACAAATCAAGACGATCAATTTACAATCAACTTCTCACAAAGTTACAAAGTTCTTCAAATTCTCGGCGTTTCCCGAAAATCCGGCAGAGTTCCGGCGTCTTCAGGCGGCAGGAAGAGCTCCGACGGTGGTCGAGGAGGAGCTTCTTCCTTCTCTTCATTCTTCTCTTCTTTTTCTCTCTCTTCACTTTAGTCCCCTTTGTGAAGAATGAGAGCTCTATTTATAGTTTTTCTAAAGTGGCATGGCTCGTAAATAGGTGTGAGATCATGGGCAGATAGAGAGTGGTTTGAATGGACTGTCAATATTGAACCCTTCGATCGTGCACCGTTTGATGGACATTTGGAGGCCTTAATGATGTTTGAATTTGGCGATCTTGGGCTCGTTGGATTCGTCTCGTTGATCTGCTCGATTCGAGTATAAGCTCGTTAAAATCGGAGACCGTTTGGTAACTCAAATTGCGGTTTGAACCTTTCAACAGCGCTTCGGGTCCTTAATTCGGACTCATTTGGGCTCGGATTAGGTTGATCTTGGTGTCGTTGGGTTCGTATTTCCGAGAAGCTCAGTTTGAATATAAGCTCGCTGAAATCGGAGTTCGGGTGCTCCCGGAATTAATTTTTGAAGTTTCCCACTAGCTTTTGCCTTGAGATTCGTGCCCGATCAAGCTAATTTTGTGATGCTGTAACAATACTATTCCAAAATTATGATAACGGGTCTAGATTACCTACCTTCAAGTCCCTAAATTGGTTGATCCAACCCAGAAACCGATTACAAAAACTATTTCTATACACTAACTATTTAGATTTTATGTCAGGATTAAGAAAATTACGTGAGAATATTCTAATTTTAAAATGTGTTATAATATCATATAGACATATACAATAATAAATTTAATATAAATTTAATTATTTTTAATTTTAGAGTTTATTTTTAATATGTTATGCACAAATATATTTTAATATATTTTTTTTATTTTCTATATTTGCTATAATTATATGTTTTGAAAAGATTTTTTGAACATTAAGAATAATTAATATAAACTCATGCACATAACACATACAAAAGCTTTGAATCTAGAACTTTTTAATTGATAGTCAAATCTCTCAACTAAAAGATTAAGATGAGATGTTTATTATAATTTTTAAGGATAAAAGATTTTTATTGTTATTAAATTAATAAAATGTAACAAAAAAATATATTTTATATTTTAAGTTTTTGACAAATCTTAAGAAATTATATAATCTCAACCACAAAAAAAGCTCAATTGCAATAAAATAAAGGGGGATTTACATACATATCACTTTATTTCATGTTATTTACGTATACAATATCTAAAATTTCGATATTACATTCATATTGCTCATATAAATTTTTAATATCAAATATAGCACTCATATATTTCATTCTTATGACCCTTATTATCTTATAAATTTTAATATTTTACTATATGCACCAATATTTATTTTATATGTAGCATATATGTAATATTAAAATTTTAGATTTTAGATATCTAAATGATTAAATAGCCTGAAATAAAATTGTATGTATGTTTTAAAATAAATAGGGAAAACATGTAAAATATCTTTAATGTTATCTGTTAAACCAAAAAACTTGAACCGGGTGAGAAGAAACAAAGACATGAGAAAATTGAAAAAGAATAAGCAAAGAAGATATATGTATGAGGAGCCGGACCGGAATTGAGAGGGGGAAAACTAGGGTTCGAAAAGAAAGAACAAGTGGGCGGAGGCGTGGATGGAGGCGGTGGTTTAATCGTTGCCTATGGCATCAGGGACGAGATCCGCCGATCTGGAGAACGAGATCTGGGGCACATGGGAGGAGCTACTCCTCGCCTGCGCCGTTAACCGTCATGGTAACCGCAGTTGGGACTCTGTCGCCATGGAGATCCAAGCCCGAAGCCCCTTTTCCGATCTTCTCACTCCCCAAAGTTGCCGCCAGCGATACCTAGATCTCAAACGCCGCTTCGAATCCGGAGGTGAAGGCATCAGAGAAAAAGTCGACGTCGCCGGTGGCGGGGGAGATAGCGGATCATCGGCAGATGTTCCTTGGCTCGAGGAACTCCGGAAGCTACGGATGGCCGAGCTCCGTCGCGAAGTTGAACGATACGACGTCTCGATCACGTAAAATAATCCATCAAAACTCGGAAAACAGATGCGTTTTTTGAGGAGTTTTTCGGAATTTTTTTGTGAGCCGTTGGATGAGAGTCAGACGGTTGGGATCACCTGAGATTTTATTTTAATTTACTTTTACAGATCTTTACAATTAAAGCTGAAGAATTTGAGAGCGGAGCGAGAGAGGAGCGAAGCCGATGAGGGAGAACCGGATCTGAAGGATAACGAGATGAATAAGGACGGCGACTCGCCTGAGCCGGCTCCCGCGGCTTTCGCCAGAGATCGAATCTCTGCTGGTGATTCCGGGGGGTCTTGCAAGGAGTCGAACTCGACGAATCCAAAGGCAAAGGAAGTGAAGGCCGGCGGAGGTGGAGAGGTGACGGAGCCAGAGAAGACAACGAAAGCTGATGGCCATGATATGTTGGCTGGACCAGCTCGTGAAGCTTCTTGCAACGGGAGCTCGGAAACTCTATCGAAAGGGTCGGAAACGGCTGAGCCCGCACCTCCGCTTTTGGGGGAATCCGGGGAGTCGGTAGCCGGCGAGAAGGAGAGCAGCGATGTGCAGAGCTCGGTAAGCCTATCGAGGCGCCGTCGTCGGAGGCTGCAGAAAGCGATTTCCGGCAGTAGCAGCGTGGCCGAGGAGGCGGAGACGGATGATGTCTCTCCCGTCGCCGCCAACGCCAACCACATCACCGCAGCTGAATCGCAGCCGTTGGCTGCATTCCTCGAGATCATCCGATCGAGCAAGTACGGATCCGTTTTCTTGAGCCGGCTCGAGGGTCAGGTATTTTATCATTTCATTTTCCCTTGTCCAATCCTGGCAAAAAAATTGTGAAGCTCAAAGTGAAAAACTGCAGTAATCTCTTATAAATTTTATTTGCTTTTTTAATTAAAAGATAAAAATTTAATATTTTAATAAAGCTTCATTTTCCTTAAAAGAATAAATAAAGACAATTTTATAAATAATAAAAATAAATTTATGAAGTTTTTTTAATTTTTTAAAAAACTATATTAAGTTTATTATTGAAAAGAATTAATCATTTTTATTTATAAATTAAAATAATTTAGGTACTTTTTCTTACCTACCAATAATATTTATGTATTTATAAATTTAACATGTTTATCTTAATATTTATCATATAATATTTTAATATTTCAATTCCATTAAAATATAATATGTACAAGAAAAAATACATTTTATTCTTTTATATATATTAATCTCACATAATTTGATTTTGTTTAAATTAATGAAGTTAAATTTTAGAAATAAAATAATAGTCTAAATTATTTTAGTTAAAAAAACATTGAAGTGGTTTTTAATTTGTTAAAAACAATAATAATATTAATATAACATATTCTTAAATTGTCGTGCTATTATAGTACATTTATAAGTTTCATTATTACTATTGGAAATATAAAGAAACCTTTACTTGTTTTATTTTTAAGCTTACAAAAAACCTCAAATAAAAAGGAGAATTAATTATTTTCATTTATTAAATAAAATACATATCACATAATTTTAAATTTTTTTATATTAATATCTAAATTTTAATATTTTTTTATATGATATTTTAAACTCTTTATCCTATAAATAGTATTTTTAATATAATTTAAAATTTAAAATGTTAGTTAAAGAAATGTTAAAATTTAGATGGTTAGATATATATGAAAGCGTGATTAATAAGGCAGTCTTCTAACAATTTATTATTTATTATATTTTTTTCATTCAAATGATTAAACTATAAAAAAGTTTTATATAAATATTTGTTTAAATTAATATCCATTTTAATGTGTCGTTTCGGTAGATGCGCCTTAATGTGAACTGTTGTGAGAGATATGAATGGAGGACCCTTTTCTTCGTAGTTTGATGAGGGGTTCGATGGAGCTGGATCCGCCGTCAGATCCGGATCATACGTTCCGTATAAAAACTTTCATTTCATTCATCGGCAATCCAATGGTGTCACAAAGTGATAAAGTAGCGAAATTTAGCGGCTGCGCTGGGGTTATGGTGTGCTTGCGGGACAGCAGAAGCGTGCCGGCTTCCTGGAGCGCTTCACTGTATACCACTACACTACACCGATCGATGCTTGTGTGTCCGTCGCAGGTGCCGCCCTTTCGGGCCACTAAAATTCCCCATTTAAAGCTTTCCCGCGTCTTTTTGACTCTTTTACTTTTTATCGACAATAATTATTTTTAAGAAATAATATCATTAAATTTTCTTCCCAATATCAAAATTTCAAAACCAAGCTGCTTTTCGACACACCCATTTAACAATTTTGTGTGTTACTTTTTTTTTTTCGTATGGAGGATAATTTTAAAAATAGAATATAATCTTAATATCAGGAAAATGCGAGATACCGGAGCATGATTAGGAGACACGTGGATCTGGAGATTGTGCGTGCAAGGCTGGAGCGAAGGGGAGCTAAATACTCTAATTCGGAGTTCTTCCGCGATCTCCTGCTTCTGTGCAACAACGCCATCGTCTTCTTTCATAATACCTCGCCGGAGTCAACAGCCGCCGTCCATTTACGGCAGATGGTTACTAAGGAAATGACCGCGATGTTGCCGAAGCCTGCACATGCGAAAACGGAGGAGGCACCGAAGGAGTGCTCACTGCCGCTTACGAAGATGGTTAATAAATTAAAGCTGGATTCGGATCTCAACAATCCACTTCCGAAGAAGAACAGGTCATCAGGTTCCTTAATTGTTTGCCGGAAGCGTAGCTTCATCTCCAAGGCAGCAGCCGCCACCGAGGTGGAGGTGGCTGGGAAGCCGGAGAGGGAACATGATTTGGATTCGGGTCAGAAGGAACGAGAGCGGGAGCGAGATGGGGACAAACAGAGCAGCATTGCTAAACCTAAGACGAAGGAGAGATCAAAGGTATCGGGAATGAGGGGCTTAAGGACTAGCAAGAACCGTGGCGGACCTGCTGGTTCTGGTTCGAGGAACTCCAAGCCAGCTCCTGCACAGAAGCCTAGCCCAAACGCCGAGGAGATTCCTGAAGCTCCAGCGAAGGTAGAAAAGAAGCCTGTAGCCACTTCATCTAACCCGACACCAAAGAAGAGGAATGCTGCTAGTTTTCTTGATCGTTTGAGGAATTCATCTACGGGACCGCTTCTAAACTCACCGAAAACCTCTGGCGGTGGATCCAGTGGGAAAGGGTCAGAGCAGAGGAGGGTTGGGAAGGGAGAAGGGCGGAAGGATGCGGCCTCGGCGCATTCTGAGTCTGGTCAGACCAAGAGGAGTGTAGGACGGCCACCGAAAAGAACGCCGCCAACACCGAGTCCACCGCCGGCAAAGAGAGTAAAGGCAGAAGCGGTATCGGCGAAACGTCCGCCTGCTCCGCCGCAGAAGAAGCGTGGGAGGAAGTGAACAAGGTGGGATGGCATTCATTGTAAATTATATCCCTTTTGGGGTGTTGTAACGATTTTTATTTTATTTTTTTCTTTTTGGTTAGTTATTTCAAAATGGAATTAGGGATTTTACATCTAAACTAGTTACCACAACCCTCTAATGAAAAAATAAATTTAATATTTTTTATAATTTTAAATTTAAATACTTTTAATTTTAATTTTCATTCATATTTAATAAAAATTTAAGTTATATATAAATTTATAAATTTAATAAAAAATATTGTTAATTTATATTATATCTTTAAATATTATAAATTTATTGTTAATTTATATTATATTTTTAATTTAAGTTATATTTACCACAGCCCTTTTACTCTTTTTTTATTTGGGAGGAAAATCTCCTTTAAATTAATGACAAGAACGAGTATTTCAACTTTATTTCGCATAATATAATACGATTACACAACCTACCCAACTGAATTAGGTAGGCGAGGATGTAATTAATGCGGCAAAGGAAAAAAAAACATAATTAGAAAAGAAAATAAATATGTTTAGAAGCAACAACAATAGGAAAATCACTCCAGGAATGATCTAACCAACCTCGTTATGGTTCTTGCACCAGCGAATGTCTTTTATAAGTGGAAATAAAATAAATGAAAACAAAATTTTAAATTATTAAACTCTTTTGGTAGTGTTGAACAAGGGTGTGAACAAGTAGAGTTGTACTAAGCTTGAGCTTAACTTGCATACGCAAAACTTGAGCTCAACTAATAGAATAATAATAACATCAAGTCTTTATCCCATTACGTGGGATCATTTACATGAATTCATTCTCTTCATGTCTGTTATCAAGAGTCAAATTCTAATTTAAATATAATAAAAAAGATTAATTCTGATACATTCTAATTAAGACTTTTTAGATTTGCATCTACATTTTTTAACATAAGTCGAATCTAATACATCAATTCTTTTTTTTTTTTACCATAAGTCTCTACCTAACCGGATCATTGGGAGGCAGGCGCTTTATATGACAAAATCATCTAAGATGAATATCTCTAACTTTGTATGCTACTTAAGCAGCAGTAGCACACTAAGCTTAAGCTTGATTCGTAAAGTCGGGCAATCGGCTTAGCTCTTGGGTTTTATCACAGCTAAGTAATTAAAATTTTTCATTCATTTCATAGGATCAATTAACTTTTTTTTTTTTTTTTTTGTCAAATTTAAATTTGATCACTTATTAGTATTTGTTATCATCATAAAAAACACACATTCATACCAACAACCACCTTGATCAAATGAACTCGTAATGAGGCTCATCTATCTATATATATATATAATACGCACAAATTAAATTAAATGAAAATGGATCTAATATAAACATGTTTAGTTCTTTTTGCAAAAACTCTTCACATAATTGAGATTTCATAATAGCTTTTCTCTAAGTAGTCATCCGAATTGGGAGTATAAATTTCTTACTGAACAAGCAAATATATATAATAGGTGCTGGAAGAGAACCATAGGCATTAAAGACGGATATGAAGGAATAAGGATGGCGCCCGGATATGAAGGAATAAGGATGGGCAGTGCCCCGGCGCCCGGGCGCCCAGCTATCTAGATTTTTGTGAATTAAATAGGCGCAGTAGGCTTTATATAAATTAGGCCCGAAATATATATATTGTTTTAATATAAATATCTCAATCCATTTTGATTAAATCCTCACCCGGTCACTTCACTCTCTCAATTGTGGATGCATGGCCGGGTAAAAGAATAAAGGAAAGGAGAGAGGAGGGGGAGAGAGAAAGCTGCTTGAGTTATCGTGATAGGCAACTCTAAACCTACAAATAATTAAATTACAATATCTCTCGATTTAATGATATCATTTAAACTGTCATTATTATTTCATTAATAGTAAGTCAAGACTAGGAGCAACCCAAGGTGCAATCTTAAAAGAACATTTATGTCAATATTTAGGTAAATAAAATGTAAGAATTATCCCTTTTCTTATTATTGTTTTCTTTGATTAAAAGTTACATTGAAGCCGGATAGGCTGACTCCAAACTCTATCGATGAAAATGGTCAGGATGGTGTTGTGGATTTAGATTATAATCCTTTAGGGTCGGATGTTATTTGCGATGCTTTGGCTATTAAGGGTGTTGAGGTTTCCAACGGGGTTGTTCATGAAGGGATTATGGTCGGGGATGCAGTTAGTCCTTCAGTTATCTTGGTTTATCGACAACTTTCGTTGATACTCCTATTTAAATTGTGTCCAATGCAGAGTTGAAAGCCCATCTGGCTTTGTCAGTGAGTAACTCATGTTTGGATCATTCTAATTGGTTTAATGTGTCTGACGTCGATGCCGATGAGAATACAAATGATTTTCAAGATCCTCAAGATATGTATAATTTCATGGCGGGCGGGTCGATTAGTTGATCATGTTGTTTCAAGTGGTGCTAGAAAAAAAAAATCTAAAAGTAAATCTAAGAAAAATAGTGATTTCTACTATGCTTGGTTTGGCTTTTCTTTTGATTTTTGGACTATGATGAGGCAATTCTGCTTAACCCCGGATTGGCCTTGAGCTAACAACCTTGGTGGTTAGTGTAGTTTTCTCTGTGCCTTTTGTGGTATTGCTTATTCCCTTTTAAAAACTTCGGCTGGTTGCTTTGTGGCTTACTACCGTCAATGGATGGTCATTTCTTCGCTACTCATGGGTGCATGATTTCCATACTGAGTCCTTTTGGGTATAGCATCTGTTGCTTTCTTGTGGTCTTTTATACGTCGTGTTTTTGTCATCGCAACTAGTCATTTCGAGTCATTCGTCTCTTATGTTGTAAGTGTGTGTTTTTGGCTTTGTGTGGGTGGCTGTACTCTTCCTTTTTTTGAATAAAATTTGGGCTATTCCCTTTCTCAAAAATAAAAAATAAAATAAAATAAGTTAGATTGAAAATCTTTGCCAATGATTATAGAAAAATAAAATTACACATATTGGGCATTGGTTGAGCTGCACAATGATGGAAGTACTAGTGAACCATGTCAATAATTTTGTAATGGTAAGCTATGTTGAGTTTGATGATACTTCCAAATAAATAGATGTTAACCTTGAACATATTAAAATTCAAGATGCACCTCTTCTTTTTAACTTATTAAGGAAATAAAACCCTTATCCTTCTTCTTCATGTACTTTTATTACACAAAGAAGATAAAAATAATTTATTAAATTAATCTTTTTAGTGTAAGGATTGCTTTTCTTGGTTTTACAATGAAATTTAAGATTTATCTTCTAATATAAAAAGACAAAAAATAGATATTTAATCTGATATAGCGTTGATTAAATAATATACAAGAAGGATAATATTAGAAATAAAAAATTAGGTAATTATTGAAGTAAAGAAACTAGAAGGTCATTATATCATAAACCATTAAATTAAAGGTACTTTAGACTGTGAATCTTCTAAGATAAGAAATATTCATGTATTCTCCATATTGTAAATTCCCTACCTGTCAGCCACCCCTTGAATATATTAGGAAGTTTTTTTACAATCTTAAACTGGTTGGGGATTTTTCTATTACTCTTATGAACCCAGGAAAGTGTTGATTAATTAAATTGCTTAATGACTTGAATTACTGTTATGTTTTCTCCCATTGATCGTATTTTGTGAATAATTGCTACATAAAACTTACCAAATGGTCATCTCTCTTTGACGTTGATGTGAAATCCACTGTTATTCCAATATGGGTTTCCTTCCCTAATCTTCGTCCGCACTTATTCTTGCCTCACATTCTACATGAGTTGGGTTCTTTATTTGGTAAACCGCTAAAGATTGATAATGCTACCTTTGTTGGGTCGAGACTCTCCGTTGCCCATGTGTTGGTTGAGCTTGAGTCTCCAAGCATTATCCTAAATGTGTTTGGCTTGGTCCTGATAATCTTGGATACATTTAACAGGTTGAAATGGAGAGTTTCACTTCCTTTTGTGATTACTGTAAATCCCTAGGACATTTGAGTTTGGATTGTCACAAATTGCACCCACCCTTAGATGTCTCCCGTGGTGGCCCTGTGACTGTTAATTATGTACCCCCCCCCTGTGCTAATGGTGATGTGGATGTTCCTAAACCTTCTGACTTGTTGGCTATTGTGGATGTTAATAATGATTCTATTTTAAGTGCCATTACTGAATCTCCTCTTTTCTTTAACATTCCTAATGTTATAAACCCTGAGAGCTTGGCTTATAGGAAAAATTTCGCTTTCTTTTTTTTTTTATTATTTCATTTATTGATTCTTACTCGGAATCTTGTTTCTGAGAATCTTGATGTTGTGATGAATTTGGTTTTTGAGGCTTCTGTTGATATTCAAAATATTTCAAATGGTGTTTCTCTTGATTGTCCTATAAAGGAGCAATTGGATAAAATTGAGGTTGATGCTAGGGAGGATATGTCACGCCCCAGAATCTAACTTGGAAAGAATGTCGATCAATTCGCAACAATTTACCAGAGTTATCTATAAATCCTTCAGTAAGCATTCTATCAAACATCTATAACATTTAAAACTTCAATATATCAGTCGATTCATATCACAAAACATCATGTACAATACTCAGGAACTACACTATCAATACAAGTAGAAAAGCTATCCTGTCCTGAGTACAAAAGAATCAACAATCTAACAAAAGAACTAAAAACCTGCAGATCTGGATCAAATCCTATCTCCTGCTCCCGAGCCCTGACCTGAAAATATCAACCACATATAATGAGCTTTACAAAGCCCAGCAGGTCACCTAATACCTATAACTGAAATCAGAGCAC